>OX465096.1:6054122-6294122 GCA_949987625.1 Chalcis sispes
CGCTTGGATTATTTAGTTAGCTGGCTTAACGTAAGTTTAACGTAAGGCGATTAAGAAGGACACAATGCACTGTATGTATAAGATAAAGTTAAAGTTTAGTTTTCTCTTTAATAACGGCGATCGAGCCCCATTTAACTTTTGAATAATAGTTTGTTTACTCGCACTTTCTTAATTCTATTATTGGGATATTGATTTTACAACGTTGTATTATTCAAATCGACTTCTAGTTAGTCGTATTATCTATATCAACATGAAATGTTTGCGAATATTAGATTAATCGCTTGCAGTAAACATTGAATTCATCATTGAATTTTGTAACATTTTGACAATTTGAAATTATATATTTTACAATGCAACTATAGTTAAGCTAAATATCAAATATTTTCAAGTAAACACGAATGAATACTGATATCTATACGGGCACCAATATTTTTCGATATAAAAAAAAAATATCAAATATTGATTTCATTTTTTTCACAACGTCGACCGAGGCAAAGGTAAAGAAAAAAAAAAAAAAAAAAAAAAAGAAGAAGAAAGAAAAAATTCGTTTTACCATAGTTTCCCGATTACGTACACTCCTTTACACGTGTAATAATAAATTTACAATTTACCTTGAAAAATAAATGTCAGCTGGGCTTAATTAATATTCTCTTGCCGTTCACTCTCCCTCTTTGAAAGAAAGGCGCACTTACGGAAATTAACCCAAACACATGTGCAGTAAGAGAGAGAGAGAGAGAGAGAGAGAGAGAGAGAGAGAGAGAGAGGAAGGGAGAGAAAGAAAGAAAGAAAGAAAGAGAGAGAGAGAGAGAGAGTGAGTAGCGGTATAATTTTAACCTCTTTAATGCGCGTCACCGTATATAACGCACTCGTGAACAAAAAAGAGAGCAAGAGAGAGAGAGAGAGAGAGAGAGAAAAAAAGATAGTCCAAAGCGGCATTCAATCACTTGAACGTGGCTCGCGCGCTCCTCTTTCATTCATTAACGTCCTCTTTTTTTCTTCTCTAGTCTAGTTTTGCCTCTCGACACTTTTCACCGCGCATTTAATTTATCTTCCTAGTACACCCACAAGTACAGTACGTTATCGTTTATTCTATGCATTATACCAACGTTTCGACTCCTTTTTTGTCTTGGCGCGCGCGCGACACTCGTCTTTTTTATCTTCCTCTCGATCGCGCATACATAAGAATAAAGCGGCCTATCGAGAAAAAAATAGCAGCAAGGGAGCTTATCGTTGCTTTTTCGCGCAATCACTTATCGTACACAACCCTGGCAGATATAGTAGGAGTAGTATAGTAGTAGTAGTAAGTATATATCGGACCAAGATCGCGGCTGGATATCGAAGCAAGAGGAAGTCTCGTACTGCGGGATCGCGTGTTCGCGGAGAATAATCCAACTCCCTCGCTCTTTTCCTTGTACACTCCGCGGGTACACTCGTCGAAAGCAAAGCTCGATAGAGCTCGGGAATCGTCATTGCCTCCTCTCTTTCTCCCTATATGTATATGGCTCGCGTTGCCTCTCTATTTTTTACTCATTTTTTCAATTCTTTTTTCTTTTTGTTTACTTGTTTTTCCAACGTTTCCTCGCGAAATCACCTGGGAGATACGCGCTGCACATAACCACCTCCTTCGCTCGCGTGTGCCGTCCCTCTTAATGTTAAAAGTACGCGCATGTGTATGTGTTTATGTGTGTGTATGTGTGTGTGGGTGTACGTAAGTGTACGCGTACAGGGCTAAAGTGCAGGTTGGGCTGCGACTCGGTAAACGCGTATAACGCCATCTCTCTCTTTCTCTCCCTTTTGGCGCGGCGCGCCAATAGCGCACACATGTACAAGTAAACACGTAGACGCGAACCCGCACACATGTGTGCAGAGTCGCGAAACACACGTACACGTGCACACACATACGCACACCAGCCCCGAAGTCGAATATCGCGCGCATCGTCAGGCAGTTGCGACTCGAACGCCGAACCGCTCGGCAGAGAGCAAGACGAATTCGCGAATTTGCGGATTATATAGACGTCGCTTAGACGCGTGCGCGCGCGCCAGAGAAAGAAGAGAGAATTACCACATACACACACAAACACACACACATATATATACACCGCTTCCGTCGTCGTGGAGATTTTACCGAATGGAAAATCGCGCGGAATTAATACGGTCTTGCGCCTCGAACGCGTGGCTCGATCAGCTCTCGAAATTTAACTTTGCGCCGTCTGCCTATGCGAGTGTGTACGTGTGCGTCGCTTCATAGTCTTAGTAATTGTTCGATAACCGAGTAGGTGGTTTCCAAGTGCTTTTCAAGTTTTAAATAAAATAGTTCCCTGGGGTCGTAATAATTAATTCTGACGTTTATCGACGATATTTCAACTTTTTTTTTTTTTCTTGTGTTTTTTACTCGATCGGCCCGATTTTCATTTTTATTGAAAATTTTATGTTAAAAAGAAAATATTTTAATAATTTAATCTTTTGGATATTATTATTTATATTAATTAAAAATACAGAGAACGCATATTTTATTCAGAATTTTATACAGGAAAATTTTCATTAAAAACGGCAAAGTTTTCGGCATTTTTGATGGAATTCAAAGCGCTAAAATTACTTTTATATTCGATAAATATGAAAAAATACCGCTTGAAAATTACGATTATCGACGATAAATTAATAATATGATTATAAAATTTATTTTATAATATCAAAGAGATTTTTTCATGTTTAAAAATAAAAGGTTCGATAAATTTTTAACAAAAAATTGTTTTTAATAAACGTTTAAATGTAAAATTTAAATAAAGTCCTTATAATAAAAATTTATTTTCCAGGCGATTGAGCCTGCAAAGATTACGTGTACAATATTTGATTGAAAAAGTATCGATTAAAGATTGACAAAATTATTATTCATACTTTAAGTGCAATAAATTGTATCGAAAAAAATTTTTTTCTTTTGTAACTTATAATTGCACTTCGATTCAAACAAAAAAATCTTTTCAATTTTTCCATTTACACCATCGACGCGATATTGAATCGATATTGGAAAGATAACATCAAGTCAACGTTATCATGTCAATAGCTGTACCATTTTCATTTCTAACTTTTCGCGAATGTACAGTGGATCCGTACACCCAAAATGATGAAATTTTTGCAACGACACCCAATCGACAATGCCTTTAACTTTTCAAGTATACCAAACTTTCTTCTTCGATGCATAAAAAAAAAAAGCCATTATTCTTTCGTCACGGAGTGCAGCGTTTAATTCACACAGATAGAAACGATCGCACGCTCGCGCGTGCATATCAGGAAATTAGCAAACGGTCGCATATCCAATCGTATCGCCGATCGTACAAAAGAAATAAAATAATCCAAGCCGAGTCAGAACGGAGAAACGCGTCGGTTTTTGTAGTGGGAGCGAAGCGGCGAGAATATACGCGATCGCGAGCGCCAAATCAAAAATAAAAAATAGCCCTAACGCCAACCGGCCGTTGCCAGGTGTTTAAAGCGTGGGCAAAACACAGGAAACGCGTTCCGGACGGTATAACGCTAGCGTAGGGGGAAAACCGTGCGTAGATAATCCGAGAACATCTGGCTTAAGTTTACGCGTGTGTGTGTGTGTGTGTGTGTGTTCGAGCGCTCGCGCGCGCGCGCTAAACGAGGTATAACCACGCACAGCGAAAACCTTATCCTCGGCTCCTTTTTGTGCGCGAGCCGCGAAACTTTGAGGATTTTGCGGCTTCGGAAATATTTTTCGCGCATTGAAAGACGAGCGAACTTACTACACCTTAGTACATATACAGATGAGTGTTACTTTTTTTTAACATCTTATTTTTACTCATTTTTTTTTTCTCTCTCTCTCTCTCTCTCTCTCTGTATGCACCACTGCTTCGTTGCTATAAAATTTTAGCGATAAGGTTTTTTGTACATTATACGTTCACGATATGAGCTTGTAAAATTGCCATGCACAAATATACGTATACTATGTAATAAAAAAAAAAAAAAAAAAAAAGAAAGAAAGAAAAGAAAAATAAACATGCAAAATAAACGATCACGATATCTAACCGCGAGCTTGGTTTTTGGAGTTGCTCGCAATTGGAAACGATTGTTACTCGATAGTATATTGTCTTGTTTTCGTGGGTTCAAATTTTATGCATCCAGCGGTTGATGTTTCACTTAAAACACCCTATTGATTTTACGCGAACGTTAAAATTAATTCACGAGTCTGTAAAATTTCCATTTCGACCGTGTAATGTTTTGTTTATTAGCAAATAAATATTTCATTTTAAGTTTGAGACGATAATTGATTTTTTTTTTTTTTTTCAGTTGTTTCATTCCAATCATTGATTTCCAATATACCGTTTCGAAAATCGTATATGTTCCAATCAATTTGACAACGTTTTTTTTCTCTATACATAGACGTACGTTTAAAACAAAAAAAAAAGAAGTTCCCAAAAACCAAGCGTTGCGCAGCACCAATTTTATTTAAAACTCGCGCCGTCATTGACCGTAAAAATAAATAAATCTCCACAGAAAGAAAACTTGTCTTGGCACGGTCGAGACGTATGCGCGCGTCTGCTTAGAGCTAATCCAAAAAGTGAATATCCGTACGAAATGCGAATGCCAATGGCACGGATATATACATTAATCGCGGCCGAACGACAGCACGAGCTTAACTAAGTAACTTCCGAGCACGAACGATTATTGGGAATTTGCGCGCGTACAACTTTGTTTCTTCGCTTCATAATTGTTTACTCGATACTCATCGTAGCTGTGTATATATATATATATATATATATATATATATATATATATATATATATGCAGCCCGCGCTCGAGTACGTTCTAACGAGCGATTTTCTCATTTTTCACCATAGAAAATAATTACGTTCGCTCGTAGATTCCCAATCTTTGAAAGACTCTGTGCGACGCGGGTTGCGACAAATTTTCCGATAAAAATTAATTCGGTGTAATTTGGGTTATTGTGTGGCTTGAATTACAACGGAGGAAAAGAGTGACGAAACTGTGCACGTGCGCGTAATTTTTTCCGCTAATTTCTTATCGCTTATTGTATAAAAAAAAAAAAAAAAAAAATCGTCGCACGTGGATGGGCAATAAAGTGCGCGTGCGATAATTTTTATCGGAAAATTCTCACAACGTCGCATACCACAGTCAAAGGAACGAAGGCGTCGTTTTATTATTATTATAATTGTTTTTTTTTTTTTTTTTTTTTTTATGCTTCCGCCTGCATCCGACTTTTACTTTGTCAATTTTTTTTTCTATTTGCATTTGCTTCTTTGTTTTGGCTCTCAAACGCGGTGCGTTTATTTTTTTATTTGTTTTTTTATTGTTATTTGCGATCGCTTTTATGAACGCACTAATAAAAATTGATTGACGGACGCATATGATTGTTTAGTGATTGGCACGGAAGTCTCTCAATTTATAGGCTTTGCTCGTCTATTACTCGTTGCCCTCGTCGCTCTTTTCTTTCTCCCTTTTCGCACCGTTTTTATTCGATGTTTCTATGTCGATTGTCTTGTCGTCGCTTCTTGCGTCATTGATTCAACTGTTGATTTTTACCGCATTAGCCAAGCCTCTTCGTTTCCTTTCTTCTTTTTTTTTTTTTTTTTTTTTGCTTTTTTACTTTTGTTTTCTCGGATAAACTTTGTCAACTGTTACCACATTATGTAACCGAATCACTGCACAAGAGATTTGCATGCACTTGTGAATTTTCGTGATAATAAAAATTCGAATTATTGATCGTTATGAGAAGACATTGTATTTATTAGTAAATTTACCAAGGCTAGTTTAAGCTTAATAATTAAACAAGATATCTATCGATGGATAATTAATAGTTAAAATAAAAAATTAATAAAATTTAATATAACGAACAGCGGGTAAACTTATTAAAACTTAAATAAACATTATGCATGCAGTATATTTAGATACTCAAATATTTGCTTAATAAAAATTTTTTTTATATAAATTTTTATAATTCTATTAATAAACAATAAAATTAAATATTATCTTGGAAACCTTTTTTTTTTCTTTATTAAAGGTAAAAATAAACAAAGAAAAAGCATATTGATTAATGTCTCTATCCTATCAAAACGAAATTTGCATGCTTTTGAGTCGGAAACTCTACCTAATTTAAACTGCGTGCGGGCAACGTCCCGTTTTCAAAATTCCCCCACATCAATTAAGCTCGCACGGAAACGGAGCAGGAATAAAGTCAACGGCATTATCACCCACATTGACTAAAGTAGCTCGGTGAAAAAAAAAAAATAAAAAAATAATAATAAAGGTAAAGAAAAGTAACAGAAACGAAAATAACCGTGCTCTCGATGCCGCGTTACGCTCGAGCATAAATCGACGAGCGACGTAAATAAAAGAAAACAAACGCGAGAGAGAAAATAAAAAAGAAAGAAAAAGAAAAGAAGAAATCCGGTCCTCGCATAATACACCGTACAGACGGTCGCGAGCGCGCGCGCGAACTCGCGATTTCTATAAATAAACTCAGGTGTGGCACCGTCGCAATCGCGATCTCCCCGAAAAACCGGCGCACGAAAAACCAGGGCGCGTTAAAAGGAAAGTCCGCTACTTAAACTTTAATCGCGTAAAACAACGGACGGACGGTCTCGCTCGTACGTATCTGTATATACGTATGTGTCTCTTTCCGTAGCGTAAAGAGTAGCGTGCACGCATCGTTAATCAAAGTCCTCGATTATATATATGTTACAGCTTCGACGAGTCCTCGATGGAGAGCTGCTCGCTGACGACGACGCTACAAGAGGAGCCGCAGCACCAGCAGCAGCGCGTCTGCAGCGCCGGCAGGGACAGCTGCGAGAGCTGCGAGAGCTGCGAGAGCCGGGAGAGCCGGGAAAGCCAAAATGTGCGCGAGCACCAGGAAGTGACGAGTCTCGAGGAAGCAAAAAGCGTCATCGCCGCCCTCAGGGCGAGACAAAGGGCTCAAGCTCATCAGATGCTCGCCTGGCGGAGGACTCTCAAGCTTCAGGTATGCACTCTTTGCGACTTCTCCGATCCGATCGCTGCTTCTTTGTCTTCCCGACAAAGAGAGAGAGAGAGAGAGAGAGAAAGAGAGAGAGAAAGAGAGATGAGAGCATCGCGCTTTACTTTCACTCGTCAAGCGAACGCTCTCGAAAGCCTTTCAAGAGAGCAAATCGAACGCTCGCTCGTTGGCGAATTCGAGAGATGCGCGGGATTGCCGTTCCTCCTATTGCTCCTCTATATATGTACGTCCTATGTGCTTTTTCACGGAATTTCTCTCGGCAAACATTCGACCTAAAAATTCTCTTTCTATCCCTCTCTCTCTCTCTCTCTCTCTCTCTCTCTCTCTTTTTCTCTTGCTTCTCGATGTTGGCCGAGACGAGAGCTTGAACTAATATTAGATAGGATTCTCCGAAAAGGATCCGAGCTTGGTATGCCTCTTTGTAAATAATTAAGAAAAAATGTGGATGTGAAAAAGCAGGCTTCGTCCAACGTTTAATTAAAAGTTCTCGAATTTTATTTATTTAATTAGAAAATTAAAATTTTTATTCATAAAATTATTTTGATAATTTTTCGTTATAAAATAATTACGAATTTGCAATATATTAAAAGCGCGGTAGAAATTTTATGCAACGAGGTAAAGATCCTTTTTGAATTTATTTTTTTAACGATAATTAATTACAAGCTAATAACTTTATCTATAACGTACTTCGAAAATAAAAAACAAAAACCTTAAACTTTCGCACTAATCCACATAACGTTATCCATTCACAGGAGGAGCTCGTGGCGCGGTTAACGCGAGAGAAGGCCGAGCAATTGCGCAGCCTCTCCTCCCAGCTGTTGCTCTTCGAGTCGCGGCTGTGCAGGAAGCAGAAGGAAATCGAGGCGAACCTGGCGCAGCGAGAGGCCATTATCCTGAGGCAGCAGCGAGTAATCAGACAACTGCAAAACAAGCTGAGGCTCGCGAACGAGTCCCAGCAGTCGAAATCGGCTAGCGGCACGCCCGTCTTCAGCGCGATGAATCCGCGCGAGTCCACCCGGGACTCGCCCCCCTGCGACGCGCTCGACAGGCTCGACAGCCTCGGAGACAGCGACAGCGCTGTCGTACTCGAGGAGGCTTTTCTCGACGATCCTGCACCGCCTAGGTATATTATTACTTCCCCACCTCCACTTGTCTTTCCCGCTTACTCCTTCGCCCCTGGAAATTTTATCGCTTATGTATATATATATGCATTCCGTGTGCACGTAGAAGGAGAAGAATTCGTCGAAACGGACGCGCACTTTGTTTTAATAATCGACTGTTTGCTAAGCGGCCGATATTTTCATTAGCAAACAAAAGATATTGTCTAATCGTGTCGATGTGTTTCGCTCGCGATTTCGGCTAAGAGCTTATAAAGTCGCTTAATAAATTATTTATACGTTATTTTTTAGTTTAAAGACTCGTCGCAAAGAAAAAAGATATTGTTTTATGTTTTAACGTTATTAAATTAAATTTCAAACGATCTAGCTTGGAAAAATATTAATAATTAATGAAAAAACTGACAACCTGTTAATTCAACTTTTAGTTCTCGTTTAAATCGATAGCGATATCTCATGTCGAGTTGAAAACAGTAGTCGAAAGTTTATTCCAGTCGTGTACGTAATCTATATATATATATATATATATATATATATATATATATATATATATATATATATATATATATATATGTTTTAAATGTAGCACACTTTTTACTTACATCTACTATACATGCTCCTCGTTAAAATTGGATGTAAAATTAAATTAATGTTATTACTGGTAAAAGCACCATTAGATTCAAATCTTCTCAAATCTGTGTTTTTGTCCTTTTCTTTTTCAAGAAACATCTCTAAGGTGAAATTTTTTCAAAAAACTTGCATCTCTCAAAGTTCTTTTTTTTTTCATAAATTAATACCATATTTTCAATTTAATAGCATTTATAAGCGTTATAATTAACAATATTATGGTTCATTACGCTCGTAACTTTTTATTTTTTAATTAATTTTTTAATAACATTAATAGAATTTTACTTCTTTTATTTTAATCGCAATTTCATCTATTAATTCTTTAAATATCTTTATTTAGAAAGCGGATTCAACAAAGTTTTTTAATTCTAATTTGATAAATAAACAACTGAAAAAATTTATCAAATTTTTTTTCAATTTATTTATTTTTTTATTTTTTCAATTACATAAGCATCTTATTTCGCAATTATATTTTATGAATATCCGTCTAACGATTTTTACATCGTTTTTTGCAATATATGTATAATGAAAACAAAAACAAAAACGCGTAAGGCGGCTCGCGATTGAACACAAATAAAATGAAAAGCTGCGATACGCGTTACAAACGCGGTAAGATTAAATAGCACTTTTTCAAAGTATATAATACCATAAATTTAGCGTATTTAAGTATAATTAATTACTAAAATGACGTTTCATTTTACAATGAATAAGTTGCAAGTAACGAAGAGAAAAAAAAACAAATGAATAAATATGTCGTAACTGCATTGTATAACAGAAGCAAAATCGTAAACAATTCTCATTTTATGTCCTCCCATTTCCTTTCTCCATACGTCGACATGGAATGGATGAAAAAGAATCCCGTTATCCAAACAAATCATACATATATACATTCCTACAGAGTAATTCTGTAACAATTTTTAATTTTGTTTTTCTTGCAGGATTGACGTAGAAAATTTTTTTCAACGGTTTTTTTTTTACTTCAAGTCTATGAATTAAATACTTTATCATTTTAAAAATTTATTATCGGTCGGTTTTAACATCGTTTTAATAAATTACTCAATGAATATGTTTAATATTTGTTCGAAAAAAAAAAAAATATATATTTCGAAATTATCGTTATAAATTCTCACAAGTTTTTTTATAAGCCACAAAATTAATTAAACGGCAATTTAATTCGTAAAACTTTCCATCCACAGGTTCCGCTCCAACATTTCGGATGTGACGGTAATTCGGTCGGTGTCGGACGTTATGGAGCCCTCGAACAAGTACTGCTCATCGGCGAGGCGCTGCAACGGATTTCTACGCAGGCCCGAGGTCCTCGAAACCGTCTACTCCGTGGAGGAAGACGGCGACGGCGACCGGGTCGACAACGAAGAAGGCGAAGCCGACGAGGAGGACAACAACGACGAGACCGAGGCCGGCAAAGCCTCTTCCGCGGGCATCGCCACGACCATTCATCGTCAATTCTCGAACGACGGCAAGCCCAGACTGCGAGATTTGTACGGTAGCTTCGAGAGGCTTGCTCAGCACGAGAACGATGCCCAGGAACACGAGCGGACCGCAGCTAATCCCGACATGACCCCTGTACCTATGTCCGCCTTGTCGAACTCGCAGAGAACGAGAGATGAAAGTCAACAGGCGCAGGTGAATTTTTCTTTTTTTTATTATTAAAGGAATCTTTCGAAAAAAATTTTTTTTTCCGTTGGTATATTTTTTTCATTAACATTATAAACAAAAGAAAAAATTTCATAAACATAAATAGAATATACCTTCGTTAAATTATTTCATTACTTAACGTCTAAAAAAATTTAAATGTATAAACGATAAGACGGAATTATTTTTCAAAGATAGAAACGAGGTACAAAAGTTTTGCAAACAATTTTTTCACTTGAATAACTCCGTTATACTCTAAGCTGAAAATGGTGTGTATATATATGTATATATAAGGAGAGAGTATCGATACGCATTCCTTAATGGCTTGGCGAACACTTAAATAATCTTTCTTTATCTGTTTTTTTTTTTTTTCTTCTTCGATGGCTGCTGTCCCAGGTTACCTACAACAGGGTCATGAGTAATCACAGGTCAGTGACCAAGCCTAAGGACGTCAAGTACAAAAGGATCAACAAAGCTAAATCTAAAAGTTTAGAAGAACTTCGCGGTCGACTGAGGAACTGGGTTGAAAAAGGGAACAAGATAGCCATCTCGTTGGATCAGTCATACGCCTGATGAGCCTGAACGAGTGCCAACTAATACACGATATTTACATACATACAATCTATAGCATTTATAAACGCAGCTACTCTCACACACACACACATACACACACACACACATACACACATACACACGCATAAACACGTATATGTGTCTACACACGTATATATATATATATATATATATATATATATATATATATATATATATATATATATATATATATGTGTGTGTGTGTGTGTATATACATTTACCTGTATACTTGGCATTTTTTCGAGTCAGCCAAACAAACCAACGCTCGTTGGACCGCGGCAACAAATTTGTGTAATATAAAGAAAAAGTCCTTGTGATATTTATGACGAGAGAGAGACATGAGCTGAGAGAAAAAGAGAGAGAGAAAAAAAATGTGATAAATTGTTGTTTTTACATATAAACACACGCGATATACTTTGCGTTTTCATTAAAGTCATGTAACGACGAGCTTCGCGTAACGCATTTCGTTTTTTAGATTACTCGAAACGTCCAATTTTAGCGTATTCTCGCCTAATGATATAAAAGGAAAAAAAAAAACTTTCTTTTCCAATAAATTGTCGCTTGAACGTAATGTGCCAGACTTGAAATTGTCGAAATTTTTTAAGCCCTCGTTGAAATATTTTCCTCTTGTTAAAGTATCCCTTTTGTCAATTGATATATTTCTGATGCTGTGCGTCAATAGATATACGATATTCAAAAATCACAACAAAGCCTTAATTAATAAGAGGATATTTAAGCTTAATAAAAAAAAAAAATATATATATATATGCCACAATAGCTCTTCATGATAAAAATCATTCAATTTTTCCTTTTCGTTAACTATAATACATATATATGCGCATATATGCAAAATAGCTCAGCTTAATAATAAAAGGAAGTAAAACAAATACGCGTCTCTGCTTTTAGTGGATAAATTTGGCATGTTTGCAAAATTAAAATATTCAAAAAAACTTCGGCAATGAACTAGAAAATACACTGATTTTTATAAAAATATATCAATATGCATTCGTTTTGCGTTCTTTTTCGAACGTATGGTGCCTTGCTTAAACATTATTTTCTTGATTTAAAAATAGCTCTGGAGTCAATAATTAAATGTTTTTCAAATAATGTAAAAACTTTTCCTTTTTGACTTACCTATTTTCATGTATGCTTTATATATGATGTACATCATACGTCGTTAATAGATACAAGCGCGTTTTTCACTATATCATTTAGGTGAAAGAATTGTCAAAACATTTTTTGAATTTGAGAAAGATTTTTAACGCATTTTAGCAACGAAGTGTATTAAAGTAGTTGTCGTGAAAAACTCGTAAAATATTTTATATTTGTAATCATGTCTTAATTAGATTTTTAATTTTGTGTAACTAAAATTCATCATAAAATGATTATACAGATGAAGATAAAAAGGCACAGTGCCATTTCATAGTTGAAATATCTTTTTTGAAATACATAATCTACTTATGCGTAATGCAGAATGATTATAAACATTATTTAAAAATAAGAATTATATTTCATCTCGTTTCATAAATATAATTCTTAATAATATGTGCTGTATTATAAACATATCTGTATCGTGATAAAGTGCTTTCAAAGATTTCGTCAAAATTCGTGTACTTTATTAAGATTTTTCAACGATATTAAGATTTCAAAGTGCCATGTAATATATGAATTTCAATTTAAACTACAAAAAAATTTTTTATGCTGATTTTAATATTAGTTTTTAAAGTGAATATTAAAACGACAACTACTTTGAATAAATTTTCCAAAGTTAGAGCTTAGATATCGGAGTAACTATCGACAATCTGCACAGATAATTTTAAACATATGGTAAAAGTAAAAAAAATATTTGTCTCTCTTAATCCTAAAAACAACTTATATTTGAGACTGTGGGAGATGAGGAGGCGCCGTTTTGTGCAAAATAATTACCTAAGATTTAAGATCGCGATCTAGTTAATGTATTTTAAACAAATTTATGAGTATAAATTTATTAGTATATAAATTTTATGTTCCTGCGGGCTGTTTAACAGCTATCAAGCGATCTCTTGCATAACAACACATTCGCGTGGATTGCTGATATTAACGTAGAATGTGTAAATATATATATATATATATATACTACATATAAAGAGCACACATTGCGCGTGAGCGCAAATATAATATAATATGTATGTACAATACACCACGAGATTTATTTGGATCAGTAAGAAAGAACCGGATAAATATTATAATCTTAAAAATGTATAAAAGTTTAATGATTCGCTTGATTTTTCAAGCGATTAAAGATTGTAATTGTAAAATTATTTAAAAAAAAAAAAAACACGTTATATTTACCATAAGTCGAAGATCATTTTTATTTATAAGTATGTAAAAATTTTCTCTATAATAGTATATCATGTACCACGTTGCTTTACTTAACATAAAGCTCGTAGACTGCTATACATATATTACCGATCTTCGCAGAGCGTTTTAATTATAATAAATAAAAATTATAATATCAATAAAATAAAAACTGTGAGATATTATTAAAAATCCTAAAAATTCCAATCCTTATAAAAATCTATAAAATCATGCTGCTTATTTAATCATAAATCATAAATCTTTTTTCAACTATATTTTTAAAAATTTTTTTTTACTTTAAAAAGTTTGGAAATATGTATCTGAAAATTTTTTATAATTTTTATTTCTGTTTTTATAATTAAACTTATGTTTAAATATTTTTTTAGAACTAAAGTTTTAGTTAAATTTTTTAATTAAAAGCATTATATAGAGAGAATGTTTTAAGTATTCAAACAAAGTTTTATTCTTATTCTATTGATTATAAAATTTTGTTCACCTGGTAATTATGCATAACTATTATTTAATAAAAATGTTTAATTTTATCTATTAAATTTTCTGATTGATATTTTTTTCATTAGATTTTTACTAAAATAAAAAACTAAGCTCACTCAATTTACTCATTACGAATAGAAATTTGTAAGTGTGTTGACTGCTTCCAGTGGCGCATCGGAGCTTTGAAATAATTCACGGCCATGAACCAAAGTAAAGTTGTCGATGGACGGCGTGTGTGTGTCGTGGCGGGAAAAATAGCGAATTATTAAGTTGTTTTTATATTTATATATTTAATTTGTAAATATGTCTTTCGTTTCTGGATTTGGCTCGACCACGCCTGCGGCTAGTTCAGCTTTTTCTTTTGGTACTGCAACCGCTGCTGCTGCGACTCCGATAAAGCCAGGTAACTTTTAATAACACACTTTTAGGTTATGTTGTTTTGTTTAATGTTATTTTATTAAATATTATAATTGTATAAGCTTCTAATAAATAAAATTATTTTAATCATATTACCTATATATTAGGATTTTTATAAATTATAATTTTAACATCAATTTCCATTAGAATTTTATGTTATCCATTTAGTTACTTTTAATATGCTCAAAACAGTAATTTCTAATCTCTCATTGAACTATTGCTAGTTTTACTTAATGAATCTGCTGATTTGTCTCTCCTTAAAAGTGGTCTACGTGGTCCAGTACAATTTGGGTCGCATCTTTCTTCGCTACTTTTTTGTAGACAATTGTAATATTTCTTTTTCCAGCGTTTCATTAAACATAAAGTAATGCAGCAAAGTAGTAGTAAAGCAACAATAAGAGTAATTGGAATAATTATTATCATTGATTGAGGCAGAATATTAGATTTGATAGTTTTCTTTAACGATTCATTATCAGGTATTGATGTTACTTGAATATCAATTTCGTAAACTTCTATTTTTCTTTTGGTGCTAGAAGACATTCCTCGAATAGTATTGTTAATTGAATTCTCAGTAGCCATTATTCACATTAGTTATGCAATATTCTGAAATATTATTAAATTCAAATTTTTGCAAGTAATTTTGATTCAAAAGAAAATAATTTATAAATATTTTTAAATTTTTACCAGAATATAATATTAGATTTATATAAAAATATTAGTTAAATAATTTTATGAACTTTAAATAAAAAACTGTCAATAATATTTATTTTTAGGTTTGTTAATTTTAAATTAACATTTGAATGTGTGTAAATGATCTATATATGTTATTTAAACATAATTTAAATAAAACAACAACAATAATAATAATAATAATAATAATAATAATATAAAAGTATTTAATATATTTTTTAAAGTAAAAAATAAACAAGGATTAGCCATGTAAAATTTTAATAAGTGAAGCTTATCTAAGTATTTTAATAAAATGGAATATTAAATTTTTTTTTAGCTGGCTTTGGGACACCAGGTTTTGGATTTGGCACATCAGCTACATCCACTCCATCGTTATTTGGTACACCAGCTCCTCAACAAACATCTGGATTTGGAACAAATTTTGGTACAGCAGCAACGACGACTAGTACTTTTACTACTCCTACCACTAATTTTGGATTTGGCACAAATACTAGTGGATTTGGTACTACTCCAGGTGCTTCTATTTCAACGTTTGGTGGCTTAGGTTCAACCGCACCTACTAGTAATATTGGTAGTGGTACTGGTTTTGGAGGCTTTGGTGCATTTGGTTCCACTGCAACTACTACTACCCCATCCTTATTTAGTGGATTTAACACAAGTACACAACCGAGTGCATTTGGAACAGGTAGTTTTGGAGGATTTGGAGCTAAACCTTCAACAACTGGCACATCTACAGGTTTTGGAAATTTTACAGGTAATTATTACAAATGATATATTCCATTAATTATTTAATATCCGATCGATAATATTAAAATAATATTTTAGGCACATCTTTTCCTAGTTTTGCTTCAAGTTTGACTCAACCACAGCAACAAGTGCAGCCACAACAACAGCAAGTTCAACAAAATTCAAATGCAATATCTGAAGCCTTGTACAATGCAGTTTTTAATTGTCAGTTATTTAACGATGAAAGAGATAACACAATTGCTAGATGGAACTTGATTCAAGCATTGTGGGGCACTGGAAAAGCATATTATTCAGTAAATGCACCACCAATAGAATTAAATCAAGAAAATCCACTATGTAGATTCAAAGCTATAGGATACAGTCGCATGCCGGATGCAGACAACAATGATGGCTTGGTTGTTTTATGTTTTGCAAAAAAAGAACAACAATTAAAAGATGGAAAGCAGCAATTAATAACTTCTTTAAGTCAAATTTTAGGCAATAAGCCTAATCTTACAGTAACTGTAGATAACATAAAGTCTCAAGGAGAAACAAAAAGTCAAGCTACAATTTTTGTTACAGAGAAAGGTGTTACCGGTTCTCTTAGAAAAATTCCAGCAAATGAATTATATGCTTATCTTACTCAAAGTATGCAAAAACAACAATTGACTCAAATTGGAGTAGAAAATATATATCCCCAAGTTAAATTAGATCCAGCACAGCTCAAAGAATATATGGATAATCCACCATGTTCTATAGATCCTCGATTATGGAAACAAGCACAATTAGATAATCCTAATCCAGAACATTATATTCCTGTGCCAATGATAGGTTTTCAACAAGTAAAACATAGATTAAAATGCCAAGAAGAAGAAACGGCGAGACATCGTGCTTATCTCGATTTGGCAGCAGATAGTATTCAAAGTTTACAAAGACAACATACAGCTACTCAAGCAAGACTAAAAGAACATAGAAGAACACTTTTAGAACTTCAACACAGCGTACTGCAGGTAATGAAAAATTTTTATTCACGTTCTTTATTTCTTTATAGTAGCATGTCAGTCGAAAAAATATTTCAAATAAATTTATTTAAAAAATTTACTTGCATTTTAAAAAATTATTGAATTAAAAAAATTCCTTCATTTATTGTTTTGAATTTTAAAATTCATTGTGCATTTAGGTATTAGTACGCCAAGAAATAACCCGGAAAATAGGTTTTTCATTACAACCTGAAGAAGAAACCTTAACCAATAGGTTTGAAGCAATGCATTCACAAATTAGCGCTCCTACACAATTTAAAGGTAGAATTAGTGAAATGTTATCGCAGTTGAGGATGAGACGACATACAGACACGCAGAATCAAGAAAGGTACACAATGGATCCAATTGCTCAAGTTGATATCAAAACTGTAAGTAAACAATATGAATTTAGATGAGAATAATAATTCTACGTTTTTTAATATTTTTGATGATTGTATTCATAAATTTTAAAACAGCTTTATTTGAATAAAATTTAAATTAATTTATTTTTAAATTATGCGAAAAAAATTTTTTGCTTAACAAATTAAAATTTTTTTTAGTACTTAAACATGGAACAGCAAGGAATGGCACAATTAATTTCTACAGTTAATGCAGATTTAGAAAGTTTGAAAATTATTAAGGATGGTATGTCGGAACTCTTAGTGAGTCATGGTACAACATCATGAGATATGTACATTAATTATTTTTAATTATTATTAATACTGATATTGTGAATTCAAATGCAAATTAAAAAAAAAAAAAACTATTTATGTAATTTTTTACGTGATCTTCCTTCAGAATTATTTTTGTTAAGTATATCGTTAAGGATTTTGAGGATTATTGTAATGAGGAACGAAATGTAAAATGATATGTGTATAAATAATGCTTCTTTATTGAACAAAATGACATAGTTTAGTTTGTTTTTTCCTGACATAAGGCACTTTTTTTCCATTTCTCATGGCTATTATCGAATATTCTCATATACAGATATATATCTATGTACATACTTTCGCCCACGCATAGAAGCGCGGCACTAAGACAAATTTCACTGTCGTTCGTCTCAGTGTCACACCTCTTTTATTCTATTATTATTATTTATTTATTTTTTTTTTTTTTTTTTTTTTTTTTTTTTTTTTTTAGTACAAAAATGTGAATTTCTTTCAAAGTATAACAAATCTAACATAGAAGGCACTAGCATTATGTGCTACAACTATTAAATCAAGATAATTGTCGATTTAATAGTTCCGATCAGTAATAACATCTTTCGTTTTGTGCAATCAACGAGTATTTCGCTTAGTGTATATGCATGTATAAATATATGAATTTATATCTCTGTTCGTGTAGATCGAGTACCTTCGATGCATGAAATTTTTCCTCTTTCTTTTTCTCTCTCTCTGGCTTGCTCTCTCTCTGTCTATCTTTCCGACTCCTTTTCGTCATTCATTCGGTATACTCATTCTTAAGCCAGCGTATGTACAAACAGACAGTCACACACGGAAAGGTAAATTTCTTTTCAACTCTGATTTTGTATAATCATTATTTTATATACCCCTTGAGAAAGCTAACAACATTAATAAAAGAAAAAACGGTGTGTCAAAATCGAGCGACAAAATTGAGCACTTTTCCGATTCTAGCGGAAATACATAGGTAATAAGAGCACACACTAGATTGGTAATATTTGGCTTTCGTACAGTTTAATCGGACTCGACGCGACGAACTTCCGGCCGTCGGTCTCCCATATTACATCGAAACAAGAACAACAACGATAACAACGAGAAAAAAGAAGGAATCACAAGGTACGTCGTGAAGGGAAAGCGAGTCGACGCGCGTCCGATTAGAACTGGATCTTCGTTAACCGTGAACTCTCTCTTTCTCTTTCTTTCTCTTATGTGACTACACCAAATTAGCAAATCGACATCCAGCGAAGGATGATAAAGGGACATTCAAACGGATAAAGGAATAATCAGCGAGGTCATTTGTTGATCGTGAGGTCGAGCGGCAAATCTTGCTCCATGTCGGTTGGTAGGCCATCCGCGGCTTTGGCCCTCAGATCCTGAGCGCAGGTGTTGGCGGACTCGATGGGGAGGAGGCCGGGCTGCTGGCTGGACCACATGTTCTGCAGCCCGTACTGGAGATCGACCGAGGCGAGGAGGTGTCGAAAGAGCGGATTCTGCGATTTGAGGATGAGGTCCGAGAGGATCTTGGTCTTTTCGAGGATGCTGTCGTTCTCCGCGTGCCTGCAGCACTTGTGTCGGCAGCAGCACTCGCTCGGCGAGCTCGAGGAGGGATTACTCGAGCTCGGGGGCTCCGAAAGTTGTTGTGAGTGTTGCTGCGGGGGAAGCAAGGAATGGTGACGCGACTCGAGGTTGACGGGAGACTGGAGGTGCGCGTCGGCGCGCTTTATCACAGAATTACGGACGATGTCGCCGGCGACGTAGCAACTCGTGCTCGTCGGCGGTTCAACTTTGAGCGGCGTGCCGCCGCCGCCGCCGCCGTTGCTGCTACTGCTACTGCTGTTGACGATGGACTCGATGTTCCGGTAGTCGACACCGCTCGCCTTGTCCTCGCTCTTGATGGGCGTCGACTGCATGCCGATTCGGGGAGTCGCGGCGAGCAGATGATCCGGCGGCGAGGACGGTGGACAGTACTTCATTTCGATGGGATAGCTGGACGCGTGCTGTTTTATGGGTGGAATGTGTCGTTCAGAGAGAATGTACTCATCGTAAAGGGAGGAGCGACTGTAACGGCCAGCGTGTAACTCGTGCTCGTAGCTGCTCTTGGAGGAGGAGAGGGACAGAGAGAGGGAAGAGGAGGAGGACTGGGTTATTTGCGCCTCGTGATGATCTTTGCGCTCTTGTAGATTGTACATGTTGTTCCACTCGACCAGCTTCTGCTGTTCTTCAAAGCTCGTCGACGAGGTAGCTTTTGGACTCTCGCTACTGGAAAAATGAAAAAAAAAAATAAATAAAAAATAAAAATCATCGTTACACACGAGCTTATAAAAGTTTTTTCACGCACAGAATAGCGCTAATAAAATAAAGGTGAGAATTGAGACGTACCTGATGGAGCAAACCGATAGGCTGGTGGTATTGCTCTCGAGACTGGAGTCCTTCTTATCCGAATCGGACCTCGGACTGGAAGTACTCCTCTTCTCGGGCGTGGCGTCGGGAGTAGCGGGTACGGTGACGGGGTTAACGTTTACCGGTGGATTAGCGGGTGCGAGAGGCATGGGTGCGTCGTCGAAGCTCTTGTCCTGACGGTCGTTGTTGTTGACGTAGTGCCGGTAGGTCTTAACGTGCTTGCGCAACGAGGAGGGGTCGGTGTAGCGCTTGGGACAGCCCGGGATTTTACAACAGTAGGGCTTGTCGACGGCGTGGGTGCGCGTGTGCTTGAAACGGTCCGAGGAGTTGGAGTAGGCCTTGTTGCAGCCCTCGACCGGGCAGACGTACGGACGCTCGCCGGTGTGGGAGCGCGCGTGGATTTTTAAATTTTCGGCACGGCTGAAACTCTTTTGGCATTGGAAACAATGGTGGGGCTTCTCGTTCGTGTGCGTTCGTACGTGGACCAGCATTTTATACCTGCGAAATACATCGAAAACGTCGTTTAGTCATTTTAAAAAATTTTTTTAAACAAAAAATGATAAAAATATTCGTTTATATAAGCAATTTTGTGCTCGCGAAGCGATAAAAAATTTAAAAATTAATAAAAAAAAAAAAAAAAAAAAAGAGCGAGAGACTTGAATATTTTATGCCGATAATAAAATGTATTCGCGCCACTTTATAATAGTTAATATTATGAGCGAAAACAAATTAATCTCTATGGAAAGTATGTAAAGTCGTTATCTGTTTCACAATATACGCAGTAGAATGAGTGAGGTATAATGATGGCGCACGTGCACTGACATGCGAGAACGTTAGTGTGTATGTACTTTAAACATTCTCCATTTAATCCTAACTGCGTTTCAAAGACGTTATTAATTTATGCTTTACGCTCTAAACGCTGGTGTAAATATTTATTAAACGTTTTTTTTTTTCAGTCGTTTACTTTTTTATTTACCCATTTATAGTCAATCGATATGAGAAAAAAAAAAAGTAAATAAATATTGTTAAAAATTGTGATGACTCGTTTTATTTCTTAAAAACTTAAGCAATTATAAATTATTATAAAATTATTGTTATTTCGTAAATAATTATAATGAAATTATGTATAATTTCATCTCGATTAAAATGAACGAAAACAGAGGTATCTCGAATTAAGATAAAAATGATACAAACCTTGCATTAAATCCTCGTTCGCCTCGTTTGCAACCCTCCCATCCGCAGTAGAAAAGTCCACGAGGACCGGGTGCCGCATGCAGCTTGCCGACATGACGCGCCAGTTGTTCCAGGGACGTAAACCACCTGCCGCAATTCTGCCACCTGAAATATTAAAGCGCCGGACTTTATGTGCTTTGCCTTTGCAAGATCTATCGACGCGAAATTATTAAGCTTGAAATCAAGCGCGACGACGAAAAATTAAAAGCCTCGCTCGTTCGCGATAACGATGAATCCGGTAACGATGACGTTTATCTATTTCTTAATTCATTTTACGCGTTTCTTTGATTATCGAATGTCTGTCTCTTAAACGTGACAATCGGTCATTTGCACTTAAAACGTTTTACAAAAATTAAACGCAATATATAGAAGCGGCTAACGTCAATCTCAACAATATCGAATCCTCAAGCGCATCCATCTGTTGAAATTCCCATCGTTGACGTCATCGCGACAACTCTCAATGGCCGTATATCGTAGAGCCAATAAACCTTTAACATTGACCATTCGAGAGAGTTTGCGCTTTTATTGCTCAAAGCCATGATGGATGTAGCGCGCGACATCGTCGTTTAAACGACGTTTGCTTTCATGATAAAACTTTTGAAATTGAAGTCAATCTAAGTGGCCTCTCGACTCGAATTGACGCCGATTCTCCATCAATAGAAACACGCGGAGCGCACGGACTCGCGAAATTTATACTTATATATATATATATATATATATATATATATATATATGTGTGTGTGTGTGTGTGTGTGTGTGGGTGTGTGAAAAAAAGAGGGAAAAAATGATGCTTAAAAACGTGCTATTACACGAGTGCGCGTATGCAGCGTTTGCGTCAAGCCGATTGAAAAATCTCGGTAAGCAAGCGTTCGAGGTGGAATGTCGCGCGTGTCCATGCAATAAATACATGCATAAACGTAGGCGCAGGAGACGCGGTTATCTCGCTGAACGTGGTATATGTGCATGTGGAGATGGAGATGTGGATCGATTAGAACGTATAAAGTACGTAATGTCGCGCGCAAACCGAGCGATTAGCAATAAACGGAGAATAAAAAAAATGTCTAGAGGCGCCGGCGGGCAATCGTCTCTCTTCTTTCCTTCCTTGTCTAAACGGAGCACGCGAGTCTCGTGTTCTCGGGTATAAACTCGAAGGTATACATATATACATATATATATGAATATATATGTATACACACGTGTTGTCGTCAACGTAAAAAAAAAAACCGAGCGAATATTATGAAAGAGCAATTTTGCGAGATTAGAAAATATTGTCTTGAGTGAGAGAAAGAGAAGCAGCTCGTATACACGCACTGGGAAGACAATGTATACATCGGTAGGGCGATAAGATAACTCGGCTTTTTTTTCTTCGATCTTTTGAGCTCGCATTCGGTGTATAACGTGTGTATGTATATATGTATGTATATATATATAGTACAATGGCATATCGGGACCGGAATCGCAAGACGTCGAGAAGCGTATGGAAGAAAGCGGCAGACCTACACGTGACCACCGCGTGTCGTCTCTTCGTCGAGTCGCAGTCGCTGACATTGTATGCCGCGACGATAGCCAAGAGCTACATAAAAGCGAGAATCTTTTTCATTTCGAAACTCGCTTATCGTCACCTCCTTCTGGCCCTTTTCACGGACGCGACAACGCGCTTTACGCATCGATTACTCTTCGTTTTTATTTATTTGCTTTTTCTTTACGCGAGAGCGCTCGCTCGTGGCAAAAAATACTATATGGTATTTCAGACACAAGACTATTCTTTCGTTTTTTTTTTTGGTTTGACCTATGAACGCGTTCCGGTGATATATATATATATATATATATATATATATATATATATATATATATTCGGAATAATAATACAACGAAACGAAGGAAGAAGCAACCTATAGCAAAGACATGGAATATTAAACGAAATGGAAAATACAAAAGGGAGAGAAAGATACGTGACGCGTTCTCGGAAATTTTTCTTTCTACGATGGCCTGACGCTCACTAAAAGATCTTTGAGTGTATGTGTGTGTGTGTGTGTGTGTATGTGTGTCGTACAGCTTGTCGTTCGTAAAAAAAGTTTATATCGGCTTTTAAATATGTACATAAGTGCACGCGCGTTACTTCGACTGGAAAGATAACGATTGCTTAGATCTCGTTTTCTCAACTCAAATCCATTCTTCCACTTCTTCTTATATTTTGGGCGCGTATTTTGAAATCGATTGCGAATGATTTGACGCGTATTTTTAGAAGCTTTTATAATATCGGGTCGTATGATGTCTCGGAAGATTTGAATCGTGAATAATTGAGGTATATGTTACGTTTGGCTGATAAAGAATGTTTTTTTTTTACACGGGGATTAAACGATTAGCGAGTTGTGTACGTTTGAAGATAAATTTTATAATTTTTGTCAGAGTTTGGTTCATCTTTTCACGGAATATTAAGTAGGTAATTAACTTGATGATTGGTTTCCATTATGTGTAATTTTCTATATTAATAGCTCATCGTTACGAATGTTTTATTTTCGGTCTGCTGTAGATTTGATATCATTTTATGATTTATTTCTACGCAGTTTAATTTATTTTTATGATTTTTTTTTTTTTTGTATTTATTTTAATATCAAAAAATTAACACCGATTTTTAATTAAGATAAAGAAAGTACATAAAAAAACGTGATCGTTTTAAGAGTTTGAATTTTTTTTATTGCGAGAAGATAAGCAAATCTAACAAAAAATTTTTTTCCGAGAAGAGAAGTGGACGATATTTGTAAACAATAACAACGTCAATAATCATTTCTCTTTACAAACTTTTATACTTTTAAGAATGAAATACGTAATTAAATAAATTCAAATTTAACGCGATTTCTAGATCAATTTAAAATAGCAATTTATAATTTATAATGATTTAAAAAAAATCGAAGCGCTTATCGAATAAAAATAAAGAGTATACGAAGGTTACCTGCACTTGAGCTGAGCGTGTTCTCCGCGCCTGACCGATCCGAGCTCGAGGCTGGAGCTCGAGGCGTCGGAATCGCTGTGCGCGGGACTCGGGGGTCCGTTGACGACGACCGCCCCGGAGACTACGGCGTGGTGTTGGGCCGAGGCCGCGGCTACGACGAGCATCTCCTCGTCCTGGGGCATCGTGCGGGGCCAGCTGGCGAGTAGCTGGTGTCCGGGGCTCGGCGGCGATGCCGGCGGCGACGGCACCAGCTGCAGCACCTGCTGACCGTAATAGCCCACCGTCTGCTGCTGCTGGTGCAATTGGTGGTAAGCACCTAGACGGCCACCGCTGCTGTACGTAGACCCCAAGTGCCTTGGCATTCTGCCGGGAACGTACACAATCATTTTTCTTTCCTTTTTTTTTTTTCTTTTTTTTCTTTTTCTTTTTTTTCTTTTTTTTCGTGTCGCTATTATTTCTCTATTTTATTCTCTATCTTTCAAACTCGACGAGCAGATCTTCCTTTCGCGCTATTCGGCCTTATTATTTTCTTTTCTTTTTCGTTGGATTAGGATTCAGGAGAGACGTTCCAGGTCTCTCCTCCGCTCGAGGGTAGTAGGTCGCGCGTACTCTCGCCGGGGGACTGCGACGAATTCCCGAGCTCCGTTTTTGCGTATTGGGCGACGGTAACAACGACAACAACAACAATAACGCGGCTCTTTTAAAAATCCTAAAACTTTTAATAAAATTTTCTTTATTTCGTTCAAAGAACACGTATTGGTCGCGTCGCGCACAACTACGTTAAACAGCACTTGGTCCGAGTCCGTATCGTCAGATGTACTTGAACCGGTTGGACTTCAATATGCGGTAGCTCAGGAATTGCTTGCTGTACTCGATCGAAAACATAACTGGGCCGGTCTACTACTGCACTATACGGATGAGAAGCCACACTCGTCACCGGCTATACACGCGCGTGCCTGTTCAATTCCGCGCCTTGTCCGCGCGCACCTTTTTTTCTCTCTCCTTTTACGCGTAATAAGTACGCCGCGTGCCCAACTCTCGAATTCTAACAGAAGCTCAAAAGATTTATCTCCTCGAACGAGGAAGCGAGTTCTCAAACGGAAAGTCCGGTCAAAGTTACCAGACACCGCTCGCTCTCGTGCTATTTCCCACTATATATCTCTCTATCAACGTATCGTGGTTATGATGCCCAATAACGTCAGGCACGCGTTGGCGTAATGCTAGGAGTGTCCCATCTCGGCGTTCATTTTCTCGCTCGCTTTCGTGCTTTTGATCGGAACTGCGCGAGTTGCGGGATGAAGCAGCGTTGACTCTGGCGGCTCGATCGAACGGCGAAAGAAGCGAAGGAGGACTAGTAGCAGCAGCGGCGGAACAGAACGAGAAGAAGAACCAAAGCGGGAGAACTCGATGCGAGCGACGACGTCAAACTGATTCGTCGCGGCGAGTCGACGGTCTTTTTATAAATAGCGCGTCCGCGGAGTAGCGCTATCAGCTGAGAGAGCGCGCGCGCGCAACCATTGTGAGATTGCACGGGTGTAGGTAGAGGGGAGAGGTGGAGAGATAATACGCGTGTGGGTTAGACAGAGAGAGAGAGAGACAGAGAGAGAAAGAGAGAGGGAGAGAGAGAGAGAGAGAGAGAAAGAGCGATAAGCGAGACGATGACGAGGCGACGCGACGACGAGTTATACACCGCAGATACATATAATAGACGAGGCGAGCTTCGAACAAACTCTCCTCTTGATATTTGTTGAGAACTCGTAGACTTTGAAGAAGAGAGAGGGAGAGAGAGAGAGAGAGAGAGAGAGAGGAGTTAGAGTAAGAGTGGAAGATTACTTTTTGTTTGATACTCTCGCTTATTTTCATTTATATTTGCTTAATAATGTATGTGTCTATATATGTATACATACATATATATTATAAATTTACTTTATATATTCGCGCTTTCTCGATATTATTACTCTTTTTACGATTTCGTGAGCGGTGTATTACGCGTACAACATTATCTTTTAGGCAGAAATGTGAAAAAATTTTTTGCAACATAAATTATTCCCGTGGATGGTATTTTTATAGCGCTCGAACAATAATAACCGAGAATTGCCCCGCTGCTGTTAATGCGACATGGATTTTTCCATCGTAACGGGAAAAAATTTTTTTTTTTTCTCTTCTCAACAAACATATCAACCGCGTGCTTTTTTTTCTTCAGCTTTATAAAATAGAATATTAGATTCTATAGATACGCGTAATCGACAATTGGTAATTAAATCGAATTGCCTCAATGATTTTGTTTTTCCTGTACAAAATGTTTTGATAAAAAAAAAAAAAAAAAAAAAAAAAAAAAAAAAAAAAAAAAAAAAAAAAAAAAAAAACTTCATTATCTCGAGAAAAAATTGAGAAATATATAGCTTTGCATAATGAAATACAAAGTGTAGTTTTCATATAAGCGGCAAACATTTGTTTTGATTTTACAATTCTATGTTATTCGTGATAATAAACGGTTTAAGATTATCGTTTCAGGGCCAAAACTAGATAGTTAACGCTTGATACGAGCAATGCCTCTAGATAAAAAAAATATAAAAATTTTTTTATTTTTTTCCAAAAATTTTATTGGAATAGTTAGATTAATTACGGAATTGCAATAGTTTGTTTTCTAAGTAGTAAAATTCTTATCACTTTGTTGATTTCTATAATTAAGTTAATGTAATAAATAAATTTGTCGAATCGTAAAATATCAGGTCATTTTCAAAGCTGGAAAATTCTAAATAATCAGTTAAGTTTTTTTATTGACTTTCAGAATATACATGGTTAAGCGCGTGGAAACAAAAGAGATCGAATACAATAATAGAAGTGGCACCTCGATCGGCAAAACTTTCTCTCTCTCTCTCTCTCTCTCTCTCTCTCGCTTGAATTTCTCGGGTGAAAACGAACAAAACCGAGGTTACTACTCAATCACGATCGAGTGGAAATATTTCTCGAATATCAATGTATCTCTTTGTATATCGAATCCAGCCCCCCCCCCCAACCTTCGCTCATCCATCAAAGAATGACACGAGAGAACCTTTGATTCCATGAGAAAACTCGCGAGTTTGCGAGCGTGAAAAATCACCTCCCGCGTGCGATTCGATTAACTTTTCTTTTATCTGTTTCCTTTTTCTTTTTTTTTTTTTTTTCTTTTTTTTTCGTTTTTTAAATTAAATAGAAAGATTCGATAACGAGAAAACACGAGCGGAGGGAGAGTCATAGTGTCATCGAGTAGTAAATAAACGACGCTTCGGACACGACTATTTTTCTCGTGCAATTAGCGCTCGCGACTATAATAACGATATAATAAAATACACGTATTCATGAACGCATAGAGATAATATACCAGTACAGCGTAAATATAAGTATAAAAACACACAGAGAGCGGCTCTCGAGTAGAAACATACGTAGTCCTTTCTCTTCGCTCGACTTGGCGGTAAGATAAAGTCGCGCGATAAGCGACTATACCCCCCGGGAAGAAGAGAGAACATCGCTACGAGCATACGCACTCACGTATGCGATTTCTCTCGCGGGTCGCAATAATCGCCCGCGCCAACGGTGCGTAAGCGTAATAAATGTACGCGCGTAAAATGCACATAGATGAGCCGCTCATCGAGAGTCTTTGAACGTATTTTCTTCCTCTTTCGTCGGATAGTTTTGACGACTGCTAATCACGCGCGCATAAATGTGTGCGTATGTATTAAACGATCGTCTATAAATGTAAATGTAAATCTATCGTTATGGACAATCACAGCTTGAGATTTCGAGAAAAAGAGAGACGGAGATGTCGGTGAACAAAGTCTCTTTTAGTGGGAAAGAGAGAGAGAGAGAGAGAGAGAGAAACGCTTGGTTGCGATGTAGCCGATAGCAGCTGTCAGAAACTTGTACGCGTGTCTGTATTGGTTAGATATTTTCGCGTGCAAGAGAAAGAGAGAGAGAGAAAGAGGAAAATCGAGAGCGCTTTATCGATATCGCATCAACGAGCATTTGTTGCGTCGATTAGAGGCTGGACATCGAGAGCGAGTCTCTTTGATGATGACTAGGCTATAATCGTTTAACTTCTGGCTTGTTTTATTCTGCTTCGTTTTTTTCTACATTAAATTTTTGATGAACGTTTCGTTTTGATAAACGAGAACGAATAACAAAATAAAACAACAGATAACGAAATTTTTTGGTTTAGCATTTTAGGGCAACGAATATCTATATATACGAAACTGTTAAGTGTAAATACAATATATATATGTACTAATTTTGTTTTGATAAGTATATTGTAAATAATAATTTAAGCCAGCAAAATTATCGAGAATCTTTCTCGCGGCTATAATAGATAAATAAACGGCAAATTAACGAATGACGTAACTCGCTTTCGTTATTCGCGCTCGAAAATTTGCAAATTCAAATCCGAGTAATTTTTTCATTAGCGCGCGTTACGCGAACGTGTAATGCTTTGCACGAATACCCCACGTAACGTCAGTCGCTGCAATCGAAACATAAAAAAATTTCCTACGTCCATTCATTATCTCGCGGTCTATCTTACAGTTTTATTTTTTTCTTTTATCGCCTTACGCGAAGTATTGTATGGATTTTCGCAGTTTCGAAGCTTATTTAATGCGATCCCTTTTCTTTATAATAAATACAAACAAGGAGTTTTCACGCTACGCATCGAACCTCGACTTATCTTTTGAATTCTACACTCCAAATTCCTTCGAACCTTGTCCCGATGATACAAAGAAAAGCTTGAATGAAAGGAAATCAAAAAAAAAAAAAAAAAAAAAAAGAAGGGTAAAGAAACCCGTTCACCCAATTCCATCCTTCGTTTCTCGAATTTTATTTCGAGAGTCGCTCGGAAAAAAAAGTACACGTACGTGAAAATGCGAGATTCGATGTCTCGAGATGAAAAGATGATGAAGGATCGGGCGAGGGGAGGGGGGTAGAGAGAGAGAGAGAGAGAGAGAGAGAAGACGCGAGTTAGGGGAAAAAGAAGGGCGCGTCACGCTGGTCTTTGTGCGGCACGCGAGCAAGTCAGCAGATGCCGGAAAAATCTTACGCATTATACAACGATAGAAAGAGAGAGAGAGAGAGAGACGCTGTGCGCGAGCAGTCGTATTCAAGGAGACACCGTAAACCGACTGGCTGCCGGTGTTAATACGGCAGTGCGCGACTTGCTTATCCCCTTTCTGCTTTTCCCCTTAAATGATACGTTTGAAATGATGCGCTCGGTACTGTGGATCATTGAATGAGACGAGCCGTTACTTACAAAGACTTAGTCTTTGTCCGATGAATATTGTTATTTATCCAAATGTTAAATAATTTAAACGGGTTTAGTCGGTTAATTTATTTTAAAATTATCCGTTATCGTTACCGTTTGGATAAAAATACGATTTTCTCGAGTAAATTTTAAATAGTTTAAAATAACGAATAAAGAAAACTGCAACTTTATGTACGTTGATTTAATGCGCTTTTGTCATCCTCCCTTTCGTCCATCGTAATTCTTTCTTTTATTCGCGCGGTAAGCGACCGTTCGCTTTTCCCTTTATTCTTTATTTTCCAAAGAGCTTAATATCGATTGTATGTCGACGTTTATCAACGATCTTTGCGAGATCAATCCGTTGAAAAAAGACATTACGATGTTCGCGTTCGCGAATACCTATTGCCCATAGCTACTACGCTCATATGGTATACCACGTGTACGTGTACACGAAATTAGATGAAAGATCGAGGCAGTTATCGATTACGAATAAACGAATATTAAACAATAGGTACGAAAAATTTCTATATTTTTCGCGAGATCCTCGCGTTGATATATTTTCGGTTCGATGTGGTTTTGCCGCATCGGGGATTAGGAAAGAGATAAGTTTTTTTATAATCTCTCACGCGCTTCGAGTGCCGGTCTCTTATCAATCAAAGGTGTTGCACGCGGTATGTACACGGAGTCCGAGTTAAATCGCGTGGTTCGTCGCCGATCAAGACAATGGACTTTTTGACATGTTGTATTCGACTAGGGAATCTTTGTAAGTTTATAGGAAAGGTCTTCGGAGGGTGTTTTTGAGATTTTTACGAATTCTGTAAACGATAAATTTCTAAGAAAGTTATATACATTATCGGATGAGCTTCGAAAACACAGAGTTACTATCAATTAATAAAAAACTCGTTGTTATTCATTTAAAATGTTTGATAGTATTTGTTTCTTTTCATTTTTCATTTGTTAGCATACAGTATGATATATATATATATATCTATAGTAGCGGTAAAAATTATGTAACGATATGGAGATGTTTTTATATGCATATGTGTGTTATTTTTTCCATCGACTCGAAATTATATTTACTCGGTAAATAAAAATTCAGACATAAATGATTATTATTTATTAGTAAATAATTGTAGAACGAATGGTAACTTTTTACAATCGTGAAAATACTGCATTGGTACTACCGATAATATCGCGTCATTATCGGTTTACTTTATTTATTTATTTTTTTTTTTTTTTTTTTTTTTTTATTACCATTCTCGATTCTTGCACGATTTCCAACAGTATATTTATATACATTAGCGGATTGGTGTCGACTCGAAAGCGATAAGCGAATCTCACGAATTTCTAGTCTATTCGTACTCGTTACTATTCTAGCGCGACTCTAGCATTTTTTGTAAGATGTTTTTTTTTTTACCGATTTAGCTTCGATGGACTCGAGCGAATAAATGAACGAAAAGGTGTTGGCGCTTATACGAGCTTATCTCTCTTGCGAGCTGTTATATTGATATCTCTTCGTGAGGGGGTCTACTCTCCCGCAGGGTTTCCCGTACTCGAGCGAGTTCCGAGCGAGTGCCGATAACCTTCGGTAAACACTAGATGTGGAAAAAACTTTATGAGAGAGAGAGAAAGAGAGAAAAGTTTTTATAATTTACAGACAGAATTAATTTTTTTATCAAAAGACGCGTTTGTTTTATTTTTTTTTTTTTTTTTTTTTTTTTTTGCAAACGAAAATGACGATAAATTTTTCGATGAAAAAAATTTATTAACGGTAAGAAATTTTTTATAACCAAAGCAATAATACATAATTGAGACAAAAATAAAATATTTAATACATTATTCGCGTTTATCGTTTGAAGATTTTTTTTTTTTTTTTTTTTTTTTTTTTTTTGAATCCAGATACTGAAATAATCTCAATGTACGAAAAGTGCGAGTTTAAATAAAGTCAATTTAATTAGTCGTTAAACGATCAAACGCGACGCGCAACATAAATTAGTCGAGCCAATTAAATAAATCACGGACGAAACGGCGTAAAAACGAAACCCTTAAGGGATCATTAGTTATCCACAGCGGCCTGAGAAAATCGTCTCTTTCTCGCGCCGAGAGAGAAAAGATTTCCCAAAGAATGTCTCCCTCGCAAAGACGATATTTTCATTCTCGCGCCAGATGTCGATCGCGAGGGCGAACCCAATACGGCAAAGAAAGCCACATCTCTCGCTGTCTGCTTTTCCCTCGGGTTCGAAAATTGTGAGTGCGAGAAGCCGTGGAAAAGCCATGGCAAAGTTCAACCCAATAACCCCATTGTCCCACAGTTTTTCTTCGGATATCGGCTTGGCAACGTGTGTCAAGTATTCTACCTCTCACACTTTTTCTCTTTCTCTCTCTCTCTCTCTCTCTCTCTCTCTCTCTCTCTTTCTCGTGCGGTTTCCCCGAGACTCGTTACAACTCAGCGGCCGAGAGAAGAAGAAGCGTATGTAGGAGAGATGGACAGACCCCTGCGAGGTCCAGTTGCCGGCGGCGGTGGCGGCAGCAGCGGTCTAGAGGCTGCTGCTGGCTCGTCTTTTTTTGAAGCGCTTCGCGGCTTCCTTTGATCTTTCTTTCCCTCTATCTCTCTCTTTTGCGCTCGTACACGTAGCGGCGAACAGGTAGAAACGCATACGTACGCACACACCGCGAGGAAGAGGAACGGGAGAAAGAGAGAGAGAGAGAGAGAGAGGGAGAGAAAAAGAGGGAGATGTTGTATCTCAACGAATGAGACGAGCTCTCTTTCCCGTTCTTTACTCTCTTGCGTATATACTCGCGGCGAAAGCCTCTAAACTCGAGAAAATATCTCTCAAGGCTAGATCCTCTAGATAGTCCACGCGCATTTCGACTCGATCCTCCTTTCCCTCATTCTTGGCCCTTTCTGTTTCTTCTTCCCTCCTTTTTTTCTTTAATATATGTATATATATATATATATATATATATATGTATGTGTGTGTGTATAGATATTACTTGCGGCTCTTCTTTCTCCGAATGTATTCGTATGTTGCGGCTTATCTTCTCTTCGTCATATGTGTGTATATAGGCGTTAGGGCCTCTACTCACGGAGAATGTCCGACTCGCGAAACGACTTGACACTTTTTTACTTTCTCGCTCGTCGGCTCCGTTTCATTTTTCATTTTTTTTTTTTTTTTTTCTTTTTCCTTTATCCCTTTCGATCCGTTTTCCCGTCACGACCGAGAGCGAATGCTTTGTACGTTATTAAGGAATCTCTTATTACGGTAAGACAAGAACGATCAAAACAATTTTAATGTTTAAAAAAACAAGCGATACTTGATCCATAAATTTTATAACGGATAATTTTCATTTTTTTTATTTTTTATTTTTTCTTTAAGATGCTTGCATAAAATTGAAAAAAAAAAAAAAAAAAACAGTTTCCACAATTTCCTTATTTGTATATCAATAAAAGCTGTTTTGTACTAATAAATTAAAAAATTGTAACGACGAACAAAATTAAAATATCATAAAATCGGTTATAAAAAATCGGATACATAAAAATAGCAACAACGTTTTCTCGGCTTAACGTTAAGTAAATTTATTTAAAAATCATCGATCGATGCGATCACGTGCTGCTACGCTATCAAAATTTAAATAATCGTATGAAAGGGCAAAAAAATAAAAAAGAATCGTAAGTCGTAAAAAACAAATTTTTTATCCGCGCAGGCTGTCTCGACAAATTTGCAATTAAAATAAAAGAAAAAGAAAAATATGAGAGAGCGCTGCCGCACTCGAAACTTTATACGTCGTGAGAGAGATCCCCCCTACAGAGACAAATAATCTAAGCGACATCGAAAACATATCAGGGCCACGCTTACTTACATAAGTCGCTCGGGCGCTGCTCGAAAGCGAGAGAACGAGAAAGATAGAGAGATAGAGAGAGAGAGAGACAGAGAGATAGAAAGAGAAGGAGAGAGTGACAGAGAGAGAGTGAGAGACTCCCTTTTGGTCTCTCACTGTTATAAGCATAGCAAATCCTTCTTTTTAGCGTTTTCTCTCCCACGGCACTCGAGACTACGAGGCAGAAGCAGTAACGACGGCGGCGACGGCGGCGACCGACCACTTCCTTCGCCGCGGGGATTTTTTTTCTTCTCGAAAAAGAAAAAGCAAGAAGAGAGAGAGTAAGAGAGAGAGAGAGAAAGGCAAGGAGACGACGCAGGAATCCCCAAGAACGATACATATATGTATATAAGCGAGTGCGTATGAGTAGCGTCGTATGGAGCACGCACACTTATGCATTCTCCCGCTGCGCATGTCTTGGTGATTCTCTTTTTACAGATATACACATGCACATATATATATATATATATATACACATTTGCGTAAATACCTTATTCATATACTTATATATACACGTTAGTTTCTCATGAGAGCGTGTGTATAAGAAACGAAGCGTCTCGCGGTATCGCGCGCGGTAGTCCTCGAAAAGCCGCGAGGCGCCCGCTACCGCGAGAGCGAGCAACGGAGAAAGAGAGAGAAAGGTTGAGCGTAACGCGTAATATACAAACGGGACAGAGGATGGCTACCGGTCGCAGCGGGAGATCGCGCCGGGGGTCCACTCTTCTCCCTACTCTCTCGCCTTCTTTCGTTCGTTCGTTCGTTCATTCTGGCTTTCGGGTTCCTCCTTATAAGAGCCGTCGTTGATCGCGTGGACTTATCGTTAATGGACGCGTACTGTGCCGGGTTTCTATGAAGCTTTTCACGGGGATTAAAGAGTATTTTTTTTTTTTTTTTTTTTTTTTTTTTTTTTTTTTTTTTTTTTATCGATGCTGGTACTTTTGAAAATTTCAAGTGGGTTAGAGTACAGGGTTTGAGACGTAATGAAAAATATATTTTTATATAAATAAATGCTCTTGATTTATTTATTTATTTTTTTAAATAATTGCGAGTTTTTGTTCCAATTCTCTTAAAAAAAAAAAAAGGATACATGAAAAAATAGGAGAAAGGCTTAATTTCCTTCCAAATCCCAAAAGAATGCTAATGGTCGTTTAGAAAATAAGTATAAGGCAGAGCAAATAATACAAATGCCTTCGAACTCCGGGGCGATTCACGCGCGTATATACTTTTCGGAACAAATTAAACGAAGAAATCAATTACCGCTTTAATTGCCCGTGAGCGCACGCACACCGATACAGCGAGCCAAAGGCCAGGGAGGACCCGACAATTTGTTTTTAGGCCAAGCGAAAAAAAAAAAGAGAAAAGGAGGAAGAGTATACGAGGAAGACACAGAGAAGAGGAGAGTCAGAGTACGGGAGAAATTAGTCGTGCATCGGCTCGGTTGCCGCCTGCATCTGCGTGCCCACAGAGAGGAAACCTGTAATTTCATCTCTTTCTCTCCCTTTCTTTCTCTCTCTTTCTCTCTCTCTCTCTCTCTCTCTCTCTCTTTCTTACTCACTCTTTCTTTCTCTTGGCCCCTATCCTCATTTTCATAATTCGCTCGATTTCGGGAAGGGAAAAGGAGAACGATTCGTGCCTCGACTGACGCCCCGCCCGCATCATCCCCGACAATGCTCTGACTATACCTGGAAAAAAGTTCTCTTTCTTTCATTCTTTCAAGCCTTAGCGCGCGCGTATACCTAGGAAGGCAGTAGATGAAATTTTCTAGTCGGAGATACCCCCAGCGGTTTGAGCGAGAGGGGAAGAGAGACCACCAAAAGACAGCGGAGAGAGAGAGGCCCGAACGATGTGTGGGCAGCGAGCGCGCGACGAAACTCCGTAAGTGCGGGACACGAGCAGCGGCAGCCTTGACAAATGATACGCCGAGTTTCAGTTATGCGTACGTGTGTGTGCGTGCACGAGCGAGAGAGAAAGAGAGAGAGGGAGAGAGAGAGAGAGAGAGAGAGAGAGAGAGAGAGAACTAGCGTGTAGAGAGGACACAAGAGAGAAAAAGATAAAGAGAGCGAGTGGACCTCCCACGTTGAACGACCGAGTCTCTCTTTCTCCCCCCTCCCCTTTCTCTCTTAGAGCCTGTACACAACGTACGTATCCATCGCGGGAACTTCCTTTATAAAAGCCGGCTGCTGGGAAACTTAATTGGGATGTGGGAATGAACAGTAGGAGGAAGAGGAGGAGGATGATAGGGAACTTCGACTGTGATTCGTTTGATCGCTACTTGTACTGAAAATTCTTCGTTAATGGATTTGTTCGGCTTTGCTATAGAATATAAAATTTGACATTTAAGCGATTCGGAGAGAACGTTTAAAATCTGATTAATTATAATTGAATTTTTTAAATATTTATGACCATTAAAACTATCGATTCTTGATAAAAAAATTCATAATTAAAATTATATTCGTTAAAATGAAAAAATTTGAATAAAAACACTTGACGTCTATCAATTATCGTTTTATATAAAAATAATAAAATAAACCACGAATAATAAATAGCAAAATAAATAGTTATAACAAGATTCGAAACGACAGCAATAATTCCTTAAACTTGCCGATACTTTCCTCCTTTGCAACAAAATGAGTCCTTCGCAGCTTTATAAATTTAATAGAAATGAAAAATAAATAATGTAGTGGAGAGACAATGGAGAAAAGCTCGCATACAGAAGGAAAAAAAAGAGGATAACAACACCTGCAACAAGTTGGCGCGGTAGCACGATGATGGAGGCATTCGCGAGGAAGGAATAAGGCAGCGCATGCACACATACTCGCCGCGGTACTTGGAGCCTGTCTCGGTCTCCTCCTTCTCCTCCTCCTTGTGCGGAGGAGATCGGCTGACCGAGCGCATACTCTCTCTCTCTCTCTCTCTCTCTCTCTCTCTCTCTCTCTCTCTCTCCCCCTTCCATCCTCCACCTCTTCCTATCGCCTTCTCTTTTAAAACAGTTTAGGATACCACACACAACGCGACACCTCCGAAGGACCACACACGAAGGCTAGCCAGGCTGCTTCTTCTTCTTCGTCTTCCCCCCGTATCTCTCTCTCTCTCTCTATCTTTCTCTTCCTCTCTCCTTTCTTCTTTCGCCGGGCAATGGTCTTTTTGTGCTACGTAGCTGGGAGCCGAGTAGTGCATGTTTGTCCGTGTGTTTGCAGCCGTAAGAGAGGTCTAAACTTTATCTACCTTGTCACTTGGAGCTTCTAATTGTCCATGGTAATTAATTAATATCCCCGTGGCGGTAGCGAGCTTCGAGAATCGAAGGAGAAACGGTACGGATACCGATGTCTTAAATCTATATATGTATATATATTCACGTATACACCGATAACGAGGCTTATATTGAATGGGTTGTCGGTATGTTTTGGAGACGCCGGCTACCGTAAAATTTTTTATGCCCGCGCCGATATATATTCGAATGGGAATACGAAAGTATATGCGAGTGTAAATCTTAAATTTATGTTCGTGCGAATTCTTTGATCTTTAATGAGATTTTGTTTTAGATTAATTCTTTTTCATTATCTTTTTTTTTTTTTTTTTTCATATGTGTATACAAAACAAAATAAAAAAAAAGAATCTTGATTTCATTTAATTACATTTCACGAATAATTCTTGTGCGTTGAAATATCGATGAGCGCCTCAACGAATAATTCTAGGTGCGGAAAAAGGAAAAAAGTGCAACGCAAAAAAGAAAAAAAAAGCGCAGCGAAAGAAGAATGTCCGATATGGTTAAGGACCCCCAGGAGAGCTAACGCAGTTGCGTTACGGCGCAGCCTCGATAACGCGAGCGAGCCGAAATAAGAAAACGGTACCTTTTACTACCACCGATACTCTCGAGCACATATAAAAAGCACATACATATACTCTCTCTCTGACACACCTCCGAATAAGCCCATTGTATTATCCCCGGACGTGTATGGTCTGTTTTGGGTAAAGCATCGACCTCCAACTGAGCGCGAGAACTCGAGGCCCCGGCACGTCGATCCTTTTCGTCTCGCTGCCGTTTGTGCGTGTATACTTTGCCAACGCTTCTTTTGGCGACGTCGCGGTGGTCCGACTTGCTGTATCGAGAATTTATACGGAGCTTGTATTTTCTATATACATAAACATATATATATATATATATATATATATATATATATATATATATATATATATATATATATATATGTATATGAACGACAAGGCCCCCAGTCGCGCTCGTAATTTTTTTTTTTTCGTTTTTCCATTTTTCGACTCTCTCTTATATAACTCTAGATTGCCCCGTTGGATCTCTTCGTGTGCGAGTAGCTTGACTAATTTCTTTTCTCGACGATGGAAGGAATGTCGCGCGCGCGCGCGTTACAGCTGTATTTTGCAGCGCGTCAAGGCAAACTTGACCATTGCTCGGGTGCACATCGGCGATGTGAGAATGAAAAGGAAATTAGACGCGCTTTGTGCGACCGCGTCGAAGGCTTCCCCGGTGTTCATTATTTTCGAAAAAATATTGCCGAAACATTGTCTCCGTGTTGATGCATCTAAGCTTGTTTAGTGGAAAAAATAAACCGTTTGTAAGAATTGAAAAAGATTGATAAAAATATGCGTGTACAAAGCATAAATATAAACAAAAAAAAAAAAAATAAAAAAATAAAAAATCAGTCGAAAAGTAAAATAAAAAATTTTGACCAATTTTATCGCATCGTTAATATTAAAAATTTTGAATTTTACAATTAAAAATAGTAATAAAGAGTGCAGTCTATTGTGATAATCCTAAACTTATTTATAAATACTACAAAATAAACAATCGACAATATGACACTTTTCAGGAACATAACGCCAAAACGAAAATAAAAAAGCGAACGTTAGGGAGTACAGAGGTATCGCATTGTCTCTCCTATCGCACCTAGCGAGAGGAGAAGGGGAGAACGAAGGTAGAATCTCGTTAAAAAAAAGCTCATCTCTCGCGGCTCGTCGAGCTCACGTAGAGGTCGAGCGCGCAAGGAAGCAATATCGGCGAGAGACCGAGTCGATATTCCCACGTGGGACAGTTCCCGTCCGCGGCGGACTCTCCCTTATTATTCCGATTCTTTTTTATTTCCGTTCGCGTGTACGCAGAGAAAGAGCGCAAACACGTACACCATTGGCTACTGCTTCTACGTACGGGCCGAAAATATGTTAATTTCGCGGTCCCCGCGAGAATAATAATTGTTTTCGGGGTGCGTTTTTTTCTCTTTCCCCCTCTCCCCCCCCCCCCCTCTTTCTCTCTCTTTCTTTCTTTCTCGGACTAGAACAACAACTAGCTAAGCGCGGTAAAAGTCCCGTCTTCTCTCGCGATTGCGCATTAACATATGCGCGCGTGCACGTAGAGAGTAAGCAAAAGGAATAGAAAGGAAAAGAAAAAAAAAAAAAAAAAAAAAAAAAAGGCGAACGAGGAGAAGAAGAGTAGTAGAAGAGGAGGAAACCTGTCTCTTCCCTTCTGAGAAAAAAACTCGTCGTCGCGAGCTCGGGGCTTTCGGAAGAGTCGAAGCGAGCGCGCTTCCGCTTTTCGCAACGGTCCTGCGTCGGGATACCGGTTTTCCCTATTCGGACCCCGTCTACGGGACACTTCGCCCCGATTCCGAACCCGTGCGCCCGATATTATCCACCTTCGTAACGAAACGTACTTTTTCCGCGTCTCTCCCTCTCTCTCTCTCTCTCTCTCTTTTTTCGCTTTGCCGCGCTGGTTTTTCTTTGTCCGCAAGTTGCAACGCTGGATCCGAGATGCGAGGATGATTTTGTCGGTGCTTTATACGATGTTATTATTGTGGGAACGTGAGAGAGCGAGCGAATAAATGGCGAGTTTGTCCAACGGACTTTGCGGAGGATGCTTTCAACCGAAAAAGTTCAAATGGGACGAGTTCGGATGCTCGCCGGCTCTCTCCGGTTTCTTTAAGAATTCCTTTTTAACCCTAGGGATTTACGAAGTTTCCGTACTGTTACTCAAGTCCAGCGTTCGTTGATCTCGAAGATACAAAACCGTTAAATTTGCTACTGTGCGCTGAAACTAGTCGACTGCGTCGATTCGTCGCAAAGTAAACAGTAATAGTTATACGCGAATAAGATTGTTGGTACTGCGTCGATCGCTACTTTTTATGTTATTTATGGGCATGCTATTCAGATAAGCTAAAAAGAAAGACACAAGCAATTACATATCATTACTATGAAATGTGCACTCATACTGTTTACCAAGAACAGTGAATAGAAACTGCTTTATAAACAGGAAGTATTTAGTTTCAAAATCAGTTCCAGTATTTCATCTCAATCAAACGATACGATTGGTTATAAAATTTATACGAATACATATTAAATATTATTTATCAATGAAATAAAATAATTCGTAACAAAACTGAATTTCCATCACAATGTAAATTTAACATTTTCCTCAAAAGTAGAGCAAAATCGAATAAGTTCCATACCGTGACGCTAAAAAATTCTAGCCATTCGTTTGAAAAAATAACATTAAGCTCGGTGGACAGTTTGAAAAAAAAGAAGAAAAGATCCGTGAATTGAATGGACCCCAGTAGCGTGAAAGTATATAAGAGAGAGAAAGCGACGTAAAGCATCCGCTGCGTCGCGCGACGAGACACACGGTTACGAAATCGGATGTGTTCGGGAGGATAAAGAAAGACTCTCTCAGCGGGATGAGGCACAATAAACGGAGGCAAAAACCCAACCTTCGCGACTCCCACGTCTTAGATACTCCACCCTCCTCCCCAACGGCGAACAAAAAATAAACACCTATGCCCGGGCGTACCTGAAATTTTAGGAGGAGGGAAAAATTTTTGCGCAATAACTATACGTAACGACGAATCGAAATCCTCCATTGAATGGTTCATCCTTCTCTTCACCTCGGGACGATTCTCTCTCTCTCTCTCGCTCTCGCTCTTTTTCATTGTCGAATTCTATTGAACGCAGGGCATATATATATATATATATATATATATATATATATACATATACGCGTACGCGCGCCGCGATTTTTCCTTTTCAATGCGTGCCTATACGTTCCTCTCTCGTTCGCTACCTGACCCGAGATAATCCCATCCCAGGGACCATCCGCTCTCTTTATCCAAAATCCCCGCTACCCCCCCACGAACCGAACAATATTTTCCTTCTTATACGCACATATATATATACACACACACACACGCGCGCATACATACACACATACACACATATACATGTTCATATATGAACGGTGTATACGTAGCGCGCAGGTAGTACATCCGCGAGGGGATGAACGAAGCTCGTTGCTCATTGTCACGCGGGCGCGCGACCGTCTCGTGTGGCGAATTTCTCCCCTTCTTTAAATTATTATTTCCTTTCTTTCGCGCGCACCTTCGCATCGAACTCGTGATCTTTTATTTTTCCCCGCCGGCGCTTACACATACAGCCTAGGAAGATTTTACGAAAAATCATCGTTGGAAAAAATGAAAAAGGACCGACTGGGTATAGTGGCGGAAAAGAGAGGGGGGGGGGGGGAAACCGATGCATCGTCGCTTTCAACGAGGGAGAGAGACGAACGGAAAAGCGACACACAAAGTCTTTTATTGCTCGCGCTTACTTTTTGTTGAAAGGGAATTTAAGCGAAGAAGGGAAGCGACGCGCACGCGGCTGTCTATATACGTTTATCTGTGTAAGAGGGGGTCTTACGCGAGCTCCTTACCCAGAGCGATAAACAATGCGCGTCTTGGGACTTCCGCAGGTCCTTTTTTGTATATAATTTACGTAAGCGCACTCGCGGATAAAGCACAAAGAGCAACGGACTGCGTCATCGATCGAAATGAATTGGCCGCGCTTTGTTTACGAGCGCACGTTTTTTGTATAACTACGCGTAGATTTTTTTTTTTTTTTTTTTTTTTTTTTTTTGTTCAGGGTACATCAAGAGACCGATTTAACTTTTATGGCTTATCTTTTTGCACATCGATGATAAACACAATTTGTACGTTAAGGAAGATCTGCACGTTATCGGATAATTATTTTAAAGTATTAAAATGAACGTTGCTCGCGAGTAAGGTCGATCCTTACCGAACGCTCTTTAAACGTATGCAGAAATACGATCGCTTCGGTAAATAAGTACACATGTCAATGAATAAATTTGGAGAGAATTCGGCAAGGATCGGCTTTTCTTTACGAGTCGCACAGTTCGGTAAACCTGCGCCGCTATTGAATTCGCATCCGCTTTAAATAAGTATACGTTACTTTGGCTGAATTACGAAGAGCAACACGTGTTTTGTCATTAATCGCAGAAGCGAATTCACCGCTGGAATCGGATGCGCGTGAACGTTTCGAAGAAAAAGATTTATCGGTTTGCTTTAAAATTCATCGTTATTTGAAATCATTGAAAAAGTTTTTTTCAAAAAATAATGATTAAAAAAAAAAAAAAAAAAAAAAGGAAAAAAAAACATCTACAATTAAATTTTTTTCTCTTCTTTATTTCAACTAAAAAAGAAACTTTAGTTTCCAAGAAAAAGCTTTTGTAAAAACCACAAAGATACACAGACGCACATGCACGTGTTATGGCGATCACAAAACCGAGACACTCTTTAAAACGTCCACATGGCCCGACTCGCGTCGCAGTGCATGCAAATACCAGCGACAAAGCATCCCGTCCGCTAAGCTATCCACGCGACAACAATACACACCGGTCCACTAGTGGTCCAGGTGAATCGAGGGCGCGGCGATTAGCAAACGGGATGGACCGAGGCGCGACCACCAGCAACCGGATGCGCGTTAAGGGGGCCCCACCGGTGTAAAAAAGAGTTGTCGCGGGCAAGTGCACAATTGTGCCTTGAGAAAAACAGGTTCACACTTACCAATAGCACCGGGCCAACTTGCCGCCACCGCGATGTTTTTTTTACGCTCCTTTTTTTCTTCCTCTCCTCCTCTCTTTGCTTTCGTTTTGCTCACTCGTTGTTGTACACCAAATATTCCCTCGCTCCCCGATACGAGATTAATAATCGTTACTCTTTCCTTTGATTTTAATGCGTAAACAGGCGAGATAAATTTGTTATAAAACGCGGGTAAATTAGAGCGTGGGCGATCGAGTATCTTTGGTAACGCGTACAGCGATATGCAACTTCTAACCCTAATCCCCACGTGGGTTGCTCTCTCGGCGCGAGTCTCTCGAGTCGTGCGTGCGCGGAGAGAGAGAGAGCGACTAGCGGCGCTTTCCAAGGACGGGTTCGAACTGACTGTAAGAGCGGAGCGCACTGCCGAGCCCAAGTCTCTCCGAGAGCCCGAAAGGTGTCCGAGTCTCTCTTTCTCTCTTTCTCTTTGCTCCCTCTTTTTCGGCCCGTCTTTCTCTCCTTCTGCGCTCGTCCTTTTTTCCCGGAGGACCGAGCACGAGCACCGGAGCGAGCGAGCGAGCGAGAGAGAGAGAGAGAGAGAGAGAGAGAGAAAGAGAGAGAGAGAGGGTATACTCGCGCGTATATATGTGGCCGTGGGTCCCGGGGCCCCCGGGAGGTTCCCTCTTCTCTCTCTTTCGCTCTCGTTCTCGCTCTCTCTCTCTCTCTCTCGCTCCCGCTATGCGTCTTCGAGGACGAGCTCGCGCGCGCTCCGTATAGGTTGACGAAGAGTGGGGAGCCCCTTTAAAAGAGAGAAAGAGATAGGGGCCTACACATACCTACGCTACACCTATGTATAGCGAGGAGAGCGACACCCTGGGCCCAAGATTCCGAGGGACGACTGAGGAACCAAGCCGCCGCCGCCGCCACCGCCGCCGCTGCTGCTGCTGCTGCTGCCGATACTACTACTATCGCGAAAGCAAAAGAGAGAGAGAGAGAGAGAGAGAGTGAGGGAGAATGAGAGAAAGAGGGAGAGGATGTACCTGCGTGTACATACTCCTTCTTTCTCTCTTTATCTCTCCTTTTCCTTGAAGGCATATGTGCGCGCGAGGAGATACACGCGCGGGGAGGAGAGGAGCTTCTTATCGCCTACCACCCGACAGCTGCCACCTTTTGCCATTCTTTTGGAGAGCTCGGCTCTACGGCGGCGTGTACCGCGCACCGCACGTCGTTCGCGTTTATGCGTATAGAAAGAGCGCCGAGGACGAATTGACCGGCGACGGCGGCGGCGGCGGCGGTGGCTTTGGGTAATTGACATTTTGCCCGCTTTTTGCGAGATCGTTTTCTTTGTTTTTGGAACAGAATGAGGGAGCGAGAGAAAAAGCGCGCTTGTATTTTTTATTTTTTCTTTTTTTTTTTTTGTTGGTTTTCTCGAGGGAAGAAACAGTTGCTTTAAAGGGGGAGGGGGTGAAGAGGGTGCGTGGAAACAAATGGAGGACAGGAAGTGAAGGGATTTTTCGTATAATCATTTTTCATTTTTCACGATCGCTTTGATTGATAAAATAAATCAGCAAGTATTTTATCGATAGAAAGGTGGTGCAGTATTTTGCATGCTTATTTATTAAATTTAGCTTACGTAAATTTTTGCTATAAAAATATACTAAATCTAAGAGTCTGCTTTTTTATCTACTTATTTATGCGCACAACATAAGAAATAAATAATTACAATGTCTAGATATTTAACGCAAGTAAATAAATTTTATTCCACCGTACAAATAATTATAGCAAATATTCATTTTTAAAAAGAAAAATATTATGAAAATTTTTCAACAGAACTTAATATTTATATTTCAGTGAATAACTTTTGCTGATAAAAGCCTTAAAATTAAAGTAATTATAATGTTTCGGTTTTCGGAAGCAACCTTGCAATTAATTGATATGATCTTAATTTATTTACCCTCCATTGTATAAGAATGCTTGTCATACTGAACTATATTATTTTAAGGTAGAATCTGCATCAACGGTATCATTAAGTTCATTCAATAATCAGAACGATACAAAGAGCGTTATGAAATTAGCTCAGATTTTCGTATGTTCTCACAGAATTATAATTTTTCGCATTACTTTTGAGCGACTGTCTCGCTATATAAACGACTCGTTAACAATTATGTAATTAATTTCTCTTTGGAATTGTGTTAATAACATCGACAAAATGTATTCAAAATATTATTTTATTTTTATACATTTTTAATATTTACAATAAAAAGTTAAAATTACTCATTATTTTGCTCGATTTTTCAATAAGTCGAGTTAAAAATCGAAATTTTCAATTAAAAATAATTAAAGTGCTGCTGCGCTTACATTTTCCAAAAGAAAATGAAGTACCATATCGTCGTGGCTCGAAAACATTTCCGAACGCAAATTTCACAACGCGTTCGGCTCTCGGCTTCTCAATGAAAAGAGATATACGTCCACGCAAAATACGAAAGCAAAAGAAGAAGACGAGGCGAGAGAGCGAGAGAAGGAACTTTGGTCGAGGTAAGCGTAGTCGGAGCGTGGGATAAGCAGACTTGTATACCGAGAGGAAGAGTGAGTAAGAGAGAGAGAGAGAGAGAGAAAGAGAGAGAGATAAAAAACGGAGAGCGAGCGGGACCGAGTAGACTATACGGAGGCTGCGTGCTCTGCTGGGGGCGGCTCACTTATCTCCTTTTTTTCCCTCCCCCCTCTCTCTCTTCCTCTTTTATTTCTCGCTCAAGCTGAACGGCCGCAGCTCTGCATTCGTCGTATCCCTCCTATTGCTGACTTCTCTCTACCTCCTCCCCCGCGCACGCTCTCTCACACTCTCTCTTTCTCTTTCTCTTTCTCGCTCTTTCTTTCGCTGCTCGGCTTCCTCGGGGCCAGCTGTGTATCTCAAGCTTTTCGTTCTCTCTCTCTCTCTCTCTCTCTCTCTCTCTCTCTTTTCCTTTTGGCTAAGAGCCGGGCCACGAGGCTCGTATTGGGCAAAACGGAGTCGGCATTCGTTCTTGCTTTTCGGGCCTAGAGAGAGAGAGAGAGAAAGAGAGAAAGAGAAAAAAAGAAGAGGGGAGATGGTCTCGACAGCTTCTCGCAAATCCACGGGTACCACCAGTCACTATTCGATCTCTGTCTCTCTGTCTCTCTCTCTCTCTTCTCTCCGTGCTTCTTTTCTTTCGCTAAATGCCTTTTGCGCCTTCTCTTTGTCCCGTCTTGGTTCCCTTCTTCCCTATAGCTGCGCGCGCTTGTATACATACCCACTCTTCCCCCATATCAAGCTCTCCTCTTTGCCGATTTCCTTGATATTTACGACGATCTCGTTTTCGTCCTTGCTTTATGCGACGAAAAGAGAGAGAGAGAGAGAGAGAGAGAGAAAGAGATAAAGAGAGAAAGAGAGAAAGAGAGTGAGAGAGAGAGAAAGAGCAAAAGAGAGAGAAAGAGAGAAAGAGAGAAAGAGAGAGAGAGAGACAGCTCGTGTGTCGGCTCGCGCAAGGCGCCGAGAGGCTTCTTCGAGTTTAGAGAGGCTCGACTCTTTCTTCTTTTGCACCGGTAGGTCGATTATGGATGTGACGAATGCATGTACACATATATGCTTATGTGTATCAACGCATGCGTATGTGCACATTTATATATATATATATTTATATGTCGCGCAATTTCTAAAAGAATATGGAGATAGCTAGAGAAAAAGTTTCACGATTAATGAATTTTATTTATAGATTTTAATCAATATCTCGTTATTTTTATTATTATTATTTTTTTGTTTTGTTACCAAGTCAGTATATAATGTGTCGCGTTTATAATCTAATCTGACCAAACAAGGAAAAAAGAGTTCAGGTACTGAATAAATATACGGCTTTTTACGGTCAAAGTAGTAAGCTAACTTTGTTTATAATTTTCATACAAGCGAGTGCTGCAGTACCATGTTAATTCGTAATTTTTCCAGATCCAAACGATAAACAACGACTGTCACAATCGTTATCTTTCAAAAACTACCGCGAGAGTCTCTCTTTGGTAAATTTTCCGATGCGAAGCGACGCTTTGAGACCGATCCACGAGAATAAAGTATATCACGCGCATGCATCGTGGCCATGTGTGTCGCGTCTATCGCGCTCGCTTTCCAACCTTATCGCTTCCCTTATCCAGCCGCATAAGTTGCTAGAAAAAAAACAAGAAGAAGAAGAAGAAGAAGCAGCGATCATTTTACGTTAACGCTTTAAATAGAGGGACGGAGGAGGAGGAGGGAAGAGAAAGAGAGGAAGTTCTCGGCGCACAACTCGGGAAGTTATCGAGGTCAGCGGGCCGAGAAGGAAGCGCGCGACAAAGAATCTCGCCCGCGGCCCACAAAGGAGCCGGATTACGTGGACTTTCTCTTCTGCAACCGCGCACTCTGTCGCTCGCATTCGCCCGGATCCATTCATCCTTTCGCCCCCTCCCCTCCTTCCTCCCTTCCTCCTCCATCTCCCTATGTAGTTTCTTCACAATGCGATCCTCGCTCCGGTACTTATACGCGGCAACAACCCCCTTCGCGGGCCCAAACTCTCCCTTCTCGCACGTGCGCGAAGCGTACCTATATACCTTCTTCCTTTCTTTATCCTACTTTCCCCCACCCCTCTCTCTCTCTCTCTCTCTCTCTCTCTTTCTCTTTCTCTTTCTCTTTCTCCCTCAGCGTACGCAATCGTAACTTACGGTCTCCCTGCGTCTACACATATATATACGCATAGATGCGCTTCCTTTTCTTCTTCTCCCGCTGGCTTCCTCTTGAATTTCTTTTTCCTTCTTGATTCACCGGTGCGCATCGCGATTCTGTATATGTTTATGCTCCCGTTTGCCGGCTTCTGCCGCAAAGCCCGAATGAGAAACGGAGAGTACCGATGCCATATCGAACGTCACAACAAAGTATCTTCGTTCACGCAAGAACGTATAATGCTAGTATTTTTTTTTTTTTTTTTTTTTTTTTTCTACAAATGTTTGATATTTCTTCTTTGGATGACTTTTCGTATTTTATGCGGGAGATATATATTGAAAATTTTTATTATGTTTATTGTTCGCGTGTGTTTATAAATTGGTGAATTTCAAATTTTTGTTTAATGAAATAATACAGAGATGAAATTTTGTATGATAACGTATAATCTTGACGATTGCAGTTATCAATAAACAGATAAATTACAAATGATGTACGAGCGAATCAATACTTTATACAAATTTTATAATTAGTATACTTCGTCTGTTTCGATTATTAAATAATCAAAATAAAAATAAACTTTAAATAATTTAATTTACCAATTGGAAAATTTATGCAGACTTTGAACTCTGAAATATCAACTCGCAGAGAAATTTAAAGGCCAATTGCGTCGTAAGGAAAACAAATATCTACGATTATAAACAATTAAAATCATTTAGAGTTGATGAATTCGAGCGAAAAAGAACAAAAAAAGACAAAAAAAAAAAAAGAGAGAAAGAAAAAAAAAAAAATTTCCAACTTTGACGATAATCCCTCGCGTTTCTTTGCTCGCGCGCTCTCGCCGCGTTAATAACGTGCACACCCGTCAAAGGGCCGTGACTTGCGAGCGAGCGCGCGAGCACACGCATACGCGTAAATTTATAGGCGTATAGGGAGTAGTACGTGGGATTAACGACTCGGACCCTTTGCTCGAGTCACGCTCAAGACGGGAGCCGCCCAAGAGAGATCATATCTCTTCAACCTCTTCTCACCGCTACTCGTCGGTTTGACCTTCTTCTGCTCCTTCGTCGTCTTCGCCTTACTCTTTCCTTGTTTGCCGATCGCCGCTTGCTTGCTGTGCACAGAAAGCCTTCTTTTTTACCTTTTACGCGCGGAAATTTTAGATTTTAATGAAAAATATCGCGACTTTTGTGTCTTTGCATTCTTTTACTTTTTTATTTTTTTAAACTTTGCAAATTCTTTAAACTTTGATCAGGCTCTAAAGGCATTTTTAGGAACGTTTTAAATCATATGCGCATATACTGTTCTATTTGTAAAATCGGTAAAAAATAAAAGTTTATTGTAGTCAAGATTAAAAGAAGCTAGCTTTGTGTTTTGTAAATTATTTTAATTATACCGAAATTGTGAACCCTAATTCATAATTTTTTTAATTTTATGTTAATAATATATTTATCACGTAATCGGGCAAAGTAATCAATAAACGAATAAGAATCAAAATTATCGAATCATCGGTATTTCACTTATCTCGGTCTATAATTTTTAAAAGTGACAAAAAAAAAAATAACAAAGACAGCGCTCGACACTACATTGATTAAAGAAAAAAAAAAAAAAAAAAAAAAAGAACACAGTGGCGCCATTATTATTAACGCGTGCAAAATCCTTACGTTCAACGAGGCATAATTGCATCGTTCATCGTAACGACGATTACATGCGCAAAACGACTCGGTTCCACGCGAGCGCGTTTTTATAGGCTTGATCCGCGCTCGATTAATTTAAATTTCCTTTAGATCGCTCGTTAACCTTTGAAATGTTTAAGAAGCACGCGATTAATCTCAAAATTTTGATGGATAAGTATAACCAGTCTGCGGATTCTCGCTTCGCCAGACGAGGCTTGCTCTTTTTCTGCCGTATCGAAGCTCGATCTTTCAGATCCGCGCGCCGCTGGCGCCAGGAAAATTGCTACCTCCGTGCTCTCTTTCTCTCTTCTACCTGCTTCGAAGCTGGGCGAAAGAAAGAGACAGAGAAAGAGAGAGAGAGAGAGAGAGAGAGAGAGAGAGAGAGAGAGAGAGGGGAGAGTAAAGGGAGATTTATAATACGGGTGGTAGTCGTAACTGCGTAAAATCTGCGTAATTGAGGATTAACGAAAGCGATCGGTGGGAATAAAGGAAAAGGGAGACTCCTGGCCGGCTGACCTTTGCGGCAAGTGCATCGCATATATGTATAACCAACGGCTCCTTATTCTTCGGGCCGCTCGCTCGAGCGTGAAAAAAGGGGGGAGGAAGTCGCTTTGCGCGCTCTTGGAACAACAACAACAACAACGGAAAGATGGTGAGCCCGAGGAAAGAAGGGAGTCTCTCTCTTTCTCTCTCTCTCTCTCTCACTCCTTGGGAAGAAGTGTCCATCGAAGCTAATAGGCCATCTGCCTCCTTTAAGGAAGTCACTGTTTAGGAAGTCCATGGGAAGCAAGAATAACGGAAAGACTCAGAGAGTGAGCGAGGGAGGGATAGTAGCGCGAACCCCGATGGGAACGGTTTAGCGACGCGTGCACCGAGGACGACGTTACGAGAAGTCGCGCCGCACACCCGAGAAGCCGACTCCGCAGCCTGCGCGAGGTGCGCGAGCCCCTCTCCTCCTTCCCTTTCCTTCCTTCAACTTTACCGCGAAGACGTTACGAAACCGCAAGCCCATACCGAGCGTGTGAGCTGCCTCATGGTAATGAGCGCGAACGACGAATTCGAGATGAGGACGCGATGGGGGTGAGAATTATTCCACGTTGTCGCGAGTACATTTTTTTTTTTTTTTTTTTTTTTTTTTTTATCTAGGCATATAACCATTTGAGCTTTCAACTGTTTTTCTTTTTAATTTGAAAAATAAACCGTTTACGGTAAATTTTCATTCGCTTTGCTTTTTTTTTTTTACAATTAAAATATTATTCACGTATTGTTAGTTTTGCCACTTGATAAGGATGGAATTGAGGGAAAAAAAATTCTTTCGTGTAACTTATTAAACACAATTTGAATTGTACATAAATTGATTAAAACCTTATCTTGGAAAGCGATACTTTCGTAAGTAGATGATGTCAAGTCGTTGACAAACATCGATTACAAATTCTATATTAAACGCATTGTCTGTTAATTTGAGTAGTTTACGTAAGTTTACATATTGACGAAAATTAGTTGAGAAAATATTGAGAAAATTTATTTTAATATTAGCCAATAACTTGTAATATCGTGCTTTAATATCAATTTCATTATTGCAAAAATAAAAAAAAAAAAAAAAAAAAAAATCAAAACGAAAAAAAGCCATAAATCCCAAGGTAATTAATACAAAAGACGAAGAAAGAAACCAATAAAGTTCCTCAAAAATTCGAGTGAAAGGTGACAACGGCAAGCTTGTGAGTCGGCTTTAGCCCGAAAAAAAAAAAGGAGCATATAAACAACCTGCGGTCTGTTACGATATCAAGTATAACGCGCGAGACGTTACGGCGATAATTTTTATCCGTGCGCCGCTGAAACAGACGCACGTACGCATTTTACACATATGCTAAAAAGTTTTTGCGTACTTTATAAAAATTGTATGTGTGCGCGCGCGTATATACAGATGTGTATATACGAGATGTGTATATAGGCGAGAGGTCAACGAGCTTTGTGCACCCGATGATGTACGCTTATCGCGGCGAACAACCGCGCCGAGAATAAGTAGGCTACGTCGCCGTCGCGTTATTATCGGTATCTTTCGGTCTCCCGCGCTTTCGACGCTCTTTTACTCTCTTTTTCGCTCGCTCGCTCTCAACACGTGCTATAAAAGTACGAGAAAGGCAAACCCAGACGAAGTCAAAAAGCTTCGCTTATTTTTTAATTAAACATTATATGTATATCGTAAAATTGCTTGTACATTCCAGTCTTGCGCTCTATTTCTTTTTACCCTTTCTTTTTTTTTTGAATAGAATTTAACTGTGATAAAAAAAAAAATTTTTTTGCGCGTAATTTTCATTTATCTAATTTTTTTTTCTGCCTATAATGTTTCAATAAAAATAAATTAAAAAATTGATTAATTATTTTGTACTATTTATACATCACGTCTCTGTAACAGTTTTTATAATATATTGTATATTTAAATAAAGTACGCAATTATTCGACAAACATTATCAATTATAATGATATAATTAAGTGTAAAAATAAAAATAAAAATGTTTGCAGTCAAAATAGTTCAAAACTTCAAAGAAAAAAATGTCATAAATACACATTAATTATTTATCTTTAAAATTTTATTTAATGCCAGGTTATCATACATTGCCTTTGAAAAATATCAAGCGAGCGATTCATCATGTTTTATTGGCTTCGTACGTAAATGTTACCAACTGTTATTATTACGGCACGTTGGCTCAAATAATAATAAATATTTTTTTATTTTTTCACAATAACGTAATAGACAAACGATAAATAAATCTTTGTGCGAAAAATTTATCGGTGTCATAGTGGTATTATTACGTATTCTATCGCTTTTGTTCTACAAAAACAAGTAAAGGAATAAAACCCAATATTTATGTAATTAACGTTTCTATTTGTCACTTATCAACGCATTTTCTTATATTCTTAAAAAAAAAAAAAAAAAAAAACACTTTATTAATTTAATGTAGTTTTGCATGAAAAAATTATTCATAAATGACGATAAAATAATGTCATAAGATTACAAAAAATTAACCTAGTTTAATTAAATATCTAAAAAGTAGATTAGGAAGAAGATGTAGAATTGATAAAACAAGACTTTTAATTTGTCGCAAAAATATTCATCGGTACCGACGTTCAAGTTATGATCTACTATTTGAAAACGGCAATTCATCAGAGATTGGAGTGTTATCTTGGCGAAGTTATCAAAGCTTTACGGACAACGAGCAGCAACAACAGTATTTTCTTTTATATCATTATCTCTGCTAAATAATGAATAATAAATAAATAAAATACAATTGGTGATTGTTTTACGTCAAAAAGATTCATAATTAATACATATGCTATTAGACTTCGATTCTAAAAGTATTTTTATTCGTTAAAGTTTATTATTATTTTTACAAGTTGTTTAAAAATATTAATCAAGTATTGAGTTTATTTATAAATTGCTTATTTCTCTGATAGTTTGCTGTAGTATACCAACGATTTCAAAGACACATATTCCTATCGACGCTTCCCTACACCCCCGTTTTCTCTCTTATTCTCACTCTCTCTCTCTCTCTCTCTCTCTCTCTCTCCTTTCCAAATGGTATTTTACGACGTCTAAACGTCTCAATCGATCGAGAAACGAAAAAAAAAAAAAAGGAAAAAAGAAACGCGGCTTGCAACGATCCGTCGTATCTTGTTCGGCGATCGCGGCCGAGCAAACGCATAAATATACGCGCTCCCGTGCAGATTCCGCGGAAAGGCTCCAATAAATCTCGAGAGAGAAAAAGAGAGAGAGAGAGGAGGCTGTTGGTTGGTCGGTGGCTCGTGGCGGGCTGCTGCTGCTGCTGCTTCTCGCTTGGTAACAATAAAGAAGCACCTTTCCGTGCACGCGCCTCGGCTCCGTTTCTCCTCTCTCCTTCTCTTCCTCCTCTTACGTACGCTCTTACGGATGTATACTCCAGAAGAGAGCGAGCGAGAGAGAAACTCGCGCGCGTGCACCTTCCTCCTTTAGCCATATCCACCTGCTGCCATTCCATCGGGCGGATCAGCTGCCCCCCGACCAACCGCCATCACCTTACTACACACATATCGCGAGATGTGGAGAGAGAGAGAGAGAGAGAAAGAGAGAAAGCACCTTGCTCGTCTTCGCCTCCTTATACTCTTTCTCTTTCTCTCTTTCTGCTTATTCTTTTTCTTCTTATTCTTCTTCTTCTTCTTCTTCTTCTCCTTCTTATTTTCCTCGTTCTCCTTTTGCTTTCTTTTCCCTTGCGGGGCCCGCGCGTGCCGGCACTCTTCTGTACGTATATACGCACGCACCTCGTGTATACTCTCCCTCTCTCTCAAAAGAGAGAGCTCTTTCTCTCTCTCTCTCTCTCGGCCACCTTTCCAAAGCGCAAGGAGCTTACGCCCCGCGCGAGTCTCCGTGCCGGAGTTGATTTTTTTGCGACTTTAACGGGCAACGTGTGCAAGGTGAGACGCCGACAAACTCTTGTTGCTTTTCTGTACTAGAAGCGCTTTTCTCCTTTGATTGTTGAGAGACCGAACGCCGGCATCTGCCGTTCTTGATATAATGACGCGGTTGCGAATTAATTTCACGAGTGATCGTTACGATAATCATTTTTAACGGTTGTATTGACCGATAAATATATATTTATTGCGATGCGACAAACGAACGATTTTTTTTTTTTAGAAAATCTTCCCGTTTTTATATTGTTTAATTCTAGAAGTTTATAAAATTATGACGTTGTGTAAAAATTTTACACATCGATCGTATTGGCTACTTTTTTTTTTACGTCTCGATTAAGAAGCTATATATCAATAAACTTTCACAAAATACATTAAGAAGCGCAATAAAACCATATTTTTGAACTTTGATCGGCATTTAGACCTCCCACATGTTACTGATTATTTATCGGCAAACGAGCGAGTAAAGAGAAAGAAAAAAAAAAATAAAAAAAATACCGACAAACTTTTTGCACGCACGAGACATAGATATATCGGTCTTATCTTTCGAGAGGTTAATCGAGGCGAAGACCGCGACGTTATTCGAGCACCGATAGAATAATTATAAATATTATAAACATACAATGCTCGCGCGTCTTTTTCGCGATCATATCGGCATGTGCTCGTTCAATTTTCAAGGAGCCGTCGAGCTAAAACGATTAATCTTTGACGATAACGCATGATCGATTCCTTCGCGATGGAAAAAATGTTCCAGAGTTGTACTCTCTTGAACCTCCGAGACGAATCGAAATGTTGCCGCCGTCGGCGTCGTCGTCGTCGTCGTCGTCGTCGATTTGGCCGTTGATCGTGTTTTCCAACTCTTGTGGAGTATGTCGGCGGCGGCGGTGGTTTACGGGGTTATTTTGCTCAAAAGGGACTCGAGAGAAAGAGAAGAGACGCAGGTGCGCAACATCGGACACGCGCGTTCTCGGAGGATTTTTATTTTTTTTATTTTTTGAAAATTCCTATGCTCGACTGTTGGACTAAGATGAAGATCGCGTATCGACTGTCCTAGATCATTTTGGGCAGCTTGCGATGGAAACTATTCGAATGGTTTTTTTTTTTTTTTTTTTTTTTTTTTTTTTAATAAATTGTAGATTTTTAATTTTCATTTGTTTCGGTTGTTTTGCAAAAAGTTATAATACAAAAGTCGACAAGTGTCAATTTATTTAGCGCTTTTCACAGCTTAGCATAATCTTATCGGAGCTAAATAATAATGCAATTACTACAGAACAATGATCGTAATTCCGTCGTTTTGAAGCGACGACCAACCGAGAGTCATTAATGTCCCAATGATCTCGTAAAGATCTACGTTATTGTCGAGGCAAATTGAAAATCTTAATGGATCTCCATTAAACGTTGAGAATTTTCTGTATTTACAAACCCATCGTTTTCATTATGCACCGTCGAACCAAATTTATGACACATCTCTCACTATACCTGTGAGATTCATTGTGAAAAAGTAATAGATCCAATTTTTAAAAGACTCACGTAAAGCGAGCCGAGTTACTAACCCGAAAAAATCATTTCAGATCTATAAGATGGATTGCTGATCGTGGAAGAGCGATCCGCGACATCTGTCACTCGGTCCACGTCGTCGGGATAATTTTCACCCTCCGATCGCCGTTGGGATAAAAGTTAACTTTTCCGCTTATGCATGCACCCGCGTCTTTTTGAATAATACATGATGGAGAGGGCGAGAGGAGAGAAAAAATGCGTGAAACATCTCCGAGGATCGGCGGATGCAGAGAGAGGGAGGGAGTGGAAAACTTGGCGAGGAATAAAGAGAGAAAGAGGTGGGCTCGGGGTAGAGAGCGAGCGCGAAATCACCTGCGGTGCACCTGCTGCGCAGGGGGCTCCTGCTGCCATCTTCTCCTCTCTCTCTCTCTCTCTCTCTCTCTCTTTACAGCCACATGAAAAGCGTGCGCGCAAGAGTATCTCGCTCGTTCGCGTGGTCGCGTATATACACATATGCGGCAACGGGTACCGCCACCACCTCCTCCTTCTCTTCTTAGCGAAATTGCGGCTGTTGGCGCGTGCGGCAGCCACCGGCTCAGCTGCTGCTGCTGCTGCTGCTGCCGTTGTCCCAAAGAGGTTCCTTTTCAAAAAGAAGAGGAGGAGGCCGAATTTTGTGCACACGCGACTCTTGATCGCGTCTTGGTGAGCGAGGCAGCCCACTAGTGGAATTCGCGAGTAATTAACGAGCGCGCGCGTCTGCCGTCGTTTCCTTCTTCGTCTCTCTCTCTCTCTCTCTCTCTTTGGCTCTTTGTGCACGCAGTATCGATACGGCGGCTGTTGCTATACGCCTCGTTTTTGACTTTTTACGAGCACGTATATGGATATGTAGGTATATGACGACCGACGATTATTATTGTTCGGTATATAGACGTTGCGTGGCGCGACTTGCCGTTTACCCGGAATTCATTACCTTGCGCAATTTACAACGGTTTTTATGACTTTTTTTCGGAGCTTTTGTCATCGGCTACGGAAAATCGAATTAACAGCGATGCGTTTTCTTTAGTTAAAGACTGGCTACTCTTATTCGTTATCTATCTGGAGCATCGTAATGTAAAATATTATAATTAGCATTGGGCGTATGCGATGGGCTATCGTCAAACTATTATTTGCTTAATCGATTAAAAGTAATGAAAAGTTATACTCTTTTATTTTTTAATTTTAATTAATTAAGAATTAAATTAAATCACGATACAACTGATTGAAAAAATATTAATACAATATCGCTTTTAAAATTTTATCAGTTTAAAAATAAATTTTTATTTCATCAATTACGTTTAAATCATATATAAAATAATAAATATTGATATTGCGTAATATATATTAGACTGTATGAATAAATGAAAATTCAGAATTAATTGCAAAACTTTATCTAAAGTCTAAAATATTATTAGCAGAAGCTCATTTTGCATTATCTCCTAATAAGTAAGATTGGGGCTAATTAGCAGCAGGGAAACTGAGGTTCTTTGCATACTATTCTTCTTGTAAACAACAGATAACAAAGCTACCGATCGAATCGAATAGAGCCGTAAATGTAAGGAATGATTTACAATATTGGAAAGCATCATTGACTAAAACACATTGAGATTTTATTTTATTTTTATTAAAAGGAAGTTAAAGGTTAGATTGAAAGTACGATAACCGAATATTACTGAGCTGTTTTTATTTTTTCAAATAATTAAACTTTTAACTTAAAATAAATTCCATCAAAATTTTATGATACTATTATTACTGTATAAATATCTATAATAGATTATGAAAGTTGCTAGTAATATTAAAATAAATATAAAAGATATTTTTTGCAGAAACTTTCAAGCTAAATATCTTTATTAATTTCATTGATAAAACAATGAAAAAAAAAAAAAAAAAAAAAATTAAACTACTCAATAAGTTAATACTAATATATATTTTTTATTTTTTACAATCTTTCATCGTTCTTTAAAGGTTCATCAAAGCAATTATTCATAACTGTTGCGTTATCTTAAATATATTAATATTTGAGACATTTTAATTATTGATGTAGAAATTCAAGTTATTGTCGATCATTTATATGCAGTATAAAACAAGCTCACCTTAATTGTTTTCAAACGCGCGCATATGAAAATAATTAATACATTTTAAAACTTAATCGTTTAATATTTCACGAACGTCTGTGGTTATCATTAATTTAAACAATCCTTTAATAAAGTTACAAGAGTATAATCTCATTCATCTCTTTGCGCCATCTGCTATAAATTTCTTTTTAATTTTATCCTCTTTTGCATTGAAAGAAATAAAAAGCAATAGCACAAGTTCGTTTGCTGCGTGGAAAAAAATGAAAAAAAAATCCGGATTAAAATCTGGTAAGCGTCAGCGCACAATCCGTATGTGCGCGCTTATATCATAAGTCAAAGTATCACCCTCTCGTAATCGCAGCTTTAAATGAAAGAAAAAAAAAAAAAAAAAAAAAAAAGAAGAATTAACGGCGTCAAAACGGCGTAATGGAAAACTACCCGTTCCAATGCGACTAGCATTATCCTCATCAAAACCGCCCGCCGACAGCAAAAGCGATACCGCCGTGTGCATATATTATCCAACTCGGAGAGCCGGTGCTTGCTTACATGTAAAAACGCACGCATGTATGTATAAAAAAGGACGGTTGGCCAGAAGAAAGAAAGAGAGAGAGAGAGAAAAGAGGCCTGCGGCGGTAGCGGTGGCGGTCTCCCTCCTCAGATCGTCGCGGGCGAAAATCGTCCTCGTCCTCTCCACCGTCTTCCGACTGCTCGAGGAGAGCAGCAGTAGTCGTAACCGATTGCCGTGGACTTGAGCGAGCGTCTCCGCAACGGTCAACAGGTGTGTCCCGGCAGGTGCATCCCGCGCACACTTGCCGGGCAGACTCTGCTTCTCTCCCTCTCACTCTTTCTTTCTCTCTCTTTATCTCTCTCTCTCGCTCTTTCCTTCTCGAGAGAGAAGAGACAAGAAGAAGAGAGAGAAGTCGGGGGTAGCCAGCCCACCAGGCTCACCTCGACTCGCGCCGTTTTACACCTGAGCCGAAGAAGGCGCTCGCGCGCCAGCAAGGAACACGCAAGAAAAACAACCCAACGACCTGGTGGAACGGCGACTACTTATAATGGGGGATATATGTATATGGGTAGGAACATCGGCGACGCGTAGACGCGGCCTAGAAGAAAAGAAAAGATAAAGGAGGAGAAGAAGAAGGAAGAGGAAGGAAACGGCGGAGGCGCGAGTAGACGTTGGAGATCACCTGCGCCACTCATTACGAAAACCGATCGATCCGACGGACGATGGGAGGGAAGGAGAACACACTTAGCCGTCGCAGGCGACTCGCTCCGCGCAGGTACGTGCGTTTCTCTCGAAGGTCCTCCCAAGAGAGAGAGAGAGAGACAGAGAGAGAAAAAGAGAGAGAGATGCGTGTGCGTGCGCGCATACGTACGTGAATCACGCGTTGCGGAGGAAAGAGAGAGAGAGAGAGAGAGAGAGAGTGAGAGAGAGGGAGAGAGGGAGAGAGAAGGGAAGTTTCGACGGTTTGCTGCGGGGCCTGATGACGCCGGCGGGCCAAGGTAAAAGGCAACAACCGTCCCGTCGAGGCGAGAGTCAGGTGCTTCTTCTTCCTGGACGGCAAGTGCACACATACAGCAAAGCCTCGAGAGCACAAGTGCCCTTTCGATTTAATGACACGCGAGCGTGGCCCCTTACTTCGCTTCCTTCGGTTATTTCTTTCGTTGGAGTGTAAGGCTTTTGTATTTTAGGGGGTACAAATCGCTCGAGAAAATACACGGATCGACCGATGCCGATCCTTTCGAACGAGCTTTGCTCGAGATGTTCCTAATTTTTTGTCCTCAAAGGTTTGCGCCTCTCGGCTTTTCCTCACTAATTTTCTACTTTAGTAGAACGATGTCGAACGTCTCTCGTCTTTTCGTTTCGGGTTATTTGTTTTGAGAAATTCTGCAAATAATGAACTACTTCCTTTTCGTTACCGGTTCTATATTTCAAGAGAGCGAAGCGCCAGTTTCCGATTTGTATCTCGAGCGTTCTTACATATATAATAAATGAGTCGATGGTTTCTTCGAAGCTCAAGTAACAGCATATGTGTACTTCGCTTCTTTGTTTCAGTAATTTTATTAACGCTAAATCATACAAACAGTAGTTGTTAAAATAAACGAGTGCAAAATTAAGTCACTTTATAGATTTTATCTGCATAATTAAAAATTACAAGGAAAGTACGTGTTTATAACTTGACGAACAAATTTAATTCCATATCATTAATTATACTGATTACACGTATTTAATCATAATTATCGAACAAAGTTTACCAGCAACATTTATAAATGTATGTATAATTTGATCAATTGAGAAAACGCAATTGTAATCAACGATTAAAACTCAAAAACCAAAAGCTGAAATTAACAAAAAAAAAGCAGCTATTGAAATTGTTCAAGTCCCTTTAAAATCTTATCCACTTTTTGTGATCTCTCGCGGAGAAAAGTCCTCTTAAAGATTTACTACCTTTCGGCTGATTTTTATCGCGCAGAAAATCAGCAATTTACACCGAGTAAAAACACGACAAGCTCGCCTTTGCTCAAAAGGCGTACCTCCTACCTCGACAACAGGAGCAGCTACAGCAGCACTGACCGAGAAACAAAAGGAAAAACTACTACCGTCGAAGGAGGAAAAGGAAAGTTGAGTCCGACTGGCCCCAAAGTTACGAGTAGTTGACGACGAGATCGACGCAAGATTTCCAGGAGCGTGCGCCGCGCGCGACCAATCGAACCGATCGCGAAACGAGCCTCCCCTCTCTCTCTCTCTCTCTCTCTCTAAAAACGTCCGTCTGTCCGCGATGCGTCCATCTGTTCGAGAGAGCGAACGGAGGTGGCGAGCGGTATGCTGCGCGCGGCATTTAGCGGCGCATATGCCTCTCTCAACGGCCATCCGCACACGCGCTCTCCGTCTGTCGGCGCGGCTCACCTGCTCTCATCTCTTTTTCTCTCTTTATCTCTCTCTCTCTCGCGTGCTTGCGATCGAATTAAATTGCCTCGCGCTTATAACAACATTGACACGTCTCCTCTGAACATGTCGTGTGTTACTAAGGCCGCCTTAGATGACAAGAGTGCACCGGCTTTATTGGGATGACTTCGAGCGAGGGACTCGAAACATTTTTCGGGAGGATGTTGGATAAATAACGATGAATGAAATTGAATTTTGGTTCTTTCGAACGTTTTTCTTCTTTTTATTTCTTTCTTCTTCCTCAGTCGAATTTTTTTATCGACGAAATGCGAGAGATCGGTATGGTTGATTTTTATTGGGGGAACGCCGTGAAAGGTGTTTCGATTAGGGCAGGATGTATATTTTATAAAAAGGTGATGTACGCGAGATATGCGTTAGAGTTGTTTATACGAGGACGTTTATTTACTTCTTCGGCGGTTACCTAACCGAGGAAATGTTTTCGAGCGTGAAGTTGTTGAAAAATCTGACGCGTTTATGATGGCTTATAAGATCAAGATACGAAAAATGGCACATCTTTTGTATCCAGTGTTTACTTGATCAATGTTAACTCAATAATTTTTATGTTAACTTTGTAACGGTTAATTAATTTATCAGTAAGAAGCGTTTAATAAAACTTTCAACGCATCATTACTTTATTCAAGCATTACTTTATTTTTCTGCATTGCAATTAGTTTTGCATAATAAATTTTTTCAATTGAAGATGAGAAAATGCGAAGCCTTATTCTATGCTTCGTTAAACTAAAATCTACCTGATCCCTGATTGTGGTTACCCTTATAGCTACTAGCAATTGACAGGTTGATCCTTGAATGCTTTTTGCTTTCGTTCCTTTTAAACTTGCTGCTCCTCCCACACTAGCACCAGATGCTCGTCGGTTATACAACCTTTCTGCATTACACAACTTTATTACCTTAGTTATTAGAAGTACTTAATAGTTATTTTTTTAATAGAACAAATTTTATTAATTTTTTTTTCTCGTTCTATTTTAAATATTTTATATTAAAAAAATAACGTAAACAATGTTAATAATTATAATCCATATGTAAAAAATTTATAGAATATGCAATACGAACGTTCCTAAATTTTAATTTTCATTATAATACTATTATAATGAAAAAAATCTTTGTTTAGTAATTTTGTAACAACAAAATATGATAAATTAAAACGAGAACTCAATACAAATCGTAAAAAATAATTTTTTTTTTTTATTTTGGTGAGCCTAAAAATAGTAAATATGATAAGATAATGTTAATAAAAAACAAAAAAAAAAAAACTAATTTGAGCAACAAATGGCATCAGAGCTATTCGAAATCATACCTATCTTATAATACTGCTGTTTAGATGATAACCCTAAAAGCGCGCTAATGACCTTTTATCTCTTTTATACCATGAGAAAAAAGAAAATGCTCGACCTAACACTTTTCTAATTCAGATAAGCAAAGCGGCTCGATTGCTTGCGCGCTCGACGTTCTCTCAAAAATGCAGTCGATGCAGATTTAATCCTCCTTATCCCACTTTATTTCGTCCTAGACGAAAATTTTCACACTACCCGCGGTATAAATTAATAGATAAATAGCCAAACTTATTAATGAAAAAGAAAATCTTTTAGCTCTCGGAGACTCGTTTCCGCGCTCCGTGGCGCGTGAAATCACCATAGTCTTACATATTTAAACGCATACACGAATAAACACATAACTATATGTATATCCACACGTACACATAGGTAAACAGTTCGTTAGAGCGGCAAACCTCGAGGTTCCGGCTCACGGTTTTCTTTCCAAGCCGACCGGAAGTACGAGAAATTCCACCGAACACCGACACCTCCTATATGTAACGTATACGTTGGAGGACGTCCAAGCACATGTAACCCTATACGGCCTCTCTCCCGCTCCCCTCCATATTTTCACATAACAACGACGAGATAGCGTAACCCCTCGGCAAGGTACGCATAGCGTGCGTGCGTGCGAGCACTTTTTTCACGCTCGACTTTTAATGCCGAGGATTCTCACCCTCGCTTTTGACTCTACAGGTTGCCCCGGTGCATCTCCAATCTGTGAGCTTGCCCAATTATAAGGTGTCGGATTTTAAAACGTGGAGATCGTGATTTTTCAGCCAGTTAATTTCATTAGCTCGTAGCTTATTCTTTTTACTTTATTGCAAATAAATTATGGTTAATTTTTAAGGTTATCTATTTTTATAAACAAATATCGTTGGTTGAAAACATCGAGATTTAAAGCGTATTTCTTATTACGTCATGATGATTACTGTATCTCTTTTAATTTTCAAGATAAATTATGCGCCAAATGAACGTCATAGATATCTACACAACTAGAATTTATCATTTCACACGCGCGATAGAAATAGATTACAAAGTTAAGCTATTGCAACTAATACAACTTCTTTTGATTACGAATCTACAGCTTATTTGTTTTAAAAAAGTAAAAGCATTCAAAACATTGTCAATGACTCATTTTTTTATATAACAATTTAATATTTCTAGTCGCAAAAATATCTGGACGAAACAAGTTTAAGAAAAAATGAACTTTTAATTAAATAAAATATGTCGATGTGATTTTCAGAATCTTTATTTTATTAGTTTATTTCTTAGAAAACAGTATTTGTTAAAAAATTCAAAATATAAAAAGCGTTCAAAATTCATCAACGACAAAAAATTAAGCGAACGCTATTAAATTCATTAAGAAAAACATTGATCTCTAAATATCATTTAAATAATTAAATTAAAATAAAATTTTAAAATGATTTCATATAATTTTCTTATCATGAATTTGCTTTTTTTTTAAATCTGAAACTTTGTTCATTAGTAGATAAAACCAATGTCTTATATAAACAGGCACAATTTTAATAAATGAATTATAATATTGTATAATCTGATAGTATAGAAAAATATTTTTCAGCAATTAAAAATCGTAAAAAGTCCAAAAAGTCTCGAGTTATTTTTTCGAATGTAAATTTAATAATCTAATTAAAAATATAAATTTATATGTCCTCTGTTTATATGAATCTTCGACGAGACATATTTTTGTTTTGACGAGCTTATCTTCGTTTTTTAGTTATGCACTTTTTATTCACACGAGGTACTTAATTAAGAAAAATGTATAGATATTAAATAATTAATTTAATAATAAAATTTAATTCAATGAATGCCACAAATGTGATTCTGTGAATTGTTTTTCTTTTTATGTTACGCAGAAGGTTATATTAATTACTGCAATATTGCACATAATAGTATAATAATCTCATTTAATGATGTCACTAATGCGTCACTTTGAAATAAATCTTAACTCTCGATATTTTGTAATAATTAATATTTGTTTTGAGTTCATTTAAAGTTATTTTATATATATTTACGGCTGCATATAAAATTTAAATGATATAATGAACATTCATGAATTTACTAACCTTATAAGTAGATTTTTTCATAACCTTAGACATAAGAATAAATAAAGCCTTCCTTTTGTTTCATCACACACTAAATATATGAAATACTTAGATACATTTAACAAAATCATTAAAAATTAAAATTAATTGCAATGTAATCATAGAAGAAACAATTAAATTGTCTGTAATTACAATGAAAAAGCAGTTTGAATCGGTTTTATTATCTAATGAAGGGTGTACGATGCAATTCTTAACTGAGAACTTTCTTAGTGCAAAGGTCTTTAAAGATAACAAATTTCTTTTGCACTGATTGCGATACTCGATAATATTTTGCCATGGTTTTTGAAGACGTCGCTCTATCACGCAACATTACAATACTGTTTTTAAACTGTATCTATTGCTCTTCTCCTTATCAGAAAATTATTGTAATATTGTCATTTTATTATTTTTTCAAAATCTAGAAATTATATTATACAGATATGCACATGTTTACTAGAGTAAAAATGACCGACATAATTAATTTAAAAAATATGTACGCATCAGTCAGATGGGAAAAATTATTAAAATTCTGTAAGAGAATTTTATCATTTTTGTAACTCCAATTTTATTTGCTCTAAAATTATTTAAAAAATGCATGTAAATGGCATGCGATTAATAAGCGTTTGTGAACAATAAAACTATTGATTTAAAAAAAAATAAAATAATTTAATAATAAATTTAATTTATTATCAAATAAATTAAATTAAATTTAATAATAAAATAAAAAATTAAATTCAACAATAATTTTACTATATTTTTATTTCTTTTTTTCAAATACATATATTATTTTTAGTATAATGGTTAATAATATTCTTATAATATAAATTTAAAAAAAAACCGTTCAGGCTTATTCCGTTAATTCCGAATTTTTAAATTTTCATTCCATTTCCGCACGTAACGGTCTTTGGTCGAATTTTTCATTTACACCGTGCAGTAGTAAATTTGTCAAAAGAATTTGTCTTTTTACAGTTTAAAAATGTAAATTATAAAAAGTAAGTGCATAAATTAATAAATAAGTGTGTTCCGTAAAAATTTAACTCATAAATTAAATAAATTTAGCCATAAAATTTTGAAAAATGTAATCTTCCCAGTTCGAGCTCATTTCAGGTAATTTGTAGATCATATATCTTAAAGTCATGTATTTAATATTCTATTTTTTTGTCCCTGAAGTGAAAATTATTAAAGGAAATTATAATAAATTAGTTTTAGAAAAAAAATTTTTAAAATTAATTTGTTTTATTTAAAAATAATAATTTTAGTGTAATATATATGTGTGATAGAAATGTCGAAATTTTAAGTGCTATTTTGTGAAAGTGAACAATTTATAGTGAAAATATAGTGTTTTATATAAATAAATATTTGCATGAATTAAGAGTTTTCATTTGAAAATAATAATTTGACTGAACAATACGCTTGTGATGTGAAATTTTGAAATTCTAAGAACCGCTCGCTCCCCTCCCGCCATCAACTTGGACTCGTCCAACTCCAAGGGTAAGTTTATTTTATTGTACACGTAATACCATATATTTACTAAAATTTATATGAAAATTATTTTAAATGTTATAAAGAATTGTTTTTTTTTATTTATATATTAATATAAAATTCATTTACATATATATATACACATACATATATCATTTTTTTATATTCATATTAATATCATAAAATATTTTGCTTAAACATATTAACGCATAAAAAAATTTAGTAAAATTTATATTTTTATTTAAATTTAAATTAACTAAAAGATTTGTTATATATAAAAAATATTTATTTGTTAAAAAGTTTTTTCAATACATTTTATAAACGGTTATATATTTATTGATATAGTAATAGCTTATTGAATAAAAAATCTTTTTCAATATATTAGATTATTCAATCAGAATTCGATCATTTTAATATAAACGATTGAAATATAATCCACTTGAAAGTCACTTGGTAATTTGAATTATACATTCGTCGTTACCGATGGTAAATGCTTTTATCATTTTTAAAAATATCTAGTATAGATGCCCTGATAACAGCGCGTGCTGTGCAGATACGTACCCCACGATGTGCGATCACAGTGCACTCACTGTGCGATCATACAAGCACCAGAATTGCGCACGATCGTTGCGCACAACCTGGTGGCAGTGTGCCATTAGCCTGCCATCGTATGCATGTTGTTTGTCAAATACGGTGGTCATAACCTACAAATCGCCAGGTATAGAGCGCAAATAGTATAAAATAGACGAGCACACGTGCGGTATTATACACAAATTATATAATTATATTATTTAATTATATAATTATAGTATCAGTGAATAGACAAATTATATAATTATAGTATCAGTAAATTTATTAGATAAGTATATTTAATATTATATATTAAATTTATTTTACATATATAATTGTTAGAAAGAAATAAATTGTTTTTGTAAGATTTTTAGTATTCTAGGTTATACATTAACCACGGCGGCAGATATTAGAAGAAAAAATATATTAATTATTTTTTATAAAGCCGGCTATTTCGAAGGACTATTACTAAAACAATAAGTGGTGACTTTTATGCAAGATATATATATATATAGAAAATTATTAGGATGAAAATATGTTGATAATTGATTAATAACAAAATTCAAAAATTATATCTTTTTAAACTCAATATTTTTATGTATTTACTTGATTTACTTTATTTTATATAAATTTATTTATAGTTGGCCAAGTATTGTGATTCATTATTAAAAAATTTAGCCAAATTTGCATTTGAAAGTGAGATTGAAGAGACATTTGCACATTGTATTTCTATTTCAAATATGTAGATGACAAAGGTGCATTCCAAAAGTTTTATACGTGCATATTAGCTAAACGATTAATTCATCAACAATCACAATCTATGGATGCAGAAGAAGCAATGATTAATCGATTGAAACAAACATGTGGTTATGAATTAACAAATAAATTGCATAGAATGTTTACAGATATGTCAGTGTTGGCAGATTTAAATACGAAATTCACAGCAAGTTTGTGTTGGAAAGAAACGGTGAAAATCAACAATTTGAAATTGGATTTTCTGTGTATGTGTTACAAGCTGGTACATGGCCTTTGGGACATTTGCCATCTCCTGGATCCTATCATGTTTCTCAATGTTAGGTTTGTTAACATAACATAGTATATAATAAAATAATTTATTTTAAACCACTGTAAAACTATTTATTAATATCCAATAAATTTTTAAAAAGTTTGCATATACTTATTCATTTAAATTGAGCCAATATTTCTAAATTATATATTTGATTTATTAATGTTTATAATAAATCTAATAAGCATGAAATTCATCATATTTAAAAAGGCAAAACTTTAAAAAGATTTTTCTAATGGTTTGATTTATAATAAAATAATATTTTTATTTAATTTTAGATTAAATACAAAAAAAAAAGTTGAGCTGGTAATTCCAGGTTTAGATTTACAATTACAAGAACCATTCTTATTGCATAAAAATTCAAAAGGCAATATTTATGGTATTTCGTTATATGATAAAGATGAATGAGTACGAATTTCATCAATGTTAAATAAGCTTGCAAGGAATCAGATACTTCTAATAAAGTTACATTAAAGATTAAAAAGACTGTGCAGAAAAAAGTTAACAATGTTGATATATTCAGTAAGCTGAGCAAGAAGATTTCAATTCTAATAAAAGTGGTAATATTGAAAGAAATATTAGAGGAACGGACTCAAAATCTCCAACGAGTAATGCTATTGGAGAGCTTTCTGGAGAATTATCAGCAATGGCTATGGATCCTGATATGACTTCAAAAAGTGTAATGGATTTCTTTGCAAAAGCGAAAGTTAATACTGGAGATTTTAAAGCTGGTGATCAACCTCAATCAGGTAATGCTGTTAACGAAAGGAAATCTCTTTTGGCTCGTTTGATGTCACATGCAGCAGCATATTCAGTAGAATATATAGAAAAGCAAAGAAGATCAATTACACCTTAACCAACAATTCCATTTCAAGCACAGACTGGAATGCTCTCTATTAATTATAAAGGGTAATGGAATCAATTATTATTTCAAAATTTTTTAAATTTTATGCATTTTACTTTTATCAAGAATAAATCTTTTTTTTAAATCTTTTTTTAACTTTCGATGAATTTCTCTTTTCATAAATCTGTATCGATTTATGTTTTATATACATTAAGAATATAAATTGCAAATTTGTAGTTTGTATAAATGAAAAAAAGAAACTATATTTAAATGTTATCGAATTTAATTGCAATAATAAAAATAGCTACAACTTTTTATGCAAAATATATAAATATCAAAAGATTATTTTAATACATATTTTTAAAATTAACACTTTAACCGTTACTTTTTTTTAGTTCTGAAAATTCAATTATAACGAAACTCAGAAAAACAATGCCACTTCAGTTAAATGTAAATGCACCTTTATCAATCCATATGGTTGGACAGGAATATCCATCAGCACTAAATTCATCTGCATATAATGTTATGACAGAGCTTTCTGTATTGAATCCAGAAGATACAAATAGTTTCTCGAGCTTCCATAGGATACAATCACCTATAGTTAAGAATAAAAACAACTTAGTAAATCAGCACAAAAGTAATGCCAATGTTCTACCTTTCTATGAATCGCTTCAAAAGCAGAATAATTCTATAACCAGTAATGCTTTTGATTCCATGTTCCATCACAATTCAACGGTAATGCTACATTTTTAATATTCATATTATATTGCTTTTGTATTAAAAATTTCATTCTTGAGATCTTAGAATATATATATATAAACATTTAATTTCTTTGTTACATAATTTTTGGTTCTATATTAAACATTAGTACATTTTATTATTTTCTTTATGTAAATAACTATCCTACTGGGGTTTCACACAAAAACCGTATCGTAGGTGGCGATATTAGTTAATAAATAAATGAAAATTTAACATTATTTATAGTTTTTATAAATAATAAATACAGCAGATTATTATTTAGCTTATTTTGTATAGTCGTTCTGATATTTTGTTAAGTATATTTGCGACATAGAATTATCATCTATTTTGATACAATATTGACTTTATTTTAACTTATTCTTGTATATTTATTCTAATTCATTCTTTAATTTGTGAAAGTTAATTTAATTAATAGAAGTTATTATTATTATTTAATTAATAAAAGTTAAATATTTTTTTTTTTATTAATATTTTTTGGCAAAAAAAAAAAAAATGAATATAAAAATTTAATAATTCTAACTTTCAAATTTACGCGCCTAAAGCACGTGACTACAATAGACATGCGCCATGCATATACAATAGAAGCGCGCTAAAATTGATTGGTTTTTCAAAGAAAACCATAAGAACATCAATGCAATTAAATTATTGCAACGGTTTTTAATTCTCTTTAAGTCAATTGTGACTCTTATAGTGAATTAAATAAATTCTTCAATCATTCATTTAGTATAGAAAAATTACAAAAAAATAGTTTTTCCCTACTTTTTTATTAGCTTTTTTGTAATCAGCTACTACTTTTTATAATTAGCTGTTCTTATTTGTTGAAGTTTCTTTTAAAAATTCAGAAGGTACGAGTCAACCAGGAGATCTTCCATCAGTAACTAATTTTTTCATAATGTATTTTATATCTTTTTATTAATATTACTAGCTGTAATTCATATTCATAGCTATAATTATTTTTATATCACTGTAGTTGGCTTCACAGAGTGGGGCGTGGTTGGGGCCCCACTCATAAAAAAACTCTAAAAGTTTAAATAATAATACATTTTGATTAATCATTTTCCATGGACTCATCTTATCACTCGCTTATCTGATTCTGTTATATCTATTGAAAGATTAGAATTATTTATAAATTTTTTTTTTTTTAATTAATAAATGAGTAATTTATAAATTTTTATAAATGAGTATGAATTTATAAAAATATATTTACTTGTTTTTCTTATAGAACAGCTCGAATGATTATTGTGATCATTTTAAAGAACAAAAAACATTAAATAATAACAAGTCATCAGTCCAGTATAATAACTTTTCAAGTACAAAAGAAAATAATCTTATAAATCTAAACGTATCTTGTAATACACTAGTTGAATTAAAAAATTCAATCTATTGTATTGATGATTCTATAGATGCAGAAAGTAATAATGATTCTAAAAACTTTTCAATTTTAAAAAGAAAAAACACTTTGAATATTAAAAAACGAAAAATTGTAAAAAATAGTGAGCCTAAATCAAGCACTCAACTGGAAGGTTATATTGGTATTGATGGCGATGCTAATTTTGATAAATTAATAGATGATGTTTCTAGTACTGATGAAAAAAACAATTTACCAGTATTACACTATAAAAAAATATTTAAAAAAACGAAAACTATTAAAAAACCTATGAAAAATATTCTAGAAAGTAATAGTTCATCTAATTTGTTATCTGCAGAAAAAGAAATTAATTCTTCAAATAAATTTGAAAATAATTTTGAAAAATATATCACCAAAAATAAATGAAGCAGTAAGTCCTAAAAATATATCATTAAATGAATCTTTAGATTTTAATTTTAATGTAAAATCATTGAGTTTCAATGAAGGTTTAGAAAAATGGATTGATCTTACTAAAAATGATCCTTTAATTTCTTCTAGTACTTTGGCTGTAAGTTAAAATGAATAAACGAATAATATTTATAATATAGCATTGACAGTATATCATTAGTATAAAATTTATTAAAAAATCATTTATATTTCAGATATCAAAAGAAAAATTAGAGGCAGGAAAGGATGATCTCAAAGATATTTAAGTAGAAATATTAAAAAAAATTGTTTACAGCTTTTGACAAAATTCCTATCACAGTATTAAAAAAGTTTCTCAAATTTGATGCTGAAATATGTCAACGATTGCAAAGTGTATATTTATATAAGTTTATATTATATTGAAAATTAATTCTTAAGAAAAACAATGTGATACTCAAATAATAGAAACCAAAAATGAATTTCAAGATTCTCACAACACATCATCGAATAATTATGAAGATTTTAATTATATTTCAGAAAAACTTACGCCTCCATTTAGTTATAATGAAAAAAATTTTACTAAACAAAAACTAAGTGATTTTGATAATAATATGAGCAACGAAACTATAAATCAACATTTGCTAAATAATAGTCCTTGTCAAAATTTAAAGTCTAGTAATTTATTAAAGTCTCAAGATTTTTCACTTAATCAAAAAATAAATCAAAATGATAAAATATCTTAAAGCTCTAAAGTATTTACGACTCCACATCAGAAAAAAAGTTGCTTTCAATTGAAAATGCCTATAAAGGCAACTATAGATCTGAAAATTTCCAAACAAATAGAAGAAACGATGGAAACAAATGACAAGGTAGGAATAGCAATTGTACCCCAGATGAATCGAATAGATCAATTTTACTAACTAATGAAATAAAATACTCAAATAGAATAAAAAGTAATCTGAAGTATAATTTTCAAGTGAAAAATTCATCTTTACAAGCTTATGAGTTTGAACTTGCAAATAATTCAAAATGAAAAAATAGAGATAATAAAGATAATAATAGTTCTGATAAAAAATGTATTGAACAAAATTTAATTGAAGAAAAACTCAGTTCGAATAACTTTGAGGCAGTACCTTAAATGTCATGGAATAATTTCGGTAATTTAATTTAAAAATTATATAGTATATGATTAAAATATGTTTTTAATTTATAAAATTTTATATTATAGATGATGAGTTTAAATTTGATTCTAATTCCTATTAATTGGAGAAATCATTAACTCAACAGTTGAATGAACTTTCAAATTTAGATAAAAATGAAGTTAATATAATTACATCTACAGTTCATAAGTTATCTGAGTTAATAAATAAAAATAAATCCTTCGAAAATTCTCAAAATATATATAAATAATAAATAATAAATGCAATTTTAATAAAAGTGAAGAAAATACTCAGTTTATTGGAAATTTTCAAAATGACGGTACATCTTGAGATTTTGGCAGTCTTAATTATTCTCATTCCAGAGAAATGATGAATGTTTGTTAGCTTTTCAAATATTTATTAGTATAAAATATTCTTGATAATGAGTAAGCACTTTTTATTATAGGTTTTTCGACAAAAATTTGGTTTATATGAATTTAGACCAAATCAGTTATAAGCTATTAATGCTGCTATTTTGGAATTTATTTTTTTATTTTGATGCCAATTGGCGGTGGTAAATCTTTATGCTATCAACTTCCTGCTCTATTGACTTCTGGAAAAACAATTGTAGTCTCACCTTTGAAAAGTTTAATTATTGATCAAGTACGAAAACTATCATTTTTAGATGTAAGCTTATATTTTATTATTTATTAGAAATGTAAAATTCAATTTTTTAAATTAAAATTTTAGCATTTTGATATTTAATGTAAGAAATAAGTGAAATTTTTTTTATGGAAGACAATATTAAAATTATATAATTATTAATTTGTAAATTCACATTAATATAACAATTGATTATTATTTTTCAGATCAATATGGTCAACAGGACAAGGAGCTGTGTAGCTGATTATGTATAAATATTAAATATTATGTATTATTTATTTAAAATATGTATAAATATTATGTATTATTTATTTAATAAATAAAATAAAATATTTTAATTTATAAATTAGTTTTATTAATTTAAAATATAAAAAAATGAATATTTTTGAGGTTATGTAGGATGACACAAAACATTTATTAACGATGGCATCCTGCCAGCAGAATGCTAGCAATTGCAATCGCAGACTGCCAGCAGAGCCTGCTTAGCAGGCTCTGCTGGCAGTCTGCCGTCCAGATGGCATGGCAGGCGGACATCCCTGTGCCATTGCGCATACTCCAGGCCGTGGCGTACGCTGCTAGCAGCGTGCCAACACAATGTTATCAGGGTGTCGCGATGAATTTATCAATTTATTAAGATCCCCTAACTTATCGGTAGAAATATATTTTTTATTTGCTTAGTCGATAAAGCTACCGACGATAAAATTAGTTCATATTAAGGCGTAAGAGGGAGTTGCAGTTACGCAGACTTGACAATTGTGAAAAATATAACCTGACTAATGTTACTATACTGTAATTTTATTCTTCAAAATGTTTATTAGATTAATTTTCTTATTTTTTGCAATTTAAATATTTTCATATTTTTCGTTAATTGATAATTACAATGGCGAATGATCGCGAAGTGCTTCGAGAAATATGGGAAGGTAAAATTCCTGTTTGTTTTCAATTGGATTCAGAAGAAGTCTATGAATTTCAAGCTCCTGACCCTTTTTACTTAATGGTTCCAAGATTAAGTTATTTTCCATTATGTACTGATAAAGTAGGTAGATTATCACTTATTTTTATCATATTGTTGTTATTATATCATCATTCTTCATTTGTTTATTATAAAAAATAGGTTAGAAAACATTTCATGCGTCATGTACAGCAAGATATACAAGATAAACAAGAAACTGAAATGTGGTTAGAATTCAATGGTACACCTCTCAAATGGCATCTTCCTATTGGGGTGTTGATGGATCTTTATCACAACGATATACAACTGCCTTGGAATATTGTAGTACACTTTGATAAGTTTCCCGAAGAAGTTCTTATGCACTGTTATAACAAGTGTGTAGAGATTAATTTATAATTAAATGAATTAAAATGCCGTATGTTATGCATGAACTGATTTATTTTAGGGAAGTTGTTGAAGGACATTTTCTTTCTTGTATCAAAGAAGCAGATGTTTTAAAACATCGTGGTCAAGTGGTTTCGAATATGCAAAAAAAAGATCACAATCAGTTGTGGCTTGGATTATTAAATGATAAGTTTGATCAATTTTGGGCTGTGAATCGAAAACTCATGGAAAGTAGTGGCGATGAAGGTTTTAAATATATACCTTTTAGATGTTACACCAGTGAAGAAAAATATATACAGAAATTAGTTAAACCACTGAATGAAGAAGGACAAAGAAAGACTTTAAAAAACTTATTAAATGAAGTTTTTCCAGACTTAGAAAAAGGTTAAACTTTAACTTTTTACAAGCTTTTTTAGGTTTAAAAACATTTTTATATTTCAATTTTGGGTATTTTTTTTAAATTAACTATATCTAAACTGTAGATTTAATAATTAAACATTAATTTTTCTGAATTCAAAGTAAATTGTTTTGGAAAAATGAATTATTTTTGAAAAAATAAATTGATTTTAATAACAGTTATTGATAGTTTAAATGGTAAATTGAATATTAATATAAATGAAATTATATATGACTCATATCGCTGTGAATACTTTTATCTTATCAAATTCTTTTATTCTTCAGTTTAAATATTGAGAAATAAAAATGTTACTTTAGATACTGTTTCAATAATAATAGATAAAAATACATTATTTTACTTTTATTATTTATCAGCGAAAATTCTCTTGTATTTACAGCTGTAGTGCGCACACATGGTATCATTCCCCCACTCGATACACCTCTTCAGTGGCTTTCAGAGCATCTCAGCTACCCAGATAATTTTATTCATCTGGTGTTAGTTACATCGTAACATTAAAAAATTTATGCTGCTTCTGGTTACTCTCAAAAGTTAATTGAGAATGAATCTCAGAAGTAAAAAAAAAATCATTTTATTTTTTTACGATTTCAAATTTTTTGTTTTTGGAAAAACAATTGTATAATGCCAAAATGTTCTTCAAATTTTATCACTGTATGCTTGTAAAAAAATATGTTTTCAAACTATTTATATTGAATTTCAATCTAGTTAACAGGTTGATTAAAACCATGTATTGTACAAAATATCCGGTAATTAATTATAATTTAATGTAAAACTCGTGCATGTATATAAGTTTAAATGTATATGTAGTTGAATTTTTAAAGCTTGCGAGATACAAGCTACATATGTAGATGTTAAAAAGTATTCAATTTTTTAATTTCAGTCAGAAAATTAAGCGATTATGTTTTTTTTGTTTTTGTTATAAGTTTTATTCGTAATAAAAAATTCGTTCACTATGTAAGACTGTGCATATCTATTTTTTAACAAAATATATTTATAATTTAAAAAAGATACTTTGTCAGCTTATTGTACAATTCTCGCGAGGTTTTTGATATAAGTTGAAAATTGTAAAAAATCTTGAATTTTCATTTGCCTGCATCACAGCATCTGCGGTTGCTCTGTGTACTATCACAGGCTCGTTACCATTATTACCATACATCATAACTCTTCGGTTAATCCCAAAACTGAGATATGTATTTTCTCTTTCACTTTTCTGAACTCTGTGGGTTCTATATAGTTGCTGTTCCTATGAAAAATATTCATGTGATTAAAACTTAAATAAGCTTTTCTTAAATTCGAAAGAAATTATTAATATATTATGATTTTTAAAAAGTTTAATCTTTTAAATTGATTATTTATAATTTTTTTTCAAATTTATTAAATATTACAATAAATATTACAAGAAGTAAATTTGTTTAAATATGATTATAATAGTCGCAGTAGGATGTAATTTTAGTAAAAAATTATTCGGTGAAATATTTTTGTTCCGATAAAATATCTTATTGTGAATGCGCATGTAAATTAATGAATATAAGAAGACGGTAAAAATGGACGAATAAAAGAGAGAGAGATGAAGTTAGTCTTACTTTGAAAACGACGAGCGCCGTGTCCCGATATCTCTGGCGAATCTCGTCCGGCGTCAATGTACTCTTGACATCAGGCGACTCATACCTCGCCGGCATCTACCTCAAAAGTAGCCGTCTCCTCTCTTTACCTCCCTTTCGTTTTTTCTGCAAATAGATAAATATATGCGGGGCGCATATAATATCTCGTTTAATAAAATAATCGCAAAGCACGTAAAACAGCTACTAAGAAAACAGGTCGAATTAAAGCTCTCCTCTTTCTCTCATGCACTATTAGTCCTTTCAGTGCAAATCCATATGCTTCGGTATATAGAGATTAAGAAAAGAAAAGAGACTTTTGAGCGAGAGTGAAAGCGAAAGGGTGCGAGTGTGCGCGTAAGAAAGAGAGCTTTTGCAAAGTGGTATCCAGCGGGAAGAAAGATTAACGTTGCGCATCTCCTCGCGTGTACTGCAACAAGCATATAAGCTATAGAATGAGAGAGAGAGAGAGAGAGAGAGAGAGAGAAGAAACGAGAATGCGAGACACTCGTGAGGATAAAAATATACGCGCTTGTATGCTACGAGCCGTGTGGCCTTTTGCATCTCGCGTCGTTTTCGCGCCCGAGGCTTGAAGAATCGTTACGCGCGTGATATTGTTCGGTGTGTGCGTGTGTGTATAGTAACGCGACACATCGGGTAGGAGGAAGGAGGAAGAGAAGGCGGATCTTATCGCCCGGTTGAATCGCGAGCGGTTGCATTAAAGGGCCGTCTAGAGAGAGGGAGAGTGACGAGATAAGAAAGCAAGCGATGAATCTACCGCTGAGTGGTGCAACATGCGATCGATGCATGTGTGTGTGCATATATATGTACATGCATATGTAGGCGAGAAATGACGCATATATAAAAGTGAGATTTTAAAGAGAGTGGGTTATGAGAAGCAACGCGATGGCTTATCGATAGAAATTTTTTCGCGATGGATTTTGCATAATTGACGGACGGTAGTCGTGATGAGTGTCGTTTTTCTTTTCCTCTTAAATGAAAAGATTTACGAGCGTAAAGAAATTGATTAATGAGAGAAAATTCCAGTTATTGGAAAGATTTTTTCTTTTAACCCTTGACTATTAGTATAGTTAGGTGAAATTCAGTTACTTAATTACGGATGTGCTGTGTCGGTCAAATATTACGTGATATTCTTCTAATTAAAATTTAAATAAGTTACATTAGATTTTTTAATTAGGTAAATTATCTGCCGACAATTCCAAGAAATTTTCAAGTAGAAATTAATATGATCAGGAAATAAGTTATTTAGTAGTTTAAATTGTTTAATGTTATTAATAATTGCTTTCATTTCAACTCTTTTATAATAGTTTGGGCAAAATAATATTAGTAGGCAAAGAATAGTCAATTCATAAATATTGAAAATAGATTGAATATTTGACGAGCGACATTTGCTCCATAAGCATCATTTTACCATTTTTCAAGGGTGAAGAATGAAATATTACTTTCAATTTCGAAACGATTCTTAATTGCTTAAGTATTTAGAAAATTAAGTGGATTTAAATAAACCGATGAATCATAACATCATGCGATGCAAATATACTAAGCGTCACTATGTATTAAGAAATATTATGTTTGATATTTAAAAAAATAAGAAATAATATATAATATATCAAATATTTTACGTATATTTTTTATGTATACATGAAATCGCGTTCTAGAAAGTTTTAATAAAATTATTGTTATGAAACTTTAAAAGTTTTTTCTAATAGATGAATGAATTGCATTAATTGTTATTTACATTTTTTAATTAAAAAGAAATTTTATAACAGACACGAATATAGCTTTGAAAATGGAGAATATTTCGAATTTAGAATTGATTTAAAATAATTAACTAAAAAATATAATTTTCAAAGAAATAAATAATTTAAAAGTAAATCAATTCTTCTACATTGTTTTATAAAAAAATCTAGGCTTATATGTCAACTTATGACTTACGATTAGAACATGTTTATGCGAGTGGTATCGATGCATACCGATACATACCGATAAAAAAAAATTTGTAGTTGGCTACTGCTACAATCGTAGCTCTGGCAGTTACAATATGTCCTTACTACAACTTGTGACTTATAAGATTAAAATTTCTTTTGTCACAACTTCAATGGCCTATGTTACAATTCCAATTATATATTTGGCTAAAAATTGATGATTCACGTCGCTGTAGCTTATGGGGTGCAGTAATTTTTCTCGCTGCATTATATACAGCAAGCGGATTTATTCCATCTTTTGTATACATTGTATACAAAAGATTAAACCCAAATCATAACAATTAACATTGTAACTTCTCGTAAATATAATTTTTATATTTTCGACCTATCTAACGGATACATTGAACAATTCCTCGAAATAAAAACTATGAGTAAAGGAAAGAAAATTTTAAACCAAAATTATCTTTAGTTCGTCGAACTTGAATAATAATTAAAAACAAAAAGTATGTCGGTGAAAATAAAGCGATTGTTTACTGCATAGCCTTTCGTCAATTAAATACCGACAGATAAATTCTTGCAAAATGATTACTCGGGCACTTGGCAAAAAAGCATCATGAGAACGTAAATCCCAGCTATACCGTGGATGGATCCCGAAACGAATTATTTAGCGCGGGGGCTCGGCCAATATCTACATATGTATGCGGTACATATATACATATATATTTATAATAAGGAAGCAGATCCAAAAAAAGCAACGAACAAAAGTCACCTCGTGACAGCAAGGGGCACGAGCGAATAATAGCTCTCGTCTCGGATGGATGCGCGCGCTTGTGCTCACAAGATCGAAATCGACCGCGTGCGATCGTTTGTGTTTGCCCATCGCGCAACATGAACGCACGCGCGAGCGCACCGTTAACGCGAATCGCATGTGTGCAAAGTGGTATCGCGCGCCCCTCGACACAGGTTTCGGCGATGTGTGTTTACTCGACGCGAAGTGGCCACGCGGCCTCCTCCTTTCTCGCAGCAACATCGTGTGATTGCGCGCGCGCGCGCTCGTGCATTTCGTCCGATAGCCGGTGTGCGCGTACGTGCGCGAATACACATCGACGATTCGCGCGTGTGTGCATGCGCGCACATGACACATCGGTTTGCGAGCTATATCGCGCAAAGTGCACCGAGCGATTACGCGCTCGCGCGATATGTGTGCACGAGCGCATATATAGCTTTGGATCGCGGAGAGAGAGAGAGAGGGATAGAGAGGGATAGAGAGGGAGTGAGCGCGGCTCCTAAGAGCGACATTACATAGTCAAGGCGTTGCATTAAGCCGCATTGGCATTAGTCGGTGTGGTAGCGCTGACAATGAGCTGCGTGCTCGGAAAACTTTAGTACGGTGTCTATAAGAAACTCTCGCGGCCCCCGTTGCCTTTCGCGATAACGGAAACAATGCACCGATCGTACTCTTTCTCTGTCTCTCTATCTCTTTTTTTTTTTTCGTTGCACACCTTGCCAGTGTGAAGAAATATGCGCGTGATTGTGCGCACGATCGGAACTCATTTCGTCAAGGAGAGAGGGAGAGGAAAGAGAATCGGTGTTGCGAAAATTCGCTTCAAATTTTCATTGAGGCTTTGAAAATTTTAAACAATGATTAAATTAAATGATCAGCTTGATTCGAAATTATTTTTTTTTGTTACTGTTGTTGAAAATGTGCGTATATCTATGCTTTTAGCGACTATAAAGGAAATGCTTTAACAATAAGCGAAGGTGCGGCCAAGTGCATCAATGAATGGTAACGAAGTCGCAAATAATGAAAAAAATAATAATAAAATATTGAATTGGTTCAATCAAACTCAAATCAAGATTTAACTTATCTCTAGATTCGATTGTCTGCATATTAAACACAAGTGTTATTTTGATTATCATAATATTTTATATTTGATCATCAATGCTCATACAATCGAATTTTTTTTTAAACTTTTGAAACTATTTTGAAATTATTTATTTAAAATAAGTAATTGCAAAAATTTTATATGTAAAAATACTTTTATTATAGAATATTTTATAATTTATTTAACTTTTTTGAATTTCTTGACATCTTTCCCATTTTTAAAAATGATACAATTCTTCCTTTGACTTTTAATATCGATTGTTAAATTTTTGTGTTCATTATCAATTATTAAACTTAAACAATCCATTTGTATAAATCTAAAACCGAGGAGAATAAAAAATACTTGATAGCGCGTAGTTGATTTAATTTGTTTTACTACCAGTAAATTGCATTCACATGTTTTTTATCAATATGCAGATTCCTTTTTTTAGAGTATCGCGTTCGAGCAACAGGTACACCTGTTTGCACCAACGAGATAAGCATAAGTTTGTGCAATGCAACGTGATATTTCTTTAACATTTTTAAGCGGTACCTTGCTTGCGGAAAATTGCACTTGTTAGTTAATATAAAGTGGAAAAAGTGTTTGAACCTAATTAAAGCTTAAAAATAAAACATATTGTAAAAGTGAAAAGAGTACAAGTTTTAGAGTTGCGAGATAAGGACAATATACTGCTTACAGATTTTAAATTTCATGCAAAAAAATTATGAATTTTTATAAGATATTGTGCACAAATCGCATCTTTAAATTATACTCATTACTTTTTACAGTACTAAATGTTTACTTTATATTTAAAAATATATGTACAATACTTGATTTTTTAAAAATTATATAGAATATTAAAATAATTTTTTTTTCACGATTTTGAACGGTAAATTGAAAGTAGAATATGCTTATATACTAGGAGGATGAGGGATTGGTGGAATGATAACAATAGTTTTAGTTTTAAAATAATCTCTTATATTTCTCTCAAATTCCATAAGTATACTATTCTTTCGTATATTCGTATATACTTGCGCATGTTTCAATATATATACATATACAAATACAATAATTACCAATACAATTTATTTTTATTTCGTTTCTCTGAGCATAGAAAAAAAGGACGACTTTCGATCGATACATAATAACTTTATTCGCAATCCTTTACATCAATCGATAAAACGCAACAATTTTTTGGAAAAAAAAAAAAAAAAAAAAAAAAAAAAAGGTTTCTTTTGCACTTTTAAACGTTTTAAAAACATTCGCTCACGGATGCATTCTGAGGCACTTTCACTTGTCTTTTCGCCTTCCATCTCTCTTACTTGCCTTGCCATGTCGTCGCTGATTACAAGATACGATAAATCACAATGTCAGATATGCTCGATTATTATTCGCGCGTATTTAACAAGAAAATTTTGTTTCGTTAAAATTTTTCATACCTATGTACATAAACAATTATGTATGCAGTATGCACTAATCTTTAAATATAGATATATATATTTTTTTCTATAAATTTATAACGTATTCTCGAATTTTCAGGCATGACAGACTCGTACAATAAAAAAAAAATTAAAAAAAAAAAAAAAAAAAACAAATTTTTTCACGTTTTATCACATTTCTAGTTGAATTGGAGGATTTTTGTAATATAAGGCACGATCGCGGTTTTATATCTTTCTTTATCTTTCACATATTGTATAAATATTTTTTTCCGTATTCCAAGCAAAAAGCCCAGTGTATTAAAATATCATATCTTTTTCTTTCACAAATACAAATAGTCATTTTTCTCGCCTTTTTCTATGCGCTCGACGTTACTTATAAATATAATAACAACAAGTTTGATTCGTATACTTCTCGAAGCCGTAAAAAGCTTTAAAACTCTTTTCACATACGTTTACTTATAAACATCGTCTCCAAAGAAGAAGAAAAACACGCTTGTTACTGGTAAATTTTTTTTTTCATTTTTCGTTTTATTGTTGTTGCTTTTAAAATTTCCTTGTAAAATTCGTAAAGTCTATATGTAATATCTTTATTTATATACGCGAACGATTGCACGGAAAAGAGATTTTACCGATTAACAACAACAACGACGAGTGCGCAAGGAAAAATCCGTTTTCCGCATCATCGCGTCGTTTCGCATTCACTCATCTTTATTTACTTTCAATTACATACATCATACAAACACCGTACGCATGCGTACGTGCGGGTAGCCCACTTTTTTTTCTTCTTTTTTTTATTTATTTAATTTTTCTTTCATTTTATCGTTCTCCGCACTCTCTTTCTCTCGCTCACTCGCTCTCTTGCTCTCCCTTTTATATATTCGTTCGGTTAATTAATTCGTTCATTAATACGATAGTTATAGTAGACTCTTGTGGGCAATGCTGCAATTGATCGCCTGGATGCACAGAGCTCGAGCCTGCTTTAAACGCGCGCGGGGACTCGCTCTCCTCTTCTTCAGTCATTCGGCGATTCGTTTTTTTCTCGTTCATCCAACTTTTTATTTCTTTAAACTTTAAATTATGTATATATAATATAATATTATTTATATTTATATTTATATATATATAACTCTAATAATTATGTAAAACGTTATGGCATTATGTCATTTCATTATGGCTTACGACTACACCTTCCATTTTTCATACGACTTTATTATCTCGCTCGCTTCCATTATTATTTTTATTTGCAAATTCTTATTGTACAATTGCCGCCTCGCGCCGCCAAGGTTAAGCGACGAAGGCTAAGGCACACGACCCTATTATTTATATATTTCGCATTTTCAAAATTTCCTTTTGCGATTATTTGCAAATATGTCTTTTTTTTTTTATTATTTTTTAACAAGGTTTATTGCTTTTTTTGTTTTTTTTTTTTGTTTTTTTTGTTTTTTTTTTTTGTTTTACTTTTTAGAAATGTATTTTATAACGTTTTTTACATTAACTTTCGATGAAAAGAATACCAGGGGTCTGCGAATAAAAGCCAGTCGCGAAATCGTCTTCTCTAACTTCTTGTCTTTTACCAGCGATATTTTTTTGCGATTCCATCGTTCTAGAATGAGTATTAATTAAAGAGCGTTTCGTTGGTTTCATGAATATTTAGTAAAATAATTTATTGAAAATACTTTTTTTTGTATAATTATTATTATTTTTTTTCCCCCCTTTTTTTTTATTATTATTTTTCTTTCCAGCATTATGCCTGCGCGCTAAACCGATAGACTCGCAAAACAATGAACAAAGACGCCGATTTCTATTCGCAGCCCATGCAAATACTGTTTAGAACGAGAAAAACCGCTTCTCTATTTAAAAATCCTCTTATATCGTAACGCTCGGGCGTGTTTTGTTTAAGGCACATGAGTTGCATTTGTTGATATCGTTTTTTTTTCTTTTTTTTTTTTTTTCTTTATTGTTTTTGTTTAACATGATCGATCGAGATCTATTTGAATCCTGTCGCGGTATTTCGAATAACCAGTGAAGGCTTATTATTTAGCGTATTTTGTAAATATAAAGCACCGATATGTGATTGTGCAGAGTAGCGCGCGCGATTTTTTCTTCAGACGGAACAAAATCACGCGCGACGCACTCGTTTAGACAGAGTTGCGCTAAGTCACCGAATGAAGGCACAAGACGATAACTCATTTCTCTCGATCGTTACATAGGATAAAACTTTCCTTCACAGCTTTTGTTAAATCGCATTTGAGAAAGAGAAAAAAAAAGATGTATTAAATATCTAACGTATGAATGAAATACACGAGTTAGTCAGGATTCTTTAACCGATTAATGAGGTACAAAAATATCTTTGCTTCTAAACGGTCGAATACTCTATTTACATATGTACAAATTACAAATGAATTATGCAAAAAAAAGGAAGAAGAAAAATTTAAAAGATAAAGAACAAAGACGTAAATACGTAACGCATACGTACAATAACGCGGTGCCAAATTCGTACGTAAATACATGGAAGCTTATCTACAACATCCTTTCGATACGAATGCGCGCGATACGAGATTCTTTTTTATTTATTTTCTTATTTTGACACAGCATCGATCTCGAAGCCAACGCACGACGCGGAGGGAGAGGTTGAACTCGCGCGCGACTCGTTTTGATTTGTACACACAGACACACACGCGCACGTACAAGTAAGGCACATATATCGTGCGCGCATTATGTATGTGTATAACGTATATACAAACGCGCGAGTCGATTGGCCGTTTCTCCGTTATAGCGCGAGGCCCTCCTCCCCCATTGGCGGCAACGGTAGCGGATCTCGCGTAATAAGCGCGTAATTATCGTCGTCCACGACAACGCACGCGCGACATAGGACGACATACCGCCGACGACGACGACCTTTGAGCGACCTTTAAAAACGATGCGCCAAAAATTGCAATCTTGTAATTTAGAAATCTATTTTTTTTTCTTTTTTTTCTTTTTTTTGTGAATGTTGGTTTTTGCGAACTTTTTTTCTTTTTTTTTTTATTTTTTCTTTTTAATGTTAATTTTCTGTTGTCGTCGACGTGACGGTAGGAGGAAAAATGATTTTTTTTTCATTTTGTTTTCGTATATCTGAAGATGAATAAGAGAGAAATAAATAGGATCTCGACTAGTCAATTGTCTTTTCGTCGTACTATTTTCTATATTTATTAATATCTATATGTGTTTTTGAACCCTTTCGATATCATTATAATGTAATTTAAAAATTTTCGCAAGTCATGGTGACTTAGTATTCTAAATCATTTATAAAAAGTGTAAAATTTACAATAAAAAAATATTTCGCCGGTGCAGTCGCCAATTTAATACTAATTAGACTTCTAATCAATGTTTTTATTCCCGATCGGAAAAAGACTGACTAATTTATGTAGAAGCCGTAAGATCCAGAAAGAGTTAAAAAAAAGTAATGAAATATTCTTCAACTACCGACTAGATCCCGTTTGTCTGGCTCTCTTTTTTTCCGTCCGTTGGTTACTCGGGCGACCGTATGTATTTTTGATAAAATTCGCAAAAAGAAAAAACAATAATTAGTCGTTCGAATAGTACAGATAATTAACTATAATACACACGAAAAGGCAAGAGGCTTACGCGCTGCATGATACGTTAGAAGACTACGAGTAGTGGGCGCTCATTGGATACCTTACGAAGGCACTTCTGACTTGGGGGAACTCCAAGTACGGGCTGTGATGCTGCTGTGGTTGCTGCTGTTGGCTGGTCCTCCAGTTGACGGGCAGCCGGAAGCTGAGCTCCAGAGCTAAGTCGTGACCGCTGCTTCGCTCGTTTAGGTTGCACGTTTCTTGGCAATTATTATTGTTGTTGTTGTTGTTGTTGTTGTTGGCAGCAGAGTCATCGCTGCTGGGTTTGCTGACGGGGTTGTCAAGGTATGGCTTGAACAGGATGGCATCCTTCTTGCTGCTGGGAGGCTGCTGAATCGGCGCCACCGTTGGCGGCGTCGGCACAGTACTGGAGACGGGCTCGATCGGTTGGCCGTCCGAGTCATACGGCCTCTTAGGTTTCACGAGGCAGAGCGGCGTCTCCTGCACCGGCTGCTCCTCTTTGTCGCCGGATTTGATAACATTCTCCTCGAGACAGATCTTCTTGGGCGCAGGTCCATCCGGATAGCAACAGGACTGAGTGCACGGGGGCCGCTTTATGCTCGCGCTACTGTCCAGATCAGAGGGCGAGTAGCAGTAGTAGGTCTGAGTCGCGCCACCCGGGGTGATCGGGTCCTGGCAGCAGGAGAGCGAGCATCCCGGAGCGCTGTATGGCGGCGTCAACGAGGAGTCGACGTATCCAGCACCGGGGGACGCAGACGCGTAGTCGCAGCAGTTGAAATGGCCCGGTGAGGTTTGGCCAGGTTCGGTGGTGAGCCGTAGATCGACTGGCGTCTCCTCCGGGTAGCCGGCACCGGGCTCGTGCAGCGGCCCGAGGCGCTGGCGGTTGTTGCTGCCGCAGAGCTCGATTACGCCTCGGAGCTCGGTCTCCTGGCCGAGCCACTTTTGCACCTGACGTCGGTTTATGCCGAATTTGCGGGCGGTGGCGCGCTGATTACCAGCAACGCCCGCATCCCGATGAAAGGCGTCTAGAACGTCGAGCTTGAAGCGCAGAGAGAAGGAGCGACGTCGAGCGAGGTCGTGGCTGGCCGGATGCGCTCCCGAAAGAGAGTAGTCCATTTCGCTGTCGGAAGAGGAGGCGGTCGAACGCTCTGGGCTGGGTGGCAGGGACTCAAGGCTCTCCGCGTGGTCTGGATGACTAGAGAACGGGCTGCTACTGAGGCTACTACCGACGCTGTGGCTGCCGAGCAAGACACGCGTTCGATGATACTCGGTGGGGCACGGCGCGGCCTCCCGGTCCTCGAGCGGCTGTGGCGGCCGCTGTTGCTCGTCTTCGTCGAGTCGCTCTCTCTTGAGGAAACAGCGCGGCTGTGGCTTCTCGGTATCGGCGGCGTTCGACTGCACATGCGGCGGGGCCGCGTGAGCAGTGGAGGCGACGGTGGTTTCGCACGGCGTCGCCGCCGAGTCTGGGCTGGCGCGCTCGGTCTTTATCTCGGTCGGAGCGAGAAGGAGCGCGGAGCCGCAGCGCCGCTCCTGATGATAACGATGACTCTCTTCCTCGGTTTGGAGGGAGGAAGATGAGGAGGAGGAGGGAGAAATGGATGAGGAGGTGGAAGTGGAGGACTCGACTTTGGCCTCGAACGCGTGCTGGAAATTGCCGGGGAGCTGGTGGCGTTGCGGAAGATCGGCGGTCTGCTCGTATCGTCGATGACCGTGATAACTATGATGGTTGGACGGCGACGGGTGCCGGTAGGTGGCCAGAGGCTGATAAACCTCGAGGATCGAGTAATCGACGCCGCCAGCGCTCTGGGCCGCGACGTAGCGTTGCTGCTGCGGCTGCTGTTGAATCGGTGCTTTGTCTTTCAAGTCCGGATATCCGGTGGCTGCAGCGGCAGCCGCAGCGCCGTGAAATCGGTAATTCGCTTGGTGGTGGTGTTGGTGCTGCTGTTGAGTCGCGAGCGCCTGCGCCGCCGCCGCTACCGCGCTCGGAGGAGGAGGCGGAGGTGGAGGGGGCGGCTGCTGAACGGCCAACTCGTCGCCGTGCAGTCTGGCGAGACTGAGGTTCAAGGCCGGCGATGCTGGAGCGCTATTATGCTGCGCTTGATGATGCTGCTGCTGTTGTTGGAGATTTCGAAGGGGCTCGAGCGGATCCTTTTGCGGAGAACTCGCGGGAGTGGCGATTGTCGTGCCGACGGCGGAGCCATTTCCGCCTTCGGCGCAACAGCTGCGCAAATTGTCCTCGCACTGAAGCCACTTTTGTATTTGTCGTCGATGAATACCGTATTTGCGAGCGGTGGCACGCTGATTGCCTCGACAGTCGATGTCATTTCTGTACGAATCTAGGACTTTGAGCTTGAACGACGGCGCAAATATGCGCCTGCTACCCATCACACCTACGCTCTTTCGCAAGCTTTGCTGTTGCTGTTGCGAGGACTGCTGTTGCACTTGCGGCTGCGGCTGAAGCTGCAGATGGCCGAGTTGCGGCTGGTGCTGATGCTTGTTAGTGGTACTCGTGACCATTTTTACGACGGAGCTCCCCTCGCCGAGCACCTCGCTCACGCCGTGGGCCATAGCGGCTCCGGGAGCGACGGTCGCGGCGCGCGGTCTCTTCTATCGGTCTATCTGTCACTCGGTTGTTCACGGAATACGCGTCCAATGGATAGCGTGTGCACGTGTGTGCGTATACGCCTACGGCAACGTACGCCACCAGTGGGTGCGAGAAAAAGGAGACACGCGCCAGCACTCGGCACACGGCGAGTGAGAATCCGAGACACGCACAGAGTTTGGCTTTGAGCGCACGATGAGTGGCACACGGACACAGTCAAAGAGAGTTACACAATGCTGAATACGCGCGCACACGGCCCGGCAGAATGAGACAGCGGAGAGCGCGAGAAATATATAAAACACACGCACGCACACAGTGCCCAAGTGGCGCCTCTATCTCGCGGCTATCTTTCTCTCTCCTTCTTTTTCCTCTTTTTCTCTCCTTGTTCGCGCTCAGGAGGAAATCGCGGGCACTACTACTGCTACTGTTACTCAAAATTGAAGGCACTACTGACGACGTGGAGGATGGTGTCGAGAACGAGACGACAGCGACGACAACGAGCCACCTTAACTCGTAACATTGTACGTAATGTACGCGCGTACGAATAACAACGACGGCGGTGTCAACGACGACGACGACGATGTTGGTTGCTGCTGTTGCGGGAGAGCAGCACCGAGTTCCTTTTAGGTCTCTCTTGTGTAGAGCAGCGGTGGTGGCGGCAGAGGATGCCGTAACTAATTTTCATCCCCACTACGTGTGTGTATAAGAGAGAGATGGACGTACACACACACACACCGGCTCTACTGTTCTGTCTCTCTCTCTCTCTGGCTCGGCAGCTCACACAACACCAGACGCACACACCAGTCGACTGACTGCTTGGCTCGTTCGCCCGACTCGGCAAAGCTTGCCTGCCTGCTTCGCCAGACTCGCAGTCGGAGGCGCGTTCTCCCTCTCTCTCTATCTCGTGTCTTCTGTCTTCGTCGCACCGCCGCCTGCCTGGCTGCCTGGGCACTGCCTGGCACGTCGAAGCGCCGAGCCGGGGCTCCCCTCCACTCTTTCGCTCTCTCTCTCTCTCTATCTCTCCTTTTCCGACTGCACGAACGTCGTTTTGTGCCGGCCCCCGTTCCCTCGTCTCCCGGACCCCTCGCCGCCTCTGCGCCCCTCGGACCGTTTACCCTTCCAGGAACGAGCGAGGGAGACAGAGCGACGAGGCGCTAGTACACGCACCTACACTAATACATGGAAAGCCAGAGCGACCGATCGAGAGAGAGAGAGAGAGAGAGGGAGAGAGAGACAGACAGAAAGCGACGTGCCACCGCCACCAGTCGTTCTTCTTTCTTTGCGCCACTGCCTTCTGCCTTTCGGTCTCTCTCTTTCCCGCTCACTCGCTCTCTCTCTCTGCTTTGCTCGAGGCACGACTTTCGATGTATAGTTATAATACGCGGGCGTAGGCGCCCTCCTTCCTCGCCTTTCACACCTCGGGCTTGCCGCCGCGCTCCGTGGCCCCGAAGAGAACGAACGAGGCTCCGTTCTGTCTCCCGATCCGGGCGTCTCCGTCGCCGTCGTTAAAACGCCGCCATTTTGTGGCCTCACTTCCGTTAATGAGACGAAAGAGCGAGCGCGCGAGAGAGAGGGAAAGACACTCAGGCAAATAGAAAGAGAGGGAAAAACGCAGTCGTCATTCGAGCGACGCGCCTCTGATTCTCCGATCGGCAGAATCCGTGCGGTAGTAGTGGTAGCGAGTACGTGGGAGAGCAAAAGAGACGGAGCGACTTCGAGTGGGAGAGCAAGTCCCGGCGCCATGTTGTCTGCCCGATCGGTTGCCGTCACCTCCGCCGCGCCGAGGCAGCAGCTAAGCCAGCCAGCTCGGAGCCAAGCGGATTTTTACGCGCCTCGACTTCTCTCTTTCTCTTTCGTTCCTCCCTATCGCTCTCGCTCTCCGCGCTAGTCTCCTTGTTCTTCCTCTTCTTCTTTTCGTTCGCCCCCGTCGTTCTTCCCGCTTTGCTTCTCGTCGACTCCTTCCCCCCGCGAATCATCGTCTCCGTCGTTGTCGTCGTCGTCATTACGCGACTTACTCGTTTGCTCCCTAGCTTATGCACGGGTCAGACGAAGAAAGATACAATAGCTGCGCGCGTAAGCGAGCTGCGAAGAAAAAGATTCGCTCTTTTATTCCTCAAAACTTGGTAAACAAGTTGTGAGAGAGGAGGCAAAACGAGCGATCGGTTTTGTATCGGTATGCGTACATATGCATGAACGCGGAGAGCGTTGGTATGCGGAGCAAGAAAATGAGAGAAAGAGAGGGAGAGGGCGAGGGCCGCGATTCGTGCCTAGTTCCATAAAGAGGTCAGCTGTTATCTATCAATTTAGTCAAAACATGCGCGCGAGATTATTACCGCACACACGTACGTGCGTACATACATCAACGCACACATGGTCGCGCGCGATTCCGTCCGCTCACTCGCTCGCGCCACTAGAGTATTAATTAAACTGACTGCTTTATGCCGATATTTGTTTTTTTCTCCTCTCCCGCATTCTATGTCTTTCCGAAGGTTCTGGCGAAGAGACGACACCTTTTTTTTATTTCATTCAGTTTCGGCTCGTTGACGCAAGATTACTGCGTTCTAATATTCGTGTAACTGGATGCGCGATAAGATTCGTTTGATAGAAAAGTGTTTTCAACAACAAAGCGAACTTTTAATTTTTTTGTTTTTTTTCCCCGTAGCGCATGAAGATTAAATTTATGATTTATTGGTAAATTTTAAACTTGATTTTTCGTTGAATATTGTATAATTTATTTCGTGAAACGCAATACAGTTTGTATATTTATAAATTATATTTAAATGTTTTTAAACAACTCTTATCTTTATAAAACTTTAGGTTTCCATACAAAATTTGCTCATTTTTGTTATAGTCAATGAAATCATTATTTATGTTACTTACATATTCGGGAAAATGGATTAACGATTATTGTAAAAACGTCATTATTGATTCGAGAAATATTAAATGGTGCTTAGACCATGTGAAATATCGTAGCCAAAGATTTACAAAGATTATAATGTTCTTAATATAAAACGGTAAAGTAATTTACAGAAATAAATCCTTTAAACCATTTTGCTTAAAGGATAATAAAATTTATTAGTTACCGTTTTCAAACAATCAGTTTGATTATACAGATTCTCAATTTGGATAATTTAAGTGCAAAAAGTGACTGGCCAAAATTAAAAAAAAATGGTATTTAAAAACGAAATAAATTTTTGAGTAGAAATTAGTAAAAATTAACTTTTGATTTACGATGTTTACATAACATGGTATCAACTCTAGAAAATCACGTTTGCCGCATCGAGAGATAAAAAAATATTGACAAAAATAAATACCAGTAACTTATCAAAATTTTCAGTTGCTTATATTAAATCGATATTGTTTACATAACACATCATCTGAGTAAAAAATAAAATACGAAAATGTGATGGGATAAAAAAGAAAAAATCACAACGATATTTCAAGGTCTCGGTGAAAACCAGATTTTCATTGAGAGAGACGAAGAGAGAGGGAGAGAGAGAGAGTAAGAAGCCGAGCCTGTCCGGTATCGTGTTACCCGTAGTCATTTTAAAACGTAAACCTCAAAGCTAACGCGATTTAAAAGTTGGCATTTAAACAGCTTGAAAATTTAAACTCCTCTTTATTTTGGCAGCAGTGACAACTGCCTTTCGATACGAGCTAGAGAAAAAAAAAAAAACGTGTTAAGGCTGTTACATTGCGTTTGTGTATGTGTGTGTGTGTGTGTGTGTGCAAACTTTCGCTTGCAAAGATAACGATTTGCTATTTCTAATGGTTACTTCATAACGCGAAATCGATTATTAAACATCGATCAATTTAAATGACCGACGCTTCGATAAACTTTTGAAAAAAATCGTCGGTAATCAAGCGCTACCGAAAAATTCTTGGTTAATGAAGGTTTTCTCAAAGGAATGCAATATAGGAGACATATGGTTTTAAGTATTACTTCGAACTAATTTATAAAAGTGTATGTTGTCAACCTTTTCCTTCTCGGAATTTCTATTAATAGGGCTTAGCGAATGTTGCATCAGTCGTGGTAACAATTTAGACTTTTAATATTATTTATATAAATTATTCTCGGAAGAAATTAATCTATTGAAATAATATTTTAGCCAAGCTAAAAACAAAAATTATCATACAAACTGTTTAATTTGCAAATTATACTGGTCAAAAAATTTTATGTACATTCTCTTTTTCGTGAGTCGGCTTTCGAATAAAAATTTGAAATTTAAATCGATTTATAATTTACGAACATATATAACTTCTATGACTGTAATTGAATTAGAAATTATAGTATCGATATATATTATCCGATAGACTTTTATGATTTCTGACGTCAGAGTCACACGTATGGAAATTTTTTTATAGACGCTACCGTATGCACTTCAAATGTGATCGTGCTATTGGCAATATTATTATTAATATCGGTGCTGTTGAATAGTTTACCATAATAAATAAATTGTTAATAAAACATTTGATTTTCATAGGTTTGTACGAACGACGCAGGCACGTAGGAAATGGAACTAAAAATATATATCTTCTCATCCTAAAGCGTCGAATCGTTACATATTTTAAATTTAAATGTAGATAAAACCTGACGGCGAAGAAGCTTGGTAATTTCGATAGAAAGAAATCTTTAGAAATTCCTTTTATCGCTATTTTTTCCCTAATAAGTTCGCCGGATCGTTCCTCGTTTTAATCATGCGCTCCATCCAACTCTCCGAAAACCAAAAGAATGTTAACAGTTTGCGAATTTCGAACGTCTTCTAGTCCTCGGTCTAGTAAAAAAAAAACTATCCTCGCTAGGAGAGAAATAATAAAAGGAAAAAAAGAGAGAAATAAAATAGAGAGGGGAATCGTCGAGAGGCCGAAAGGCGGCATTCTTCATACATCTATATACGCGCGGTATAGAGCGTTCTCGCATCGCATCCGTAAAAAATGACTTGTCCAAATTCTCGGCGTAAAATCTCGTCCTTCTCTCTCTCTCTCTCTCTCTCTCTCTCTTTTTCTTGAGGCTTATTCCTCGTTTAACCGAAGGCGTAGCAAAAGAGCATCAGCGGCACCAGCACCAGCACCGGCACCAGCAGCGGCTCTATGCCGTCGTCGTATATACCCCCAGCGCTTCGTACATAACGAAGAGCTTCTCGGAATTTCAACGAAAGTGATTTCCTGCAAGAGAGACAGAGAAAGAGACTTGTTCGCTTCTCTTTCTCTTCCTCTCTCCCAAGAGAAAGGGAGAGAAAAGAAGCGCGCAAGCGGGCATCATCGACCTATCCTTCGGCAAGTTCTTCACTGCGGGGCGGTAGGATTTTCGCGCTTTTGAATGGGAGATCGAACGGACCGCTGGATTGTGGTGTACGCGCGAATTTAATAGGGATGCTTCGCTAAATACACATTGCGGTTATGTACGTGCGCATAGCACTCATATATATATATATCTATGTATGTATACATGTATGTTGTGCGCATTCGTGTATATATGTACATAACGCGCGCGCTCTTAAGCGGAATGAGATCATGTTGTTTTTGTGTGGCGTGAGCCGACAGTTTAATATGTTTAGCTGGCCGAGAGCTCGACGCCGCTGCCGAGCTCTTCTCGACTCGCTGCGTTGCCAAGTTTCACTCGTTCTTTCTCTCTCTCTCTCTCTCTCTCTCTCTCTCTCTGTCTCTCACACTCGTTTGCTCCTTCCTCCCCGCGATACATTCAAGAGAGCGAGTAGAGAGCCTCCGCGATGAGAGTCTCTCGTGTACATGTGTGTCTACACACGCACTGCCGCGACTTTCCTCTCTCTCCCTCTCTCTCTCTCTTTGTCCGTCCGTCGGAAAGTCGTTCTTTCGCCTGTGCAGTGACGCAAAGCAAAGCGCGAGCGCTCGCGATAGGAAGCTCGTAAATTTCCACGAGTCTCTCTCTATCTCTATCTAATGTAACCCACACGTTTATGAGCGAGCGCCAATGCGTAAACTGCCTCTTATAATTTCTACTCGACGAAGGGGGAATTCACTAAAATCACCTAATTATCGTCTCTCTCTCTCTCGCGCCAAGAAGGAAACGTCGAAAAATTTACGTAAACTCGCGCGGCCTATCGTGTGAGTATGCGCGCATACACCTATATATCATACGAATGTGCGCGTGTACCGGCGCTACCGCTCTTTCTTCGCGGCTCGCGGACATGGACATGGAGCGAGAAAGAGAGCTACGGCCGCCGACTCTCCTTGAGTCAGCGTTTAGGAATTCCGGCATTATCCGGGCCTGGATCTTTCTTGCTCTCTCTCTCTCTCACTCTCTGTCCTTCTGCTTGTATATTCCTTGGCCAGCTTCTCGCGCGCCCCTTTAAGCGCCACGTATATATCTGTACGCACTTACATATTACGCGCATATCTTGAGGTTGCCTGTTATTCACGAGTGAGAGAGAAAGAGAGAGCAAACGAGTAAGCGACTTTTTCCTTCGGTATGACCGTCGGCAAGATCACGGCAGGCGGTGACGTAAACGAGACCAACTTCAATTACACCGGCGACGCACCGAGAAAGAGGATTATTACCATCTCTCTTTCTCTCTCTGTCTTTAGCCGCGTTGGACTCCTTGACGAGAGAGCTGAGTCGAGAAGCGATTAGATGATGATGATGCAGGGGAGACCAGGTGCAATAGAAGGTGCTTATATCCTCGGAGACAAGTGTGAAGTAGCGTTTCTCGCTTTCTGTCTCTCCGCGAGGGGCACATGTGTATCTATACCTACATATATATACATCAGCGATCGAGTAAACCGACGTCGAATAAACGAGCGCAAAGCGCAGTCGTTTCGTCGCCGGCACCGTATCTCATTCCTTCTCTCTCAGGCGCGCCACGATGGCTGGCAGCGTCGGATTTGTCCTTGGGAGTAAGCGGCGAAGGTAGTGGTAGTGGCGGTATAGTAGGCACAGCTCGACCGAGCGAGCGCGCGCGCGCACCTACATACCCGTGAACGCACGCACCAACACACTCTCAAAGCGTGTGTAGCGGCACGTACACGCGGATGTGTGTATATAGGAGAGGTAGGCAAACGACGACACGAAGAGCGCGGCGACTTGGCAACGCCGCGCGGGGCTGCTCTCGAGTACGGAGCGTAGTCGGGTAAAGCGTTGTAAGCGCGCGGCGTGTGTACCCCTCCTTTGTCCGCGCGCCTGCCTGGCTCTTTCGAGCCGGTCTTGCCAGACAGGGTGTCGCCAGCTCGGGCGCTCGCACGGCGCGTTCGGCTCTCTCTCTCGCTCTCGCTCTCGCAGACTTGTTCTCCACTGCTTGGTTCGAGGAGGGGCGAAGGGTACGGGGGAGCTAAAAAGCGCTCGCATACTCACATGTACACATTCACAGGCTCGCGTGTTGCGCGCGCTCTCTCGAGAGGGATCGGCTCGGTGTCGAGGACCTACATTCACGTACGCACACACGGACCGCTCCCGGCCAGGGGGAAAGGGGCAGAAGCGAGAAAGAGAGAGAAATAGAGGCAGTCGGAGTAGCCATGTTTGAAAACTCGCGTCCTGATGGAATGTGGCCTGGCTGTGACGACTGCCTGCGGGGGCCCTCGCCTCTATATAGATTTAAGTACGTGTGCATGTGTGTGCGTGCAGGGACGCGCTCTTCCCCCCTTCCTTCTCGGTGCACACACTAGCTTGGCGCCCCACATGCTCTCGTAACTTCGTAACCAGAGACGAGAGCTCGCATCTATGGCCTGGATGGCCCCTGCCTCATGCCTGCCTGCGAACGCGCCAGACTTCTCGGCGCCCAAATCGTGTACATATACATCGACCACGTCGACGACTCTGCCGAGAGCAAGAGAGAGAGAGAGAAAGAAAGAGAAAACGTACTCGCTCTCTCTTTCTCTCCGTTTCTCTTCCTCTTTTCTTCGAGACAGCGAGGGACTACTCGAGACTCGATTTTTTTTCGTTGCGTTCTCTCTTTTTCGCTCAAAACGCGCGACTCGCATATTATATTGAGAGAGAGAGAGAGAGAGAGAGAAAGAGAGAGAGAGAAAGAGAAGGAGCCTTGCTTGGCTTTGCTTTGCCTTTGCTTTGCCTCGTCGTCGCAGCTGTGCACAGAGAGTAAGAAAGAAACTCGCGTGCGGTGCTTTTGTCCTTGTTGTCGCGCGCGAGAATATAACGCGGCGCGTTCCACATTGATTATTATTACAGGCTCTCTTGCTCGCTCGCGAAATGCACAAATCCTTAAGTATACGTATGGTCTAGGAAAACAGACCTTACGCACGCACGCGTGCGTGCTCGTAAGCGAACGCGCACGAGCATACATGACGCGAGCTATAACCGACTGTTGCGCACTTTCGATTTCCGAATGTGCGAGCGCGCTAGCTCTTATATAAATATAATAAAAAAGCTGTATCGAACGTTAAAGACATTATTACAAGGGCTTGTTTGGGGAAAATTTTAATCGTCTCGTTGTCGTTGTTGTGTTCACGCACGTACGGCTTGTCGGTGGATACACGCGCTTAGTTTATTAGCTGCGCGAAACGTGTGGGTATGCGCCGATCGTGCCGCCGCTCCGAGTTTTCACGCTAGGGAGAATGAAATCGAGTGGAAATTTTATCGCGTCACGCGCGCTCAAGACGATGAGTCTTCTTCGTTCGGATGCCCTATCGCACGATTCTTTCGAATTTATATATGTTTACTTATTCTTTGCGTACTTTGAGATTTCCTTCATTCGCTAATCAAGTATATTATTTAATTCATATAAAAATGTGTTTACGGTATAATATGAAAAGTTTTAAACTGAGATTCGAAAAATCAAAAAATTAAAATATGATAATACTTTTTAAATTGACAAATAAAAGTAGCTTAAATGCAAATTAAATATTAATCGTGATAAACAGTAGTCACAAAGTGTTTATATTGAGTCAAGTTGCCTTGTCTGTATCATGATTATAAAATGATCCACGTCTCGGATCAATGTTCATAGATCAATAACGATCAATCAGTTCAATCGCAAATAGTTTTAGAGTCATTGCAATCGCTACTTCTTTTTCTTATTGCTATCTTTGACTTTAATTCTAGTTATTACTGAAACTTAAACTCTTTAAATCTGTACAATAATACTTTGAGAAAAATTAAGGTCGAGTTATTACAACGCAAGTATTAATTTACATTGAAAAAAAAAAAAAATTATCGATGAAAATAATAAAAATTTAATTGAAAAATTTAATTGCTATTTAGTTTAAAAGTAATGACGAAGATTAGAAAAATCAAGAATCTGTAATAACGTAAATTATTACCTGTTTAATGCGCTACATCATCTCGTTTATTAATAAAAACGTTTTTCATAAATTTTTCATTTATTACACAGATACTTTTATTGTAATATTATCTTAAAAGTTGCTTAATCTATCAATTATTGGTCATAGGAATTTATATTAGGGAAATACAAAGCAGAAAACGAGTTCATAATTACAGTGATTTATTCTCTTGCATCGATTCGTTGTATGCAACTTTTAATTCAAAAAAAAAATATATATAAATAATTTTATTAAATACAAATTAACTTTATTAAACGTTAATTTATAGTGCATTTGTTTAATTAAATGCTTATTTATTTCAGGATATTGTGATAAAATAAATCGAACAGTTTATTTAAACTTTAACGACATTAAAAATTTAACGCAAAACTTTCTAACGTTTCCCCTTGATCATTTTGCAACTGCGCATTATGCAATTATGTGTTATGCAAATGTTGAAATAGGTGCTGAGAAAGAACAATAAATTGGCATACGTACGTATGCGACTCCTTTCTTCGATTCTCAAATGAAACCTTTAACCTTAGATTATGCTTCAATACAATTCCTCCAATATCAGCTGATAATTCGTCATTTTTTTTCGAAACTTATCGCTCAACTTATACGGTTATTTAATTATTTTACGTTCCACTTTATCGTCTTATAGATATATACATACATACAAATGTGCACACATGTACACATAACGACCACAATTATCGAAGAGTAGAAAACTTTTCAGCAAGCATTGCAGCGCAACATGCAACTCGCTAAAAAATGTCTATGTGTGCTCGGTAATAATTGAACGAGAGGATCGAGAAGGAGGCGAAGGAGGTGGGAACAAAGTTTTTTCGGAATTTTCCTGCGTGCCTGGAACGCGCGTTTAACGCGGGGCTATGCGCGCACTCTCTGATTAATTCAAGTCACGCGAATGATTTAAAAGTAATCATCGAGTCGTTTGCGCGCGCACACATACGTTCGAGTATTCTCTCCTTCCCTCTCTCTCTCTCTCTCTCTTTCTTTTGATATCTGCGTAAACCAACAATTTCAATGCATTAAAATTACGCGAGAGTGGGGAAAACGGTGCAAGGTGCAACGTTAATCGCGAGCAGCTCAATTTCTTGGTATACCAAAATAAAAGAGGGGAAAGAAAAAGTAAACGGAAAAAGAAAATGAACGTTCACAGACTCGGTAGCGACAAGTTTTCCCTGCGCAGCAATAGCAGTGCATAAGCAGCGTTTTAACCGTATTTCTCTATCTATCTCTCTCACTCTCTCTCTCTCTCTCTCTTTCTCTCGCTCTCTTGCTCTCGCATCATAAAATCGTCGTGTGCCGTTTATAAGCTTTAATTGTAACGTAAACGCTTGCAATAATATACATTATGTATATGTACAAATATATTCTCGAGCACATAGAGCCGTATAATACAATTCGTATGTGGTGCATTCGAGCGCTTACGTTTTTGTGCAGACGAGCTACGCGCCGCAAGAAGCGTGTACATGCGCATATATATATATATATATATATATATATATATATATATATATATATATATATACATATACATATATGTGCAAAAGGTGCAAGCGCAAATGTGTCAAAGACCACGACGACGACGTAGTAGTCGAGAGGAAGAGTAAGAAGAGGAGGAGGCGGTGGAAGCAGTGAACGAGCTTTGGACAGCATAATAATAAGAGCGAGAGAGCAGAGGCCTCAAACACACATACATGCGTGCGTGTATACACATACTTATAAGCAGGCAAAAGTGCGTAGACTATTCCTATCACTCTCTCACTCTCAAAGTAATTGTGCATGTTTACGTGTGTGGATGCGTGGAACGTTATATACCTTTTTATCTTATCGGCGGCTGCCGCTGCTGCAACGACGGCACATCACGTCGCGGCCTCCTCCGAGAGCGCGCGCGCGACCGCTCGGGTCTCCCCCGTATAATAATCAGAGGCCCTCGACGGACGAGACGCAGCGCCGCCGTTCTATGCCTTCGTCTCTCTCTTTTTCTCTCTTTCCTTCTCTCTCTTTCCTTTGCGCGCTCGGCGTGTTCTCCCCGATTCTCGGAGAATATCTACTCGCAGAACTCTCTTTTTCTCTCTCTCTCTCTCCTTTTCTCTTGGCGCTGCCCTCCGGGGGATTCAGGATGCGCTTTTTCTCTTTCTCACGAGGCCGCCGCCACTGCTGCCTCGGTCGCTTCTTCTTCTTCTTCTTCTTTTGCTTCCTCGCTCCCCTATATGTGTATGTATACTCGAAAGACGAGCCGTGTTTTCGCCTTCCCGAGAACTTGTATGCGCGAGCAGCTAGAAAGAGAAACGGAGAGAAAGAGAGAGATGGAGAGAAAGAATCGATCGATCGCCTTTGACGTCACACGACGCCGGTGAGCGATCGAAAAGCTTTGGTCGCTCGCATACGATGTGTCTTTCAGCATATGACACTCCGCCACGTTATAAAACTTTTACCGACCGAGCCGTTCTGCATTTTTCTTATTAAATCATTCGAATTAATCGATATATATATATATATATATGTTGGGAAATTGATACGCACTGCGCAAATGTTTGTTTGTTTCAAAAGTTTGTGTTTATGCGTTCTTTTCCCGCGGCTTTCTGATGTTTGAGTTTAGAAAATTGAAGGAGCTTTTGTTTTTACAAATGCTAATGCGAATGCTCGTTTTCTTGGTTTATCGCTTTCGACTTTTTTTTATTGCGGCGCGAAGAATAATGCGTTTTGCGGTACGAAATTATCGCGGCTATTAAGAGAGGATTAGCTTTTCATGTTGATAGTTAATAGTTTTTGCATTATGAATATAAATTCGAACGCTTTAAAGGCACTTAGTATCAAAGCGATAATTGATAATGTTGTCTTTAATGAATTTATGACGTAAATTAAAAATATTTATATCTTTTTAATATAAAAAATGTATCTTTATCATCGGCAAAATTTAGTTAAAATTAAACATCAATTTTAAATCATTCTTTTGAGATTTATTTTGATGATTAGTACATAAATTCACTAAAAATGAAATTTAACCCGAATTTCAATCGATTCCGCGAACTGTCAAAATGTATGCGTGTGTATGTTTTATAGAATTATTGTATCAATAATGATTTTATCTTATTATGTAGCACAATATTTGCAATTTGATATCAAATAACAATCACAAATCATCTTGCACATTGCGTATACTACATATGAAATTATAATTTTTTTTAACGTTAGAAGCGGAAATTTTATGAAACTTATTAAATATTTATTATTAATTTATTCAAGAATTAAATAATTATTAAAAATAATGGAGGTAATAATCATAAAAAAATCAAAATCCATTACAAAAACAAAAAAAAAAAAAATTATGTAATGATGTCTACATAATGTGTACAAATACTGAAATAAGACAATTTATATTTGGTTACATATTTTCTTACCATTTTACTATGTTATTATAAACTTGTTTATACTTACAGAATATTTAATCATTTTATAGCAGCATATTTTGATCCGATAGTAATATACTTCTTAAAATATATACTTATATTAATTTTATCCTAATCGGTTGAATTTGTGACGCAAGTCTTTTAAATTTAAGGCAACTTCGTTCGTACACACGTCTATACTTTTCGAAGATCTAATTTTCCTCGATTTATATTTTTGTATATAGAGATCATTATAATATCTTCTATAAATGACAAACCAGTATTATATTTTTATCATAAAGAAAAAAATTTCGAATTAAATTCGATATTTTTATACTACTAATATACGTGTAATCATTTTAAATTTAGGTTTTAATTTTTTATCTTTTAAATAATTTATGTATTAAATAATTTATATTTTTTATATGTATATTTTTTTTAATATATTGTCATATTTTATTACAAACTACTTTTTACATGTTAAATAAAATTAGATATTTATGTGACCTTTTTTATAAAATTTTGCAAGGAGGAAATTGTGATTTGATAAATTAATATTTTATTATTCTAATGCTTTTAAAAAGTATATAATTAACGGTATTAATTAAATCTTAGGTACTGAGTAAATTAAAACTGCATATTATTTATGTAGGTATGGGATTGAGGAGGATTAATTATTTTAAAAAAAATACAATAGTTAATTTTTCTTTTGTTTAATTATTCAAACAGTTGTACGTATACATAAATAGGCTAATAGGTACACACACTTATATGTACGATATTTATGAACGCATGTATATACGTCGTGTATACAAATTACAATGGAGATTTCCGAAATTGTGCTGCAATATATACATTACAATAAAATTTTTTCACCGATTTATGTTAATAATCTTTTTCTCCGTATTAAAAATAAAACAGAAATAAATGAAGGAAAACTACAATTTTTTTTTTTAATTTTTTTTTGACGCGCCTGGAATCAATGTCGAACAAATAAAGTAGAATAACATAAGCAATTGTTAAAAAATACATGTATATAATGTATTACATATGTAGTAGGTGAAAATCCAGTCTACGCGTCACACGAAGCTCGTATATGCGCCCGTGTACATACGCTTGTTAAACTTAAAATATTGCGAATGTGAAGTAACGGAAAAAATAAATGAAAAATATCGAACGAGCAGGTGAAAATGAAACGAACGCGTGCGCTCATTCGTCTTCCTCTCTCTCTTTCTCTCCCCCGTCTAGTATCGAGTCACCGCTGTTATTTTGCTCTATGTCGAACGACACAAAAGAAATCTGACATCATTATATATCGCTGTGTAAGAATGTGTACGCACACATGTGTATGCAAATATCCGACGAAATGGAAATTCATCAACCCGAGTGAAAGACGCGTGCGAGAGAAAGAGAAAAAGCGAGATAACGACGCGCGGTTCGTCGTTGATTTTGAAAGAGAGTGTACATTAAAATATAAATGTGTATAAGCCGTTGAAGCTTGCGCGAGACTTGCGGGCGCGCGCGTCTTGTTCCATTCCGCTATAAGTATAATAATGGGAGATAAAAGAAAAATGAACTTGAATGCCTTAATAACGTACTCTCACGATCATAAGTTTATGTCTAGCTTATTATTGTCGCTCAACTAATGTCCTACGTAAAATTATATTACCTTACGAGCTATCTTAAAAAATGAGAGGAAAATAAAACACATGATTTATCGATGTTTTTGTTTTCTTATATACTGAGACGTTAGTCAAGCGTGAACCTGTAAATATATTTATATGTATATATTTATATATATATATAATATAATATTTATATATAATATGTACCGCTAGTCTTGATGCAGGTTACACGTATACCGCCGATATACTTTTCAACTTTATATAATAGCCGTTAAAACGTCTCGTGGACACGGATAATGCGCGGCGCAATAATTAATTTATCGTTGTGTCTAACAGTACACTATAAGCATGTACGATGACGTATGCAAAAAAAAAAAAAAAAAAAAAATAGATGTCTCTTTTCCTCATTTCCTTTTCTCTTTTTTGCTGCGTTTAGTTTTTTGCATAGCGCCGCGACATCATCCGTCGCCAGGCGAGTTTTTTCGGCTCGCGAATTTTTGCAACCCGATCAAAAGTAGCAACGAAGATAATGAAAACTGTTAGGAAATGCCATAGAAGAAAGTAGAAAAAATTGATTTTTGAGTAAATATGAGATGTGTGTATGTGAGTGCGCGATCGATGTTCAGTGCAAATCGAACGATCGGCTCACGAGGCGCTACGTGACAATCGTCCATAGTTTTTTTTTTTTCGTTTTATTTCATAAAAATGCACAGAAGCTTACATCTGTCGTTGATTTCTTCGCCGATTATTTCTATACGATTTGTTTTTTTTTTTTTTTTTTTTTTTTTTTTATTTCGTTTTCATTTTAGACGCAACTTTAATGCGTCGTTTGATGCTCTTAGTTGCATACACGAGCGAAGAAATTAACGGATGAGATCCTACGCACTTTTATGAGCGATCGCGCGTCGCTTGCGTCGACCAACCGTAAAATTTGCGTCTTTTCCTCGCGCTACTCCGCGATGTTTTAAATGCAGTATAAAAGCGCGCCAAGGTCTGACGCACTTTTGTTTACATTAAATTCGTGCATAACCATAAAAAAAGTCTTTAATATTTTTAGTATAATTTTTTTTTTTACTTTTTTTCTCTTTTTCATCAATAAGTCATTCTTCGCGTGCATCTTGGTTTTCTTATCTTCCTCCCTTCCCTTCCACCCTTTTCACGATTTTGCGCTCGCTTGCGTATTTTTTTTGATACGTCAACGTCTGTCGCCACATATTGTTTCGCTCGTCTTGATCGAAAGAAAGAGAGCGGTGTTTTTTTTTCTTTTTTTTTTTTTGTATCGTATCCTTACTCTTTATATAATTTTTGCTTTTTGTCCTTGTAAATTTGAATGCTCTCTCTTTCTTTAGCGTATTAAAAGGCTAATCGAGTGTTCAGGACATCATTTTTCGTGGGGTCAGCCACTTTTTCATGTAGTAGCAGAAAATCGTCGAGACGTAGATGAGAATGAGAAGCGCACACGTGACACCCAAGGCCAGAATCGACGTTTTTGTCGGACATGGTTCCACAATGGTCACAGTTTTCTCTGGAAATTAAAAATGCATTTTTTAGCATCAAAAGCATAATAAAAAGGCGTGGAATTAGGATAAATTGTCTGCTCGTCTTCAGTTTGAAGTTTAAACATTACAGTAATACAAATGAAAATAAGTTACTTTTACGTTATATCGAGGAGTTATTTTTAAATATTCAATCGTGCAATTCAAAAATAACAATTTACTTTATTGATAATTAGAATTTTAATGAATGAAAGGAAGATTCAATCGATTCGCATGTACTTACCGGCCTCGTTAAAGTCTATACTCGCGTCGTTCTTCAAGAACTGAGATTGCTTTTCGTCACCGAAGTCGAGAACAAGGATTTCTTGTGATAAGGTCATATCTTCTGCTTTTTCCTCCGTCGAGTTGTCGAGACTTCTCCTGCGCCTCTTACCCCATGATTCGGAAGAATCACGGCCATACTCGCAAACCGCCTGTTTTTAAAATTTCACAAGTTTCGTTATGCATTCGTCGATATCGATAATATTTTAATACGTTTAGAAAATTTATTCTTAATCGATTGGTAATCGAAGTCTTTATATTTTATAATTTATGTAAAACGCCGTTGAAAACATTGTTGGATAAATATATGCATAGCATATATTCATTGAGTCGTTAAGCGATATAAAGCATATCGTGAAAAAAAGAATCAAATTTTAAAATTAACTTCAATTACAATCCGACAGAGACGAACTAATAGAAAAAAAAAAAAAAAAAAAAATGGTTTTACGCAATTTTTCAATTACTGATAAATACTGCTACTTGTGAGTTTGAAGCCATTAAATAATAATTACCGGTTCGCAAGGTCCAAGACAGTATTTAACGTTGCATTGGAAGATGACACCGTATGACTCAGTAAACCTAAATGCTTCGTACGATGATTGCAAGGCATTACCGTCGGGTGTAAAGCTTGGGAAGATTAAAGAATCCACCGGGCATCTATAAAAGATTTTTTTCTTCATTATTTTCAAACTCTTATAAGGCTTAATCGAGTATTAAAATTAATGTTTCTTTAAAGAAATAAATGTATTTTAGAATTTTAATTACAAAGAATTTAAATTATGTTTAGTTGCATGAATCCACGATAATAATTATTTTCCACTGATTCACTCGTTCAAGACAAGCATGATTGTTTCTAATAAAAATGATCTTCGACAAAATTCTCTTCTCATTAGTGTTCCGTTATGAAATCACTTACCCTTCGTCGTCAATTATCTGGAAGGTGCTCTTTGCGTCCTTTGCCATGGCTACGCAACTGCGGGCAAAGATTCCGTAAGGAGCTGAGAAATAAATACAGGCGAAAGATTATTTACCGTTCGATTCGAATAAATTAATACGATGGTAAAACGATCGTTCGATTTATTCATTCATTCAACACTTTTTTCTTTTAAACTCGCAAGTGCAACGAATCGTAAATCGAAGATACGCAAAGTTACTTCGAGTCTCCTCGTTTAAAATATAATGATCCTTACTGTCTTCGGGTATTTCAATCCTAAAGGTGAGCTTGTCGCCAATTCTAACTGTCTCGACCTCCTGCGCGCGGTTGTCGAGGATGCGAATCTTTGGCGGCGGTGCCTCCGGTGCGCTGGTAATGCTGATCATGTCAGGGTCGCGAATCGGCATCATGCCGAACGTTATGTTCTTCGAGGACATGTCGTACGTGCACTTGACCTTGTATATCTTGTCGGCCTTGGTCATGACCACCGAGTGATGCTGTAGCACCACCGTGTTCGTGTATGTGCCAGTCTGAAAACCGTCACGCTGAACATGAGAACAAAAACAAAATAGCGGATGGCTGGAGGTACGTTTTACTCTCTCTCTCTCTATGTCATCTTTTCGATATTTTTTTTCATTTTTTATTATTATTATTTTTTTTTTCTATTTACCGCAAAACATAAAGCCAAGCCTTTGTTTATTAAATCGAATGAAATGTTGGATGCGCCGCCGCTTTTATTAATAATACGACGACGTTGTTGTTGTCGGGTTAATCAAGCGCTCGTTTCACAGAACATGCATTGTTATTATGAATAATAATCAGTCTATCGTTCATATTGAAAGATTGCGTTGAGTTTTAAACGATTCGTTCCGAGTGACGGAAAAAAAATTTCGCGAGAATGGACTACGATGATAATAATATCGAATGAATATCGACTAGCTAATTTGTCATTCAAACATATAAAATGGAGTTTATCCTGCAAAAGCAATTATATTTTTTACACCATCAGGATGTTAGATTAATAGATTGATATTTATAGCGAAAAGCATCCGTTCGATAAATTAAAAACGCCGTCGACGAAAATTTTTAACAATGAGAGAAACGTATTAAAAATTTTGTTGATAGTTATTTTTGAGATGAACGATGATGAATTAAAATGATTTGTTACGTAAAACATACGATGCATGTTAAAGTTGCATTAATTTATGCAAGTCATAAGCATAGTCGCTCCGATACTTACCACACTCTGAGTATTACAGTCTTGTCCGGTCATTGTAAGATCGAGGCGGAAGAATTTACTGTTGCTGACGTCTATGTTACAGGTTTCAGAGCGACCCAACGCGTAGATTCTTCCGTTGAATGGCTTGTTCGTTTTTACTTGTACGGCGATCCTCGTGTCTTTGCAATCGACGATAACTGAAACGTTATTGTTTTTAGTTGTTTTCTTTTTTATTTATGTTTGTCGCATTAATTTTTGCCAACCGTTATTTTCTCGTTAATTATTTATAGTTTCATATAGATTGTAAAAACTTGTTCTTACCATCGTAGCAAGTACCAGTTTTATCGCAATTAATGTCGACTCGCGGCTCGGTTGAATCGACGGTGACGTTTATCTCTGGTGGACTGTCGGTTATCTTGCCTTCTGAAAGAAATGAAATACTTATTAGATGAATACGTATTATTTGTTTTTGTATAATTTTAGCGACGAATGAAATTATTTTCAATCTTAATTTTTTAGACATGTCATTATTTGCAAATTATTTTTGATTATAAAAAAGTAGCTTTAACTAGCACTTAATTAAATGTGCGTTATAAGGATTTTAAAATTTGTTTAATTTAAAACCAGTAAGAGATTTAATCTCCGTTTAAAACGCGCAATTCCGATGAATCGTTGAACGTTTAAAATCAAAATTATTTAAACACGCTCTGGCGATAAAAAATAAAAAGAAGAAACAAGGTACAGCTATAGCCTATTGTCCAGAATCAATGAGACTTTTTACTCGGTTCGTATGTATATTTATATACATCTTTCTCGCGCAGCGCAACCGATAAATAAGGCCATAGAAGAAAGAAGAAAAAAGGTAAACAGAGCGTGCGCTTCGATAAAACGTCGGAGTAAATTAAAAAAAAAAAAAAAAAAAAAAAAAAGAAAAAAAAAAAAAATAAACAAATAAAATGAAAAGGAAGAAATAAAAGCAAATGAACGAAAGAAGTGCAGGCGATAAGCTAGCTCGAGGAGTTTCCACGTCGTTGCGCAAGTGACGGGCGCGCGTGAGTAGTCGGTTTTAATATCCGCTCTTAAATAGCTGAACATTACTTCTTCTTCTTTTCTTCTATCAACTTCACTTTTTCATTTTTTTTTTTCTTTTTTTTTTTTTTTTTTTTTTTTTCATCGGCGAACTGTCAGGGATTGCTTCGTCGGTTTTGAAATATTTGAATTTCGATTTGATCTCGAGCGTGTTCGAAAAAAAAAATCGGTCGGCTTTTTCAAATCTTGTATGGAGCATCTATGTGTACCGTCGATATTAAAAGTTAAGCCAAAGATTTATCATACGTTAAACAAGAATTTTTAAGGAAATAATCAGGTTATTTAAGTTTATAGTCATATGAGTAAATATTTGCTAAGTATGAAATTAAGAGACGTTTAAATATTTTTTTCTTATATTAAACTCCAACTAGCATTTCTTTGCTTTTTAATAAGCCCATTTATAACATTTTTCTTTTCTGTAACTTTTAAAACAAAGTCTAACGACGAAAAAATGCACTGACTCTCGCAAAAGTTTTCGTAGTATGTGCCAACTCGTTCGCCGTTGTCGATGAGCGGCCGTTCGGCGTTCAAGTAAGTCGACGGTCCGTCGGGCAGAGTCCAGTGGTCGAGATGGAAGAGATGACAGTTGTAAGCTTGGCCCAAAGGCGGTCCGCGGTATAGATATGACCTACAGAGGAACTCGTTCTCGATCTCGCAGGCGGTTCTACACGCGGGCTCGTTCTGCACCTGAAGTTCTTTATCCGTGTAGTAGTGAAGTCCGGCATACTGAGCGACTTTGTCGTCGGCTACTCCGATACGCGGGACTTGGAAATGACGCTGGGCTTTACATGACTCCTTCCCTGCAAATAAGTTGTTTCATTTTTATAACAATTATTTTAGTATTTAGTAGTAAGGTTTGCTTATCGTATATTTCAGTGGCTTTCAATGATTCAGATTAAACGAACGATTTTATTTTCATCGAGATTACGTATTTTTATGTAAAAACATCGTATCTATAATTTTGAATGCATATCAATTAAGCCACTTGATGATTTAATTAATTTTGACTGCAACTATTTATTTACTTTTTTTTTTGTTTGATCATTTTTATATTGATCGCCGTTAAATATTATAAAAATGTTAAAAATTTTTTTTAGGTCACAATTAATTATTATTGTACAGCTTTAACGATAAATTTCTAGGTAAGAGTTGGATTTGAGGCTAATATGATTTGTGATGAGTAGTTTACAAAGTTTAATAGTTTAACTTTGAAATACTGTATGTAATAGAAATCAAACAAGTGGAGCGAATAAGTTTGTTTTACTTTTTCATAATACGACATCCTTGAAACGCGCTAATGAATCATTCAGTTAAATATTTTTTTTTTTTTATAAAAAAAACGCTTTATTTTCCATTTAAAATGAAAATAAAATAATCTTTCAACTTTTATATTAAAAAGATAGTGAAACGACAGTTAGAAATTCTTACGGATTTTCCCACAGTCGGTTCAACGCAAATTAAAGTCGTTCGAATTCAAGAGTTTGAACTTAGCATTTCCAGCATTTGCTGGGGCACCGTTATCAGAAAGTCAATTTTCCAAAGCGGCTGTTCCGCGAATCTTCGATTATTCATACATTCGTCGGCGCATACGCGCTTCGTCGTTTTAGATTCTCCGGCACGCGGCATAAATAAACTCGACTCGATAATATTTTTCGTATACGTTATCTTTCGTACTCTATGTATTCTTCGGCGATGCGTAAAGTTTAGGAAGAGAACTTAGAAGGCGTGAAAAGGTCTTTATCTTTTTCGGGCAAGAACACGTCATAAAGACGATATGGGGCTTACCTTTGAGACAAAGATTCTCGAAATAATCGACTCCTTGAGCGTCGACAAATTGCACGAACTGTCCGGTCGTTCTCCGGTCGGAGTCGCTCAGATGGCATTGCAGAGTCACGTAATTGTACTCGACGGATCTGCAGGTGAAGCGGTGCTCGTTGAGGCACGCAGCCAAACAGGCCTCCTTGGTCGAGGTATAGATAAGAGCGGCGTCGAGGCCACGGATCATCTTGTTCGGTACTCGTTCGAACGCCCATGGACGGAGACATACGTTTTCTAAAAGGAAACAATTTTATTCAATTTATCAAGTTAAGTTTGATCGGTTAAACATTAAAATTCTTTAGACCGAGATGGCACTTATTTTGTGGTTAATTTTTCTATATGAGTAGTACAATTTTTCTTTAGATTTAAGTTGTTTTTATAATAAATATTAGGTAAGAAAGTTTTTATCGTTTGGCCGAATAATTCTATGAATATGTTTAAATGCGATTTTCTTAAAATTAGCCACTTTCAACGCTATACAAAACGAGAAAGAGAGTGGACGGATGGTTTTCACGTACATCTTGGCACATGCATAAGTTATTTTAAACAATAACTGTATTCAAAATAACAGTAATTATAGTAAAAGCGACACGTGTTCGAATTTCTCGCTCAGGTTACAGCATACAGAATTATTTTGCGGCCAATTTTTGTAATACATCGATTTAGCGAATATTGCAATTGTTATTCCGTAATTAAATTGAATTTGATATATTCGTTGCGCAGTTTAAATTAATTCAATATTTATCGATGCAAAATTTTTAATTTTTTACAGATCCGATCGATTATCCTATCTGCGATTCTTAATGCTCGCTATTTGAATCGTTTCGTAAAATTGCATCACGCGCTCGCGATCCAACAATCGAACGCAAGCAAAAGAGATAAGCTGCTACACAATGCGCTTAATCTCGCGCAAATCGCGGCTCTATACTCGAATCTATCGAAAATAAAATATGCAGAAGAGACTCTCGCAAGTTGTATAAAACAAAGATCTTGGAGAAATTTAAACTCTCCTTTACCCTTTCTCGCTCTCCCTCTTTTTTCGCGCTGAAAGAATAGCCAGCGTCATCGTGGTAAATTCGATCGGGGGCTCGCGCAGTCTTTTAGTCGTCGGTGGCGCGCGCGCGCGCACGATAAACAGGGCTTGGCGCCAATGAAAGTACGACGTTAATTATAACTCGATTTCTCGGAACGTATCACAGAACGCACAGACTTGTAAAAGTAGCGAGAGAGCGTAATGTGTGCATATGTATGTATATACGCATACATATGTTTATACATTTAGATGCATATGCACAGACATGTAGATAAACACAGAGGGAAAAGAGAAAGAGAGAAAGAGTGACGTAAAAGTTGGATAGGTCGGTGCGTCGTTAACGATCGGCGGCGGTAGCGACAACGGCACTTTAGCGACGCTCTCTCGGGCTGCTAAACTCGCGCTCGCTTCGTCGCGCTGGTGGACGCTCGATCGACCGGCGCGATTCCGAGAAAAACCCCTGTAACCCCGCAACCTCGAGCGCGACCGCGATCGAAGACTTGCATGATTCAGGAACGCGAGCGATCCGAGCGGCGCCGGGACGCCCGGCGAGTTTTAGACGAGCAACGCGCTGACTTTGACGCGTCAAACGCGCCTAGAGCTCTTTTCGAGAGAGCAGAGAAAAAGAGAGAAAGAGAGAGAGATACTTTTGGCGAGAAATGCGTTGCCGAGTAATGTTGCAACGCGCAAAACTAACTTTTCATTTTTATCGTTGGTAACTTAATATAATTTGAATGTTCCATTTAATTATTAAATATTTTATCCTGTTTTCATTTTCAAAGGAAAACATTCTTTTTCGTATGATTATTTCATTTAATTTTATTCTTGTTTTCATTTAATTGTATATAATTATTTTATACGATGTATTAATTTTTATTTAAAAAAAAGAAAATATCATATTGACGACTAAAGGATTTGGCAAATTATTTCAAATGCTTTCAAGTTAATTAAAAATATATGATTTTCTGGAAGTAAACCGATACAGAAATTTCTTTTTCTCTTATCAAAAGTAGGATACAATTACGTTTGTTGTAGAAAACAATCAAAAATTACCGCAATGAAGCGTGGCGTCGTGATAGCCATTTGACATGTCACCCAGATACCCGCCTCGAGATTCGCGGAATCTACGTCTATTCTTTCTTTTGTCCTACTTCTTAATCGCCGTGTAAAGCGGAATACGAAACAAATGTTTTTTTCTAATTTTGAAGCTGTTATATCTTGTAATATTTATAGAATAAATTACACGCGTGGCCGTATTTTTTCTTCGCAACGATATCGCAAGATGCGCATCAAACGCTTTCCAAAAAAATCTTGTAATCTCGAATATCTCCTGCGCTAATTAAACCCGGAGACTTTTCACATAGCTAGGCAAAGCGCATTTAGTCCCGGTGTAGCTGACAAAGCAAGAAAGAGACGGACGAAGAGGTTCGTAAATAATTGGCTCGATGTGCACTTTGCGATATTGTCCGGCGCTAGGATGATCGGAAATCCTCGAGCAGATCTCTTTAGCCAGGCCCCGGCCCGCATAAGACGCTTCTCACCGAGTTCCTGGAGGCACCTTTCTATCTCCTCCCTCCCCGTCGCTTGGGCTCTCTTTCAGTTCGAGGTGAATTCGAAAGAGAGCGAGAGGGGGAGAGAGAAGCATGAGGCTATTGAAGGAAAACAGTTAGGTCCCCTCCGGATTGCGAGGAGTGAGATGGAAAAAGAATGACCGGAGAGTGCACGGCACATCGTTATTGTCTTTGAAAGGAAATGAGAGAGAGAGAGAGAGAGAGAGAACAAGAAGAGTAGCTGCGTGTTGTGAGCAGGTAAAAACTAGGCACGCAATAATCCTTTTATGGGTGGTTAGAAAACGGATAGAGCCGCACAGTCGTGTATCAGATAATGCTTGCACCTGTACATATATATATATATACGTATATATCCATACACGTACACATACAATGCGCAAACGAAAATATTTTTCCAATTTATCGGACGGATCTGTTTTTCTTAGGAAATGCTATCTTTTCTTCGTCTCGATTTCTCTTGCTTTTCATTCCGCACTTTTAATTTAGATAAGCTGATGAACCTTTTTTCTTGCTTACGGGTCAGTTGTTATCTAAATCTTGATTCTTTTTACAAACACACAACATTATTCGGTGCCTTTTTAATGCTCATTAAGTTTTTTCAATCAAATTCATTTATTTAAACTTACTTCTTCTTATTTTTTTTTAATATTGAAAAATTATTCAAAAGTATTTTCATTTTTATGTTAACAATGAAATTTAAAAAGTTAAGATATTTTTGTAACATTTTTTTAACATATTTTTATTTTATTGTGAAAATCTATTTTAAAAAAGAATACTTTGAAAATATTTGATATGTTATTAAAAATCTCAAGTTATTCATTAGGAATTGGAAGCACAGATGCATTTCGTTTGAAAAATTTTGTTCGATAATTCAAGATTTTTTCGATTTTCTTTCTAACACGTACCAGAAAATAATCTGGATTTACGAGCTCCCTTTATTGATCCTGCGATTATCTCACCAAAATCTCTTATTAATTCAAACTTGAGAGAAATGCAACGACGCGCGAACATTATTAACGTCTAAGTCCAAAGAAGAGACGCACTTTTGCATTGAATAGGCAAATACCTCGGCAGCACTTAAAACTCGGATCATTCTAGGAAGCACGAACTTCCAAATATGGAGTGTCGTCTCGAACCATAAAACTAGAAGAAGAGAAATACAGAGAGAGAAAGAGAGAGAAGGAGGGAGCGAATAGTTCAAGAACGATCGGCCATGGTTGTGTAGCAGCGATGGCGTGAAAAAGACCCCCCGAGCGGCAGCCGCAACAATCGGGAAAGCTCTTCTGCCGGGTCGTACCTGCGGGGTGCGAAAATCCATAAAGAGAGAGATAGGTAGATAGAGAGAAACAGAGGGAGAAAGAGAGAAAAAGAAACGCGCAAAGGAGCATTCCCCCAGGTAGTGGGAGTGCAGAACGAAAGAATGAGAGAGACACAGAGAGAGAGAGCGAGAGTGAGAAAGATGGAGAGAGGAAAAGAAGCGCGTTCAGAGGCTCGCACCAGCAGGCTTGTTAAAGCAATATTAGAGGTTCCTTTCAACCACTCGATCTTTTCGACACCTTCGACGGAACCACCGGCTCTACGGTGGTGGTACCTGAATGTGTTTATGCGCCGCAGCCGTACTTAGAAGAGGAAGGAGCCTCCGAACTTTTTCTATGCCACTTTCTCACTCTCTCTCTCTCTCTCTCTCTCTCTCTCTCTCTCTCTCTCTCTCTCTCTCACTCTCTCTCTCTCTCACTCTCTCTCTCTCTCTCTCCCTTTCTCTTTCTTTTTCGCTCCTTCTCTCCATTTCTTTTGCTCTGTCTTTCTCCATCCTTAGTTCGAGGCTAGTTCTGCTCAAAGAAATCGAAGAGGGGAAAGATTTTCACGCCAGCGGTACCAGCCAAGGCAAGCATTGTTTGTCGCCGTAAAACTAAACGAAACAAGAACCAGCTCCAACTCTCTCTCTTTCTCTCTCTTCTTGTCTTTTTTGCCTAGCAGAGTTTTACGACTACAGGACTCTGGGTACTTTACACACCGGCAAACTGCAGCGTTCTAAACGCCACGCTGGGATTTAGTCTCTCTCTCTCTCTCTCTCTCTCTCTCTCTCTCTCTTTCTCTGTCTCTCTATTGAATAGCTTACGAGATGGGAGACGAAGCAAGTGAGGGGTTTGGTATACCCATTTGTACGTCTATTTGTTGGGGTCGTAAATTTTTTTGGTACCAGATACGACGGAGGGGGGCTCCCACTACGATTCGGCAACGCGCACGACTCTATTGATCTCTCGTAAAATTCGGATTCGCGACGCTTGCACGACGTAGATGGGGCCGACGATCAGAGTTTTACCTAACGGCGATTACCTATCGAAGATTTTGCCACCAACCGTATTCGGCAAGGGCGATTTTTTTTTATTCTTGGCTCATGGTTGAATGTTCGATTTAATTAGAAATTGTGTACCATGATTTTGCGCTTTCTGGCTTTTTCTACGTTAGAGTCTTCGTTGTTTTTTTATATATCAAAGAATTGATTTTAAGCGATTTAATGATTTTTTATTTTTAAATACTTTGTTACCAAAGCCTAAATTATATTTATTATCATATGTTATTTACAAATTGAAATAATAACATTTGAAGTCATAAAGATATCAGTTAAATTAAAAAAAAATATTGCAATATTTTTCATTGTAATGTATTATTTCGCAATATTTTTATTTTTCTCGAAAAGCCGAAGCAACGTTTAAGTATAAATCAATCAAGCGTTTGTTTTAAAAAAACTTAACGATAGAAGGCGAGTTGAGATAGCGATCGGGCAATCAAAAATGTACGTTTCATCCTTCGTATTTTATAGCAACTAGCAAAAAATTTCCGAGTACACATCCTCTCGCATTCTACGCACGTATTTACGACCACCTGCGAGCAGTTCCGTAGCGTCATAACATCCCGCGAGCAATATTCAATCAATTTGCGGTAAAATCTCTTTGCTCATCGCGACAAACAACCAACCCGGAAACGCGAAACGCGCGCAATAAGTATTACCCCTTCTTCGTTAAACGTGTTTGCGTAACTTTATATGTGTATACATATATCGAGACGTTAGATAGATACGCACCTGATCTGATCTGCAGCTTGGTCATGTAGTACATGTTGACGGCGCGCTGGGGCTGGGAGGAAGGATTGGTCGCCGCGGTCTCGTTCTGCAGCTGGCACAAAGTGTCCTGCATCGGTGCCAGTGGATTAACGACGAAGGAGAAGGCGGCCGCTTGGCATTCCGGCTCCTCGCGGCACCAGCCCTGGCACTCGTACAGCGAGAGATTCCGCACGCTGTAGTAAGTCGTGCCCCGGTAGTCGTGATCCGTCAACTTCTCGAACGCCGTTCGTGCTGCAACACACCGCGAACATGTAGATCTTTCGTACGCAGATATCTCTCTCGTAAACGTTGATTTGTGCATTTTGCAAGGCTCGCGCTATTCGCGATTTCTCGTTGAGTATATTTTGTCCCAGAGTGACGCGATGGCTTCGGGCTGGATGGAAATATGTGTAGGATTTATGGGACTACCGGAGAAGCTATGCTTCGTCCGAGTGCAAGCATGCGGATGCAAGCAAGGTGTGCGAGATTAATATTGAAAATATATCGAGGAATAAGTTATATTATTATGGAGGAATACCGTTAGAGGAAAAGTTATTTTACGTGAAAATTATTTGGAATGATTTTTGTGTGTTATCGCTACGATATTCATTTTCCATTTTGTTTATCAAATAAATAAAATCATTATTTTACTAAAATAATAAATTTGATACTTTTTTCTTTTTATAAAAATTTCTTTGTAAATGAAATACGTGTCTTTATCATTTGCAAAAAAGTTTAAAATATTCACGAGTAATTTGCACATTATTGAATAAACGCTATTTTTTTTCTACGGATTTTACGTAAGACAATTGATTTCTTTGAAATATCTGACAGTATATTATCTTACATAACGTACTATTTTTGATTAACTTAGGTATCTAAGCATGTGGCGTTTGTTAAAGTAACGATTACTTCGCTCAATTTTTTAATTAAAAATTTATGAAGTTAAAGCTGCACGCATTAAAGTTACTTGCAGACAAAAGAACTAACCTTTAGATATTGATTGTTATTATCCGAAGATATAATTTGGTTATTTAATAACTGTTTTAGCGAAGAAAATATTTTATAAAACTCCTTTAATTCAGTTCAACGATTCGTAAGAATTGTAAAAGAAATTTATAATTTTTGAATATGAAATTTTTATATATAAGATAATTTTTTTTTTTTTCAATTTAAATTTACAATTTTATACTTTACATAATTTAAAAAAATATTTAAAGTTATAAAGTTTGTACACGTATGAGTGTATTAAAAGTGGTCTATTTAATATTGTTATGTTATGGAAAAGTACACAGGAGATAATAAACATCTATTTCAATGGCAACGTAATTTTATCATTTAATATTTTACTCATGTATTATCTTTAAGTTTAAGTTGCGATAGTATTGAAACATTTGAAATTTATTTACGGATGCTACAAATTTAATTTATAAATATATACCTTTATTTCAGTCGAACAATTGAAAATATTTTTCAGTCATTTGCATACAATGTGAACTGCTATTATTAACAATTGATAGTTGATGGAAGTCGTAAAATAAAATTTCTATAGTACCATGACTTTTTATTTTTAACAAACGGTTCTTTTTTATTATTCTTATACTGTTATTATTTAACCATTGCAACTTTGGCAATATAAGAAGTTTGAAAATGTAATCTTTTATTACAAGAAAAAATTACATCAAGTAATTTTTATGAGTCCTTGGAACTAAGCATTAAGAAAAATAAATAAAAGACAACTTACCCGGGCCAGCTAAGATTCCCGTAAAAAGAGTCAGGAGTAAAAATCCCGAGGCAACAGATCTGATCGTTCGCGAGTCCATCTGTAAGAATAGAAAAAAAATTCTTTGGTTAATTACACCGTGTAGTAATTTTTTCCCCTTAGAAGCAACCATTCATTCTTTTTCTTTCTTTTTTCTCCCAGTTTTTCCCTTCGCGTGACCTTAACTCTCACCCTTTTTATTTCCCTAAGTCTTCATTTTCCTTTTTCGCCTCTCTAACTATGTGCTTTAATGCGAAAAAATAGAGAGAAGGTGGAAGATAGTGCTTCTACTAGAATTTAAAAACAATTGTCTTGTTAGAGAAGTTGGATTTACGGACGGAAGGCTAATCTTGGTAAGCAACGGCGCTGTAGCAAAACAACGATTCGCTGCTGCTTCCTGCTATTCACAGCTCTGTATTTCTCTCTTTCTCTCTCATTCTGTTATTTCCTTCTCTTCGAGCTAAGGCATAAGTATCTCTCTCCGCCTATCGATTTCTTTCAAACTAACTCGCGCGCGCAGAGTGTACCTCGTTAAATCCGCGTTTAAAAAGGGAAGTGAATAGAAAGAAGAGAAAAACGGAGAAAGGAAGAAAGAAGACCGAAGTAAGAATGATAAGATTATTATCCGCGAAAAATTTTTACAACGACTCCGCACGTGCCTTCTTTTTTTCGACTATTTCGTTTACGCAACGATGGTTTTCTGTATCGAAGCAAGAACCTTAACGACTCGCGTCTCGCGTAATTTATAAGTCCTTCCAGTTTCTCTACGCGATACGATATCATCAGATTTGATTGCGGAGCGATTATCGAGCAAGCGGCTCGATGATTCGTCTAGATTTTTTTTCCCTTTGGAAATCGAGAGATCGGCTACTACGCTTTTTTTTTTGTTTTTCACGTCTTGTATCGCTTCCGGGTACGGCTTCTTCGTTTTTTTTTTTAATTCGGTTCGCGAGTTTTGTCCGGAAATAATTTCTAAGCGAACGCGGGTCTGGCAATTAGTTCGAGAAATTGCACGAAAGAGAAAGAGAAAGAAAAGCTCTTCTACTCTCCTTACTGCGCGGTATCTTTTCCTCGCTTCGTTTGCTGGCGCACCTTCGAGCTCCTCTTTTATTTACCATCCCCAGAGAGACGTGTAGAAGTCTCGCAGGCGCTGCCGCTGCCGCCGCGATCTTCTCGGAAGTAATACGCGAGCGAGTTGTACTTCACGGGCTTGCTGTCCTTCTTTTTTTTGTTTACCAACGACCTCGAGCAAATCTCGGTATACGGCAAACTTCTTCTCCTTTTTCTATTTCTCCTTGGTTAACCTTACTCAGCCCGCATAGGGTATACCGACGGATAAGATACATGTTGCTTGCGTTTATGCGCTCGCGCGCGTCGAGCAACAAATCAGGCTTAGCGCTCGCGCGCGAGCATATAAAAATTAATAACGCCCTTAACGAGTCTTATCATTTCTTATACGTGCTTTCGTAGCGGTGCCGAGCGAGAGGAATAAACGTAACTTTTTCATGCGTTAACGCATATGGTGGCTGTATACGTATATGCACGCGAAGATTGCCGTTCGGTTTTACATCCCGTACTAAGGATCATCCGGAATGAGAATTAGCTTTTTAGAAAAGGGGTCGAGATTGGCGTACATGTGCGCGTTTATTGCAGGGTTTAATCTCGTATCATTGCCGCGTGGTTAAAGGATTTATGTCGGAGCTAGAGCCGTTAAAAATATGGGCATTTTGTCCACCTGCCATGATACTTTTGTTTGCTTTCCCGCTATTCATAAGGAAGTGTTATTATTTGCCAGGATAAACTTGTTATTAGTAGCTTGATACCTTATTTACAGTATAATCTCCGATACGAGCGTTTGTAATTGAATAACAGTGAATTTTTAATTAAAATTACTTTTATGTCACCTCTACCGAGAAAATGTTTCCCGTTTTTATTTGTCGAAATTGATTGGAATACCATATTGTTAATAATAATTTTATAAAGATAACGGATTAAAGAATAAATAAAAAATAAATGCGAAATCGTGCTTAACATCTATTATTCAACTTAAAGTTTCATTATAAACGATTATCTCAGAATACGTTTCCGATTCACTGATTGGGTGAGGCAAACTTTTTCTAAATTTAAAAAAAAAGCGATTCCGGGAACGGTATGGAGGCGTAAAAACCATTTTCCAAAATTATATCATTGTAAATATTCAATAGATAAGATCAGTTGCATAATCGCGGCCAACATATTTACCATAACCATTTACTCTTCGAGTAAGTTGAAGTAAAACAGGTCCGAGCTTTCATAGGTTTGCAATTTGAGCCCGTGTGCGTGAAACAACGGACGGCCAATTAAAGCAGCGTAAAAATTCGGCCGCCAACCTCGAGCCTTATCTCATACTTTCTCACTCTTCTTGGCTGTTCAAGATGCTCTGTTTTAGTTTTCTTTCGCGCCAACGTTTTCTCTTACTTATTTTATTCGTCATTTTCTTAGCAAAGAGATGTAGCGTGCATGTAACGTAGACACACATATAAGTAGAAGTACACGGAGGGCAGCTCGCGCGAGATCTAACCGCGGAAGAAGTTTCTACGAGGTGTTTTCTTTCTCTTGGCACAAAGAAAAAGAAAGAGAGAGAGAGAGAGATAGAACAAGCATTCACGCGTTAGCATCAACTTCTCGTTAAGAATTTTTTCACAAAGGTAAACAGGCGCTTGAAAGAATATCTCTCTCTCTCTCTCTTTCTTTTTCACATACAGAAACCTGTTTGCCATTACTATATACTTTGGTTATCTCGCCTGGTCTATCGTATGTGTACGTGTGTACACCGGGCAATGTTACTCCCTCGCGGGGCTACTTGGCGAATTTATGCCTAGACGGATAGCAAGCGTAGGTTTCATCTTCTTTTGCTCGCTTTTGGCTACCGTCTCGCGCAGCTTAGCGCTGAGCCGTTTGCCTCGGTACGGGTCCGATAACATCCAGAGACAAGGCGACACAATCCAAAGGAGCCTCCTCGTCTTTATCGCCTCCACCTTTTATTCTCTCTTTTTCGATTTTTTCCTTCCCATGTATTTCTCTAGGAGGAGGGAGGAAAATGATCGCCGCCTGGAGGCTTTTGGCTCGCAGTGTCACGAACTTGCGAATGTCGTGGTCACGACAGCTCTTTTCTTTTATTTTCCGCGGAAAGGTATGCGAGTGTAAGTTTACAAATGGGGAGTCTGGATATGCGCGCTTTTAAAACGAAAATCTCGTTTTTTTACGGTGAGGATGAGCTTGGCTTCACGACTTTATCGATTTTTGCGTGGATTCGAATGAGTTTCTGTAATGCCGAGTTTTCGCATTGCGATACGGGGAATCGCATATGTATCTTGAAAAACGAGTACTATTCAGTCGTTTATTGTTTGTTGAGAGAATCGAGCTTATTTGATGTATCTTAATGATATACTGGATCTATCCATATATTATTTTGTAGTTCGAAGGAAGAGACTTTGAAAAATTTCAAGGGGAAGATGATAGCTCAAAAGTAATGAACTCATTTATCATCGATGTAATGTTATAGTAATTATTGGTATACGGAATCATTATATCGTTATTAGTTTGTCGTAACGTGAAGAAAACAGCAAAGAAAATATATAGCGGTATTTAGATAATAAGGATACGACGAGAAGTGCAAAAAGTCATCACAGACTTGCAAAAAATGTATTATCCGATCAGGTTTATGAGGTAGAAAAAATAAAAAAAAAAGTATTTTGCAACAGTTATTTAAAAGATTAATTTTGCATAACGATTGCCGTTGGCAAAATTGACAATAATTTGATAAATGTTACAGAGTCGGTATATATACATATATTTTTTCCGCGCAAAAAAATAAATCATAAGTTTTTTTACGGGTAAAGTAAATGCTTGTTTTTCTCGTACAAAAAAAATTGCTCAAATGTTGAGTTTGAATGATCGCCGAGTTGGCGTTGCAAATTTTACGATGGCGTAGATTGTACTTAGTTCTCGGTAGACATTATAAAAATCGACGCGCTGTCCAATTATTCTGCTTTCTGCTTTGTAGAGTGCGACTTTTACTTTGCTTTTTTTGTCTATCTCTGTGTGCAAAGAAGTTCCACGTAACATTTTTCACTGTAGCTGTTAATCCTAAAACCTACTTTGTTTATATTTACAAGGGAATAGAATTCACGTGAAATCACAAAGTTCCGTTTTTTAAAAATTTTATTATCGTTCAATTTTATAAACTGAAATTTCAAGAATTTCTCAAACATTACAGTAATCGGTTTCACTACTCGGGTAGAATTTTTGTTTATCCAACCGGTATAAAATATAAAATTTTAATGTTCTATCTCTATCATTCGTTGGGTGTAAATTCGTTTCGACTTTTCATAAACGCGAGATCGGCAATTTAATAAAGGCGTATACGCATTAATATGTTAGACACAACGTATACATTGCGCGCGTTTGTACTCTGGATGTGTTTTCTCGCCGCGCTCGAGAGTTATACGAGCGCTCTTTTATTTCTCACTTCGTACGTATACGCGCGCTCATAAAGTAATGCGCGATTTTCCCGCGGGCGTCCCTAAGCTACGTTGCCTATATACACACGCCCATAAAGTAACGCAGCCAACATCTCGCGCGTCTCCGAGCGCGCTTAAATACAACTTACATCATCCTTAATAAACTTTGAAATCGTTCGTCGATACGTATACGACGGAGGACTCTTTTCTCCCTTTTTGTGCAGACGCAACGAAGAGCCGACATTACGTGTACTTTTGCGGCAAATTATAGTTCTTCTTTCGTAAAGGACACTCATAATGCAATTCAAGGAACTCCACCATCGGAGAATTGCTTTTTCAAAAATATTCGACGCCACGGATAAAGCGGGTGGTTATCGTTTTTTTTTTTTTGGTTCTAGAATTGAGAACGAGCAGTGGGGCGTCGCGGGTTCCCCGTTTTCTATGTCGATTGCCCTTTAATTAGAGTATAGCAAGGGATTCGTGCGCGAGGGTACAAAACGTTTCGTCGTAAAGAGCGGTAAAGGTCTTGAGCGGGCGATCAATCTGACCCAAGCCTCCCTTTATATTATATTATATATATGTATATAGCGCATGTACACACCGGCTCGAAATAAGTCGTGACGGTGCCCCCAGTGACTCGGTAATAATTCCTCGGAAGACTCGATAATGGCAGCCTGCCGCGGCTGTTCTTTTCTCTCGCGTACACCTCGGCATAAACAAGAGTTCCCAGAGGCGACCCTCTCTTCTTCGAGTGAGGTCAACGTCGTCTCCCATCGCTATTTCTCCCTCTTTTTCCCCCTCGCGATGTTCGTCTCCAGATAAAATTCTCCCTCTCGTTTTCCGGCCGTGATCGTGAATGAGATCGCGATAGTCCATTTCACGCCGAGCGGACAGTGCGCATGAAGGAAGAAGAAAGAGAAAAGAGAAAGAAGGATGGGATAGGGAAGCTACCGTAACTATGCAGATTTATGTTTCTACCGGACGCGCGAGTTTATATACCGTGCGCGCGCGTGTGCGTTTATATCAACAGGGCGTGTGCCGCGAGTATGCACCTATATTTTTCACGCGTTTTCTATCGGCTTTCACGAGCAGCTTCTATATAAGCAATGGAATCAGGGCCGATCGAGGCTAGAACGTTAAATCAGTCCTGTGAGTCGGCATTGATTTCATACCTTGTAGCAGCGCGCTATCTCGTTTCAATAAAGATTTGTGCGCGCTTCTCCACCTGTGTACGTACACATATTTATGCGCCATTAGAACTTCACCGGGTGATAAATATTTCGGCTTGTCTTGCGTGAAGCATAACGCGAGCCTCGTGAGAACCCGGGAAGGTTGCACCAGCGTGACTCCGACGAAGGGGAGTCTCGTTTATAAGTATGTATGAATATATACCGCTCAACGAATCTTGGGCGTTAATGACCCGCGGTGAGGAGCGCGAGAAACTCGCTGCGAAACGATTCAAATAGCTTATTAAAATAATTAAAATTATATGTAGGCGCGTTATGATGAGCCACGTGGTAAATGTACGTGGTAAATCATATATAAATTTACATATACCTCTGTTGACCTTAATTGTAAAAGCTGGATAACGGCATCATTTTGACTCGTATTATTCTCGCAATTAACGGTAAAGTTCATTTTTTTTCTTTAGGTTATTATCGCAGCAGTTGGTTCCGTTTCTTTTTATTCATTTTCCTTTTTCTCTTCTTTTATGTAACTTCATATCTCCAACTACGATCCGTAAATCAGCGACACTTGGTAATTGTACAGAGGAATAAAATCGATAAATCATCATTGATAATTTGAAAAATTTTTTCGACATCGAATGATGCGTACGGATGAAAAAAATTTTCCCAAATGCCTTTTTCATGCGCTCTTCAAATCGGGCGATGAAACGTATACTTTGCAGAAGAAATTCCATAATTATTAATAAAGCATTGTACAGGGGAGATAATTATCGTCGACGTATCGTAAATCGTAGCGTGCTATCATTATCGACCAACTCAATCGACGGATTTACCGAGCCAGTTACAAATGAGCCGTTCTTTTCTGCGCCGCTATCACCACTTTATATACGTATAAAAGTGTACGAAGCGTAGATTCGATGCTAAGTAATCGAAGGATGCTGGTGATTACCATCCACTTGACCTTTTTTTTTTCTCTTCATCATACGGCAGTATAGAGAAACAAGAGAGAAAGACTTCCTTGGTCGCGCGCGGAATGCGGTTTCCATTATCGAGTGAATATTTGAATATTTATGGGGCGATGCATCTGCCGCGGATAGCTCTGCGAGTACGAGCGGACCCAGTCGCTGACCATAGATAGAGCTTGGAACTTTTGCAGTCGAGCAAGCGCCCGATTACGATCTCGTTTCTTCTTCTTCTCGGAAGGGGAATGCGCGCACTCGTGCACGCACGAACGCATGAATTTACCGCGCTCTTGGGACTGAATCTCGGTCCATTGACAAAGACGCGATAAAAATGGATTCTAAGTGAACGCTGCGTAAAACGGTTCGTGCACACGATTGTGAGCGCGAGGTCGTTGCAGCCGCAGGAGCGTGGGTATTTAAAAAAAAAAAAAAAAAAAAAAATGTTTTCTGTATGCTTTTACGAATGTAGGATTCACAGTTTAAAGACGACATTGTCTTTTTTGTTTTTTTAATTTTTATTTTTGAATATTCGTGAGAATTGGAATCTTTTGTCATTTATGGGAAAGATGTGTTTAAAAAAGAACGAAACATTGGGTTATTTCATTGCTTTGTTTATACAAATAAATGTTTTGAGGTTTTGAGGTGAATCTCGCCAACTAAAGTATTGTTTTACTCTCGTGTACATAAATTTTTGCAACTATTATGTTCGAAAGGTTATAAAAGTCATCTTCGTGTTTGTTATTTTATCGAGTTTCAGATTTTTTTCGAGCGGAAGTAAAGACACGAACTTGATCCTCTTCCTGGAAACATAATATTTTTCTGGCAGGGAAAGAGTTTCACAACGGCTGCCGTGATTCCCCAAGAACAATTGATAAGTATCAATTTGGTAATATAACGAGAAAATTGCTTCCTTATGGTACATGAAAGGAATACCTCACATTTACCGCCCTATAAACTTGTTTTTACGAGACAAAACTAAGATTCCTCGAGAGTTAAGGAATCTCCGATCTCGAGACAAAGGTAATTTTCAATAATATCGTTGGGGTTCCAATTTATTCACAATAAAAAAAACCGTTACACCCATCAAACTCATTGTACAATCTTCCGCCCTTTTTTCTTTTCGGCGAATCTTATGCCTATCAAATCGTAGTGATTAATTGCTGAGATAAGAGCACCAAATTCATTTTCATTAGCGCAACAATGCACTGATATTCGGCTCACGTTATTGCCATCGTCATCCGTGAGCGATAAAAGTGTTGGCAAGGGAGAAAGCGAGAGAAACGAAAATCGAATGAGTCGGTGAATTTTGCGGAAACAATAGGGCAGAATGCGCTAACGGAATAAGCGCACTCGAATCTCGCGCGGAACACGTCCACTCGGCTTTAGCCCCCCCCCCCCCCCGAGAGTCTTCGGCGAACGGGACTCGATCTCGCGGCGAGTTTCGTGATCGACTCGAGTCGCGAATGTTTTTCTTTTTCGCTTATTCATCGGGATGAAACTGCAGCAACGGCAACGCGTTTCAGTACCGTAATCTTCGGCCCTCGCTCGGATCCGATCGAATTGGGGATTGATCGTGCGGTACGGAAAAGAAAATTCAAGTGGGACGGGATACCTCGTGAGTGTTGCGCTTGCGGAGGAGGCTGTGAGAAAGAGTGGGAAACAAGGGCATATACGAAAAATGAGCAAAGTCGTGACCTCTGTGATGTAAAACTGAGTGCACGATATAAAGGTCGGAGATGAATTGATTTGTATGCCAATTTATCGAATCATCGATAGATTCCTCTTTTGATTATTCTATTACTATTTTTATTTGAGTTTATGATTGGTACGATAAATTTTTAATAGAATCGTTCTGCCTTTTATCAAAAGATTTTTTATTTTATCAATAATAAATTTTTGTGAAAGATTTGTAAATAAAAAATTTTTAAAAATGAAATTTAATTTCAGGTGCAGGGGGAGGAGGGAGAGGAGGAGGAGGAATGGAGCAGGAGTAGAGCAGAAGGACTTCTAAAAAAGGTGAGTTATATAAACAACAATTTTATATATAATATCTAAATTTATATTAAAATTTATATTTATAGCATTGAATATATTATATTCTTAAAAAAAGAATATTGGCTCTTTATTAATATTTAAATTTAATAACTTACATCGATTGATCATATATATGAGTGTACGGAATGTACGTTCAACCGTGCGATGCGTCAAGCCTTCCATCAATGTCTTATGGAACTTAAATATTTCATCTTAATTTACATTAATTACTCAAGCCTACGGTTAAAGTCACCTTCAGTCAAATTAAAATTTATTAATTCCTTTTGATCAAAAATCTGTAAATAACAAGCGCTCTCTGGGCATCGTATAAATAATTAACGATTCAAGAGTAAAATTTAAAGCTCAACTCGCCGTAAATAAATACACAAAAAGCCAGGGCGCATGCATATACGAGTACATGCGGAGAGAGAGAGAGAGAGGAGAAAAGAGAAGCCCATACGCGCATCGCGGTCCATGGGATGCAAGAGCGCGGGGCAATCAATCTAAAGCGAACGCCCGCGAGCTCGCAGAAAGAGCTCTTTATTTATTTACTTATTTATTTTTTTCATTTCCGGTGGCGTATGCGCACCGCGTACCTATACGCACGCACGCGGGAGAAAGGGAAAACGATATGCATCGACATCGTCGATCGTTTACATAAAATACGACTCGATAAATCTCTCGGGTAATTAGACGGTGGGGCAAAGGAGCTGCACCGTTGCGTATACGAAAGATGCACGCGTCGTTGTGTGTATATAAACGATGATAACAACCAAGTGCTTTCTCTCCCCCTCCTTCATCTTCTAAACTCTCTTCTCCTATGAGGTACTCAAAGTACAACGACCTTTCTCCGCGGAGGATCGAGAGAGTCGATGTATTAACTATACGTGTGTGCGCGCATCTCTCTGTATATGTACACGCACGTTAGTCGTGCTATTGCCTTTTTAATCGACGTTTTGGTTTTTTAACTCGAGGTGATTTAGCTCGATGCACGCTCGAGTGTCTCGAACCACCTCGATAATTTAATTTCTAATGGAGTTGTTGTTGTAACGAACTTTTGATCTCGTGGGCACGCAGTACAGACGATGAATTTACTTCCTATTATTATTATTTTTTGGTTCTATCAACGCTGCACGAGTTTTATACTACACGTGCCATAAATACATGTAATGTGATGTATGTCAGAATGTCAACGTTTTAAAGAGTTTATTTTTCTTTGTAATGTTAGTTATTTTATATCACAACAAATTTTTTTATTTTTACAAAAAGTTGACAACATACTTTTTACCGCGTTTTTAATAACCTACGAGATATGTTCTATTTTATTGTATTGCTCGTAAATTACAGCTTCAAACTTTGTTTTATTTGCACTTCATTCCATAAAAATTTCCCGTGCTTTCGCAACAAATAAAAGTAGCCAGAGGCTGGCGAGTATGCCGAAAAATAAAAAGTAATCGATGAAAATAAATAGTTAAGAGTGCAAGGGGCAACATGTTAGCCTACACGACATCGAGTCCTAAAACATTTTTCCTCCCAACTGCACTTGGACAATAGCTAGTTCGTTCGTTCGCTCGCTTACACATTTGAACTAACTGCAGGAGACTGCATAAAGAAAGGTTCACAATTTCGCTATTTTACCCGGAATCGCGCTCGCTTGTCCCTTTGCCTCATATTCTCTTTTCCTTGCAGTACGCGACTGCATATGCGCATCTCTCTCTCTCTATCTTTGTTTCTCTCTCCACCTACTCGTAATGGATCGTTTCTTCACGGCATCACGAGAGAGAAAGAGAAGGAGAGAGTATAGAGATTAGTCTCGAGGCAATGGCCGGCAACGTCCCCTTCTTCTTCTTCTTCTTCTTCGTAAGTGTACATACTGTATATATAAAAACTCGCGAGCGTCGACCGCGTCTTCCTATCTTTATGTTTAGTGTCCACCGTCTTTCCTTCTCTCGTGAGATGTACCTTGTATTTTTCTCGGGTTTCTATCCAAGTCTCTCGGATCTCAGCAGCCCTTGCGCTTGCTTTTTTTCACCTTGCATCACATTCTACTTGGAAAAAGAGAGGAATAGAGAAAGAGAGGGTGTTGCTCGATGCAAATGCGCGGGATGTCGCAGTCTCTTCAAGGACGAGCGATACACGTAGGTACGCGTATGCAAGAATCTTTTCCTCGTGACAAAAGGCAAACTCTTGCTCGCGCTGAGAGGTGCATATGCACGTGTGCCTTTAAGGCGAGGATCACGTTAAAGCAGCAAAGGAGATCGGATCTCTTCTCGCGCTGGCATCGCCCCGAGAAGAGTTCGCAACGCAGAAGTAAAGGCGTGAATAATAGCGCGAGATAGGCTGTTTCTCTATCTCTCTATTTCTCTCTCTATCTCTTTTTCTCTCTTTACCCCTACCACTCTTTTGTCTGAGACAATGAGAAGGGAAAGAGAGTGTATTCGCGTGTGCTCGCGTAACCGGAAAAATTTAGCTCCGATATCCCCCCCTCTCTCTCTCTCTCTCTCTCTCTCTCTCTCTCGCTTTTTCCTTCCCTTCCTGCAAAAGAGAACTCTGGTGCAATAAAAGTATCGTCTCATACATAAGCACTTTTTCTTCCGTTGCTTTTGTCGATGCACTCTACGATGCACGCGTGCACTCTATTTCTGTATATACTTGCGCTTTGTATGAATATACATAAGAGAGGGAAGTTTGTACCTACGCGTGTACGCAGACGTCCGCGTGTGTACGCACCTATGAAGGTACGTGTCCAAGACGCAGGCAGGTTGCATTTACATGAGACTAGAAGCCTTTGGCGATTCCTTTCCTTCTTCCAAAGACGAGATGGAGATGGGTAGATAGGTAAGCGGCGATGCATAGACGCAGCGAGCCGAACCGAACGTATCGCGGAACGCGGATCGCGAGTATAAATTTATAATTCGAAAGAATTCATGTACTTGTACACGTGGGATAATCGTTGTTTTAGCTAAGCAGAGCGCGAGGCTGCTTACGTGCTCGCTCGCTTGCCGGTAGTTTCCGCGCTCTATAGAACAGAAAAGCTTTCGCTCTTAAACTCGCGGACTCAAGAAATCGAGTTGAGTTCTTCGCTGAGTATAAGCGGGCGAATAAACGAATGCGCGGTGTTGTTCAACGCCTTTTCTTTCAAGGCCGTTTCTTTCTCTTTTTTAATCCTCGAGACGCCATCAGGGAAAAAAGGAGAGCGAATTGAGCGAAGAACAGGAGAGGCAAGCGGAACGCAAAAAAGGGCGCTTGTCTGCGTAACCATCTTTAATCATTCCACTTGTTGCGATTTATGCATCTATAAATCAGAAAGTAAGAGAGACGGAGAAGAGCTAAAGAAGGAGGAATCAGCGCCGGATATCTTTCTCCGCACGTTGGTTGGAATTATGTACGTGCAAACTGACGCATTGTTAATGGCCGCCTTCGAAAGAGTAATACACATGCGTGGGAGCTAGAATTCGCGTAGCGTCGCGCGGTCTTGCGAATTCGTCGCGATTAGCCACCGATACACGGTTGTATCACGTCGTGATGAATATACATTAGATTGGTGCCGGTAATTCGATCTTAAATTATCATTTTGTTAAAATTACATGCTAAATTTTCTCGTGTGCTGATAAAGTACTTGTAAAGGGTTATAACTTCGATAATAGAACATATTTTTAATAATTAGTTCGATTCAATAAAATGATTATTTTTAACGATTCGGTTTATCCCCTCAAAGTTTAAGAACTTCGTGGCACGCAAGTACGATTACATCTCAACAATGTGAGAACAGGTGTTGACTGAATCAGATATAATTGAATATGATCAGGTTGCATCTGAATTATTTACATTGCAAGTAAGTTTTTTCTTCCGCGCGAAATATTTTACGAGTATCTGGTTAATTACAAAATAATTCTTTACAGAAGTATTTAATATTTGTTGAAAAATTATTTATAAATTATAAAATATTTATTTATAAAAGTTTATTTAATCTTATTAAATCAAATTGTTTAATTTTACACCAGTACTTTAAAAAAAAAGTCAACTATTTTTAAATTCAATTAAAATTTGTACTCATGCATGGATAAATTGAAAAGCAACGATCCGTACATGTATAATGATAAAGCTTCGTAAAATATTTAATCGTTAAATTAAAAAAAAGAATAAGCTTCAGGCTATTTTTTTGCAAATTCTTGATATTAAGTAGAATATGAAAATTCTATTTTTAGCAACATAAATAATGTACATGTAATAATCAGCGAGCGTAAAGTTTTATTCATGTTCGTTCGAATTCATTTACAATTCAATAATTAACGCCTTCGGCGTAATAATTATTTATAAATCAGCTTATTGGATTACTTTATTAAGCTTCCAGGAATTTTATATGAATTATCTTAATTATCTCCGAAGTTATCTAATCTTCTTACAAATAAGAATCTCGAACCAGCAGAAAAATGAAGTATTAACGAATTTCATATCTCAATAAATTTATATGAATTTTCCGTAATAAGCGTCGGATTGGAAAAAAGAGAGGTTGGCGTAGTTTAAGAGCACCGAGACACACCATTTATAAAATAAATATGCTCATTACAAACGACAATGCATATTGCGTTACCTCGGCTATACAAAGTATACGTATATATACATATGTTCCTTCTAAGCAAACCCTTGCCTTAGCTCCATCCGTCTGATTTATTCAAGCCGCGTTGCAATATGAAATGCGCGATTAGTCGCGGCCAGCGCATACGTGTATATATCCCCGCGATTAAAGAAAGAGAAAGAGAGAGAGAGAGAGAGAGAAGTAAAAGGAAGAAACGTAGTTGGCTTCCCTACAGTCACGGACGCAAGCTCTGTAATCATGTTTCAGGCGCGCGCGAACGCGATTCGTTTTGTCGCGCGAGGCTCTCTGTCATTTCTACGATTCCAGCTGAGAAAGCAGCCTTCGGCAGAAGCTATTACTAAGAAAGGTAGAAGATAAGAGAGAGGCGAAAGATCCTAGAGAGAGAGAGAGAGCCGATGGTTTTCTTTGTCGAGTCGTAAGGATATTGCAGGGAGTAGAGGAGAAGCGAGGCGCGATTAATGAAGATCGAGCCGCTTCGAGCTATCATTTTTTTCGCTTCTCTTTTCTCTCCTGGACTGTGTGTCGTGCTTTTCCGCGATCGTGACGCCGTTAGCGATGCGCTTTGTTTGATGCACTACGAAGCGTTATAATATCTTGCTACAAAATTGGTCGGAGAGTCGAGGAAGGGACGCTTCATTTTTCTTCTTTTTTTTTTTTTACTTACCTTTTTGCTATTAAGTTGTCAGAGTTAACTTTTTTGTTTAATTACCGTTTAATCATAACTCAATGGGTAGGGATCGGCAATGAGCTACATAATGAAATTTCCATATTCATCGTTAAATTGTTAGAGGTGCTCGTTGACAAAAAGTAGAATTATAATATTTTTACTTCGATATTTGATGCTTTATTATTAAGAAATTGCGGCTCAATCGTTAAATGCAAATATGCGCATAATTCATAAAGCTATTTTCATGGGGTAACGACATTTTTATCGATACAAATTTTCAAAGCACGCGGTTAATCAACCTGGCGTGTTAATCATTTCAAAACTGTGCGTTATAAGTAATTAAAGTTTAATACCATTTGAAAATTAATTTGCTATTTTAAGAACGTTAATTTTTTTCTTAATTATGTTAACGAAATTTTCACTGATTAAAAATAATAAAAACAATATAATTATCGATTCTATAATGAAATTCTCCAAAGTACATCTTGATCTTATAAAGTTTTTCGAGATAAGCTTCTTGTGGGAATTACTAATACATTTTTTACTAAAAATATCAATTTATTTTTCAAAGAAAAAGCTACTTTTCTCGAGCAAGCGTAAAACTCCCGACAGCAAAATGTTCCGATCTATTTCACCATCGCACCGAACTTAATATACGTGCGACAAACGTGCGCACGTAATTTTACTAATGCATCTGTAAATTAATATTCCTCACTTTGTTCGTTCAACAACCAAAAAAGGCCAACATACTCCAACAGGATCTCCCTCTTTTCTCCCTCTTTTCCTCCTCTTTTTACTTGGTTAAAGGATCCTAGAGAATCTACAGCCGCGAGCATCGCCGCAATGACGAAGAAGAGACGATGTACAAGAAGTAACTCTGTAAAAGAAGAAGAAGAAGAAAGAGAAAGAGGAGGAGGAGCACGAAGGCGACGCGATTAATGAAGATCCAGTCTCGAGAAGTCCCTTCCCCTTAGGTTTGTCTTTCTCTCGCTTCTCTATATATCTGCTGCCGGTGTGCTCGCGATCGTGACGCCGTCGGAGAGCGACGCGCATATTTCTCTCGCTTGTTCATGCCCCCCCCCCCTCCCCTCCTCCTCTCTTCCTCACCACCAACCCTTCTCTTCCTCCTCGGAGAAAGATCGCGAGATAGAGACGAGCGAGGCTTTGCTTCTATAATTAAACTCGCGCGTCGGGATTCCAGTGGAGAGCTTCCTCTCCCTCCCCCTTGTTTTTTGCTTTCCCCTTCCTCTGCCTCCGTACTCCTGTACCCCTGCAGACTTTCAGCGTGCTCCGAACGAGCGGATAATCCTAATTACGAAAAATCGAAACGACGCCGCTGCAGTGTTCTCGCGGAGATACGAGTTATTATGTATGGAACGCACGAGCGCTTTCGCACCGTCGCTGCGTTGTGATAGGCAGTAATGGCAAAGTCGCGCTGCTCTACACCGGTTAATGGCTAAACCCGCGATTACCGCGGCGCGATCCCTGTCGAGTTTGTCGATACAGTTATGGATTTTTCCAAAGGTAGGATATATAAACCGGTGAGAAGAAGGTTGGGAAGGAAAAAAAATACCATAACTTGATAATCGCGCTTATGTTATTATGTCCAATTTCCCTCTCCTCTTCGGCTTATTTTCTTATCCTCTGTTTCACATTATTTTCTTATCGTTTTTTGCGTTCTTATGCGTGAGGCGCGGTTGCAGGTATGATAGATGCGTGTCTCGGGTTTTTGCCTGGACGTTCGGTGGGTTTGCTTCGATTTTTTGTCGCTTCCTACCGGATGGTTAATCGATCCTCGGTAATTTTTCTAAGTCATTAGTACCGTTTTTGAAACTGGTTATCGACACTTTGGGGGATTATGAGGAGTAGTTGATTCCATGACAGGAGTAATGATGCGTTTAAAAGTACCGTTCGGTTATGGCATTTTTCTCTCTTTTTTCCCCCTTTCTCTTTGCAAGTTTTATCACGTTTTATCTTTGTAATAATTATCTAAGTGTCGAATATTAAATTTTCCGTTTGTGCTAAATGATTCTGGCACATTTTACTGCTTCAAACGACTATTTTTTTTAAACTCTTAGTGCTATAATTTAAATGTATTTTATGAGACGTCGTAAACATAAATATTATGAATAACGAGTGCAGCAAGTTTTATATGCAAAACTTTTAATTTACGAGAGCAGGAATACCGACGCAGCTCGTTTTTGTCGATTGATTTGTCTATTACTCAAGTTGTATTTTTTAGCAAATTAAATGTATTATTTGACTTCAGGTAGCAGGTATTAATCGAAGCTGGTACATGTGATATGGTTAATATTATACTATTGCGGATACTGATCAGCACCCGTAGAGATACTAAAGATCGAGTGTGATGATATAACTGTTTTTAGATGTACACTCGTTAATCATAATGAACGTAGTAAACTCCGACGTGTTTCGTAGGTATACTAAATTTATATCTGCTTGATACAGATACTGTATAGTAGGGTCTCTTTGGAGCGAAGAATCGGTTGAGAAATCTAATATTTTGAAGCGTATACGTTTACGACTTGGATTCTTCGAAAACCTCGTTTATGAAGCAATCGTTTTGTTTTCGCAACAATTTAAATTTTTTCCATTTATGCATTTTTATTAAAGTATAGTTTTTTACGTTAAAACTACTTTTTGAAGTCCTTGCCAACCCTCGTTATATTGCAAAATCCGAGTCGATGCATCGAAACAAATCTCTTTCAACTATTCCTTTTTTTAGTTCTGTGTAAAACAAAACCCGCTCCGAAGGTAATAATTTCCTCTTCTGCCAAGCCTCCATCGGCTCTTTTCGCCGCGTACATCACAAGCAATATTTCTTCAGGCTACCGTTTTTTTTCCGTCTCCACTTTCATAGTCTATCGAATTTACGGTTACACGTCCATGTATAAATGAAAGAAGAAGTCTCCACAATTTCAGCGCTAGCAGGGGCACAAGAACGCCGTTCGGTAAAACGATGAGTCGACAGCCGTATTTATCGGCTCGGCCCTCGAGAAAGGTATTCGGTGCGAGAGGGTTGGCAGAAACAAAAAGATGAGTCTTGCCCGAGGTCTTATCCTATACGAGGCGAACGTGATATTTTCTGTAAGTAATCCGCAGCCTCATTGTCATTGTCGCCTCTTTTCTTATTCCACGCTCTCTCTCTTTCTCTCTCTTTCGCGCTTTTACTCGGGCACGCTTTGCCTATATACTCGATCGCTGTAATTCACTTTCGGAACGGCGGCGGTGACGCGAAAGATCGGATGCGCGGATCGAGATAAGATACGCTGGTTAAAAGAGGACGGTTAACGCGTTGTTGCTGTGACGAATTTTAAATTTCAAATGGTTTTATGGCCATTGCCAGCGCTCCTGGTGTTAAGTCGCTACTGCGACGCGCTCGGGTAAATTATCGTTATAGATAATTGGTCGAGTTAAGTTGTTGCGGTGAAAAAGGTGATTTATTGCGAGATGTTGTGACTTGGAAATTATATCTTATTGGAAAAATCGCCAAAGGAATTCCTTTTTTGCACGTCAAGATATTATAAAGATTGATGCGCCTTTTTTAATTTATAACGTTTCGAGCAATTAAACTTTTTGATAAGTTGTGGAGAAAAAAATATCATTTAGTAAATGAGAAAATTGTTTGAAAAATCGCTTAATTACACAGGTTTATAACAGTAAATTATAATTAGAAAATAATTTAATTTTGAAATCCGTCGTTGCTGAAGAGTATTTTTGAGCGAGAAAAAATGCCAGTCAAAAGCGAGGCTCTCGAATTAAAAATGATAAATTCCAAAGGTCTTATTTAAAAAGCGATCTCCTTTCATGTGAAACAATAATAACAGATCGAAAAAAAGCACATACGTACTCAAGCAAACAAACAAAACTTCACTCTCATAGCCGACCCTAAAAAATGATATAGCATATACATATTTGAAAAAAAAAACAGAAAAAACTAAGCGTCTTCCCTAAAGCAGTAACATTAGTCCTTAACATTCTCGATATAACCTCCGGCGCGGCTATTCTTTCGCGACGTCAGTGGCGACGACGGGAACAAGTAGGAGAGCGGCCGTAACGGTATCGAGCGCGGGCGAACGCTAATGCCCAGCGACAAAGAGACTACTGCTCGCTCGTTCTCTTCTCGTGTTTTATCTCTTTCTCTCCGTGTTTGCGGCCGATCTGTTGCCACGAAAACAGTCAGGACTCCGCCGGCGCGTGCTCCTTCTACCATATCTTGAAAGACGTGATTAATTGTTTTGTGAACACCTAGCGGTGAATCACCCAGAAGTAAGAAGAGACGCATGACCGTTACGTCCTTTCTCTCTCTCTTTCTCTCTGTATTTCTCTTGCGTACTATCGCGTATTCTCGAACGCGTTTTATTATATATACATATACACACATCACTCATCGAGATCCCGCGGTGCGAGAACGTCCCGCTAATGACGATAATCACTACGCGCGAGTTATTAAGACGAGGTCGATGCTCACCAACGCGGAGAAAGATCAACGTTATGTTACATACAACTTACACCGCACCATTCGACCTTATCCGTGTATAGATGACGTTGGGCGCGCGCGTAATCGAGCGCGGTGTAGCGTATAGAAATATTATAAAAAAAGGGAGCGGGAGAAGGACAGGTTATAGATGTATGTAGAGAGCTTGCGGTATACGCGTGGAAATATATAAAAAGAGGATCGGCGATTTTGTGCCGTGGTTACGAAACATCCGCTGGGAGACTTTTCTTTTACCCCTTTCCCATCGATCATCGTCGGTCGAGACTTTTTCTTCGAGTAAAAGACGACGACCGTGGAAAGAATGAAAGAGAAGTTTTTTTTGGATTCTTGCGAGAGACGTGCGCGCGCGGTTCTAAAGTGTGCACTCACGGAGAAAAACGAAGAGTCGAACGATTGCTCGGAAGGTAACAAAGGATAGGAAGTTTTTTTTTTCCTCTCACGAGAGCTCGAGTAAGTACATTCATCACAATCCGCTATATGAAATATGCGCGTAAATCATTCTCTCGTGGTTCGAAGGAAAAACTACGAAAGGCAAATGACTCTTAAGAACAACCGATGCGGACAAATGTTATTGCCAACAAAGTAAACGATATGTATTAATTTTGGATCGAAAAAATTTTAATAAAAACGATGATGAGATAAATTCATGATATGATAAGATAAATTCAGCCATATATAAAATTTTTAAAAATTTAACTAAATATTATCTTACATACGTGTGCAAGTAACGGCAACGAAACATTGAGAAAAACGATAAAGTTAGAAATCAATTTTATGCATTCTCCTTATTCTCATTTATTGCGAATACGAGCATCGATCTTAAATATTCATTCATGTACATGCCCGTGCCGTACGTGGCAATACATACGGCGTCCGAATGTTCCACTTAATTAATGTTAACGAGAAAAAGAGGTATCGCTACGAAAGGAAACGAAGCAAAGCTCAAGAAGAAGAAAGAACGAGAGCATATGCATCGCAAGGAATCAGAAAGGGCGGGGAAGAGAAACAAAGCGGGAATACAAGGACGTGCATGCGCGATGTACAGCTCGTTATACCGGAGTTCACGAACGAGCCCACGTATTAAGCGGGAGGCACGGGCGCGTGCGCGCGCGCTCTATACTATATACGCGCGCGTCGTTTGCTCGATTACGTATATGTGTGTATAATGCTCCCGAGCGTTACATGTAAACCAGGAGAGCTCCGGCAAATAGGTCACGAAAACGTGAGCACCGCGCACTGAATGTCAATTAAAGCGGTTCGAGCTCGGGAGAAGGTGTATACGCGCCGCCCGTTCGTGTACGCCGCATGCGGGGAAATAAGCATACACGACGGCTCGATCGCATACGTCGACGAGGACGAGCTCCTCGGTAATTTGCGTATGAAAAAACAACGGCAGCCATATATTATGCTCCCGCGGAGCTTTTATTATTCACGAACCGCGGGATTGTTGTTCCAGGCTCAAGGTTGAAAAGTCTACGATACGCGCCGACGACGACGATCTCTGGGTGGTCCACCGTAAGCTGTTCCGATCGTTCGCTTTCGTCTACCTGGCCAATGCAATTTGCGTATATGATAAAATGTTCGAAACGAAAGGAGGATTCGCGAGAAAAAATTCCGATGCTCGTCGCTCGGTTTTTACGTCGCGTTCATGCGGTAGAGACTGAGATGCGTTGCACGACTGGGACTCGCCGCTTTATGGACTCCGAGGAGTCGGCAAGCCGCAGCCTTTAATGTATGCGCATCGGCGGATTGTAAAGTTTTGTCGCGTATGGAGATTCGGTTAAGGGAATACGGGTTTGGCTTAAGGTGTACGCGTTCAGGGTTTGCTCGAGTGAACCATTATTTAGTGGCTTTTGACCGATAATGATTCGAGAGCGTGTTTGTACGTCTTTTCTCCAACAGCTCTCTATTAACATGCAGGAAATGTTATCACAAAAATTTTATCTTGCCTCACTACGGTAGCCGTAACGACGAGGTAAATATCTATTTTCATACCTTTTTCGATTACACATTCTAAGAGAACAGTTACTGGCAATATCAGGAAATATAATTATAGTTTTACATTACTAATACGTGCAATGCTCGAGCAAAGGCGAATGCCGTCGATTCGATAACTTTAACAAATAGAAAACTAAGAAAAGTTATTCGAAATTAACTGAAACTACAACCGTCTGTACACAGATATTTTGGATAAAGTTTAATAACCTGTTACGTATTTATTATACTTTATTATCGAGCCGATCTTTTGAGATACGCGCAAAAAGTTACATTATGCAAAAAGTAGAATTAAGTAACCATTGACACGTTATTCGCAAAAAATCGTATAATATTCCGCGGTATTTCTAGGCTGACCGTTAACTTCAAAATTCATGAGTCAGTTCGTGAAAACGTCTCGTCCACGTGTATATAGTTTAGAAAGCGGTCAAGGTTATTAATTAATACACTCGGACGTAAAGGAAATGAAATGACGCTGTAAATTTTGTATAATTAAATCAAGTCTAAATACAAGCGTACGGTAAAAAAAAAAGAATCAATCTAAGAATAATCAGAGTTAAATCGCGTATAACAATGATTAGTCCGAAGAAAAGCTTGTGCTCGCGCGCATATTCGCATTATGGATTGTTGTCCGGTTTTTATTTCTCATCGACTCTCATTCTTATGAGGCAATTATGATTACGTCGAGCGACTATCTAATCGCTCGTCATTATTCAGGCTCACCTACTCTTGTGTACGAGCGTTTAATTGAGACGCCGCGACCAATACGTGTATATATATATATATATATATATACAGATGCAGTATACGCGTAGACAAGAGCGAATCGAATCTTCGTGACGCAGCGGAACGAATAGTAAGATCCAAAAGAGGATCGCATAGTCACATCGAGGTCGTAATAAGGGGGGTCTACTTAATAGAGCACCAGATGCGCCGACGCGATATCGCTCCGATATATCTGGTTCATAGAGCAGCGCCTTTTATAACGTAACGGATGACGGAAACGACCTCCCGCGAAAGTAGGACTATCGGCCATCTCTCGCTCCATTCGATTTCCGTTCGATTATTTTAGCCTTGGCTCTCCGGGTACGTGTGCATATAACGGTATAAAGAGGCATAATAAACGCGGGCGAGCGCGTGCGCGCGCCCAAAAATAATCTAGATTGCCGGTGTCGTCGTTATCGCGTTCGGGAGTAATAATTGTTCGCGCACGGGAGGCGCCGTGTCGGTATCCCGCGGCGAGATACGTATACGTGCGCGAAACGAGGGAGGAGACAAAACGAGATAAAAACGAACGGGCACGTTCCTCGAGGTGTACGCGCTCGTTTTTCTTTTTTCTTTTCGTTTTTTTTTTTCGACTCTTGCCCGCTAACGCCGCTGTTCACACGAGGAGAAGGCGATGTTTTGTCGTCCGCACTTTGGAACCGAGCCAAGTACACCGCGACAAGCGGGACGGTAAAAGTTTTTTGTAGCTCGCTATTTCCGTTATTCATTTTTGGAAAAAGAAAAGGAGCCGTACAAGTGCACGTTGTTCGCTTTGAATGTACAACGTCGACTGTACTATCTATATATAGTATCTTATGTGCATACTTCGACTCGCGAAATTTCAAGTATAACGATTCTCTCGACGAAAAGAATTTATTTTTTTTTATTTCTAAAAATTTTGCCATTTTTAAAAATCTAGTTATTTTTATTTTGAATTTCATTTAGAATATACATTAATATTTTAATTCAAAATATTTTATTTATGTCAAGTGCAATATTAATAATTTACCATATTGATAAAATTTCATTCTTCTAAACCCATAAAACCAAGTTGCGTCTCCATACCTTCCACCTACTCATTTTCTTTTATATCTGCACATCTTAATCGTCGACAATTTGTGTTCCGCTAATAACAAGGCGACCATTTACAGAAAACGCGGAGCATCGCAATTATTAAAGAGCGACTCTATAACTCATTCCTGACATAACTGCAAACACTGCGGGTATAAAACTAAAGAATTTAGCTCAGACAACGGGCGCCTAAGTTTTATATTTACAAGCTAGCGCGTCATCTTCGCTAACCGCTGCCACACGAGAGAAAGAGTAAGAGAGAGAGAGAGAGAGAGAGAAAGAGAGCGAGAGAGAGAGAAAGACAAAGACATTTTTTTACGCTCAGTAGCTTTTACACGCATAGTCGAATGAGTAAGCGGCTTCGTAAAGCGTGCGTAACAAATAAATTCGAAGAGGAACGAAAGAGAAAGAAGAATCGAAAGAAGTGCTCATATAGTCGTCTCATTGAAAAAGGCTACATGTAAATATACCTGTATAGGTGCAGCTTAAAAACGGTATCCATGCTTTTACCGCTACGACTATTAATTTGTAAATAAGGAAAAATTGGGCACTCGACCAGTTCTGCCCATATTTTTGCCAATAACGTAGACGAAGAAGAAATAAATAAAAAAAAGGTAACGGCGCTCTTTCTCTCTCTACTGGTCCGGACGATAGAAATACAACATTACGTCATGGTTTAATCAAGATAATTAGCCGTTAAATATGTAATAAAGTCCAACGACGCGCGCAAAAATTCCCGGAAGGTTTTCGAATCTGAACGGTGCTAACGGCGATTTTATTAGTTCCGATAGGATATATGGACTCGAACGCGCGTACACACTTGTTATACAGCTCTGTATTCGTGTAAAGAAAAGATAGCGAGGTGGAGAGCGAAAGAGAGAGAGAGAGAGAGAGAGAAAGAGAGAGAAAGAGAAAGACAGAGTGAGAGAGAGAGAAAGCCATAAGTGTAACGGTGTTAAAATGCAGCGTTCCGTTGCGCGGTCCACTAAAGTCCGTTCCAGCCTTTTCTATCTCTATGGGTAATGTATATATACATACTTTCCGCTTAGTTTAGCTCTTGCCTATGTATTTACACACACATATACGAGTGTATACTTGGGACTGTTTTCATTCCGGCGCATCGCGTTTCTTTCGCGTTATCTCGCCTCTTCTTCTTCTCCTTTTTCGTATCTATCCCCAAATTCCAGGCCTACATTCCTCGACCGATGTACCCGTACCCGTGTCTCTTTTCCGAGTGTGCGCAATCGATTGTATCGGCTTTGCACGCGCGCACGGGACGCATTTGCATGCGGGGATTCCGACTGTTTTTTTTTCAGATCACCGTAAGTTCTTTTAATTCGCTGACTCTTGACTTTTTTCCTTTCTTTTTTTCCTTAAACGCTGTGAATATTCTTTCGCGTTTAGAAAAAGAGGCCGAATCCTGTAGTTAACGGTTTCTTTGCGAAAATGCCGGCGATTCTTATTCTTTCACGGTTTCTCGGGGCCCGTTCGCGTGTAGGAGGATGGATTTTTCGTGCACACAACCAGCGTATATTTGAAGAATTTATTTTCGCATGGAATCGAGTTCACGTTAAACGCTTACGTGGAAGTACGGGTTCGAGGAAGCGATAAACGATGCAGTCACCCATTCGATGTACGCTTTGTCCATTTTTAGCAGGTTATTCAAATTCATCGCAAAAGATAATGTGGCGCTAAGAGTTGTTAAAATTTTGCATTAGGAACGACGAGTCGTTATATTCAGAAAAGTTACGCGATATGTTTTTAGATAAATGGTTATTATTGTGTGCGACATTTTCGAGCTCTGTATGCGTAAATATTTGAAGCGAGATGCAGTGCAAGGATGAATTATGTTAGCGTAGGCACGACATGCGTGCATGATTAATAGCTACTCCGTACGGTAGGGTTTTCCACACGTCACGATTCGGTTAAAAACTTCATACAACTCTCTTTTTAATGGTTCACCATATTATCTTATGTAATGGAAAACGTTTTATTGAGTTTTTGTAAACATGACGTGGCGATATGGTAATTTTAAAACACTTTCTTACTTCCTTATACCACTTAATTTCCGCATAAATAGTATTTCAAACACTCTACTTAAGTCTTGTACTCGAATTTTTTCTTCACCCCTCAATTTTTCAATTAAATAATTATTGTTTTCAGACGCATAATGATGCTCTTTTTTATTGAGAGCAATTTTATGGTTAGTCGAAGAGATTTTCATAAATTGTTTTAAACTGCATACAAGAAATGCCGAGAAATTATATTTAATTATTATAATTCTAAAAATATTAAATGGTGTAAAGAAGTCAATTTAACCGATGAAAATATGGCCGATGGCGTTCTTTTGGAATGATAAAAAGTGCATTGAATATTACTATTTATTATTTAATAGATAATTAAAATGGAAGACGTTGCAATTAGTAATAAAAAATTAATAAAGGTAATTTTATGCATTCTTATCTCCAAGATAGCTCACAAGTGGAATTTTCACTTTTGCATAAAAGTATATAAGCGTATATCTGATCGCTGGTGAAACAAGAAATACCAAAAAGACGAAATCTCGATAAAAGTTTTTTACGAACAAGATACCACGATGGCAAAAAAAAAAAAAAAAAAATATATATATATATATATATATTTTTTTTTTTTTAACGTCACGAAAAAAAAAGCCTTGGTGAGATTTTAATCTTCGTCGTTTCGCCGCCAAGTTCACGATCGCCGCGATGTATCCGCGATCACGTGTATGTACTACCGTATATACGATATACGTGTGCGCTCTATAGGATAATACACGCAGCGTCCTCGACGTTATTATTAACTTCCCGCTCTAAATTCGCCTCTGCAAATGTTAACCGCGTAGCGCTTATGTATACACGAGCAAGCGCAAGCCTTCTCTAATTACCCACGCGGATTATGTTGCTCGCGAAAGCTCGCGTACGTAAATAAAAAAGTAAAAAATAAACCAGGAGAAAGAGTATCAAAGGGGGAGAAGAAGTGGGCGGTTTGGCGTCGCTCGAGGACGACAATGTCGTCGATAATTGCCGCAAAATTATCTTCCGACCTCCTTTTTCGGATAGGGGCACAGGTTGCACGGAAAACGCACACCCGGTGCTATCGTGTTTCACCGGACCTCAAAACCGTTAATCGATCAATTTGCAGGGGTATGTATGCCGCGCCCGGTGGCTGCCGGTGCACCGCCGAGCCGCGAAACTTCACCGTTATCGGTCTATTGATCCCGATCTACATTACACGCTACAAGAGAGCCATCGTCCGCATGCGCCATCTTTCTTTTTTCGAGAGAAAGATCGCCCCACTCTTTCTTCGAGAGGGAGAGAGGAAGACTCAAAAGAGTTTAAACGAAGAAAAAAGAAAAACGAAATTCACGGCTCGCGCGCTCGCGTTATCTCGCCGGATATGAAGGCTCGATCTTCTATTTGCTGCTCGCGTGGCGACCATTAAACCGAAAGAGGAAAAAAGGAAAAAATGCATTCCTCTCTCTCTCTCTCTCTCTCTCTCTTTCTCTATCTCTCTTTCACTTGAAGGCGTTCCTCCTTACGATCTTGGGCGCATTATCTGCCGCTCTCTTCCTACCAGCGTAAAAAAGGGACAAAAGTACACGAGGGGATGTTTCCTCGGGCACGACACAGAACGATGATTGAATCCTCATGCGCATCGCTTACTCGCGCCAAGTACTAGTATACATAATATATATATATATATATATATATATATATATATATATATATATATATCTACATACGCGAGGAGTTTGTAGGAGTTTGCTCGCGTTACATAGAAGCAGGCCTACGAGGAGAAAGAACGTCGGTGTGAAGGTATGCATGCATGCACGTAAGTGTGCGCGCGTATACGTGTATACGTAAGTAAGAGAAGCGGCGAGTGTTGTTGGTCAGGGCTGAGCGAACGAGCGAAGGAGCGAGCTCGTTGAGGTCAATGTCCAGGCGGCGCCTAAGATCCTCTGTAGGCACTTCTCTTTCTCTCTCTTCTCCCTCTTGCGCTCTTTCTCGAGCTAGTCCATGTAGATATAGATATATAGGAGCAACGCGAGTTGCTTAAGCTAGTGCTACGAAGAGAGGGAGAGAGAGAAAGAGAGAGAGAGAGAGAGAGAGAGAGAGGAGAGTGGGGTAGGTCGTGCCAACTCGATGAAAAAATCTTTAATTTAATGGGCTGATCAAGATCATCTCTGGCTCTCTACGAGCTGTTGTAGATCTCCGCTTTACCCTCTATCGTCTTCTTTCTTCTCTTCTTTCTACTCGGTTCCTTAGAAGAGCGATTCCTTAACCGGGGACCCGGAAAGAACATTTTCTCAACAGAATTAACTAATTTGCTCTCTTACTGAGCCGCCTGTTTTCCGTTTTTATTTATTTATTTTTTTTTTTAATTAATTGATACCGAGAAAATCATGTAACGACGAGTAGTACCATGAAATCCGTGTTGGGATCAAAGGATGATTATTGCCTTGTGGGAAATTTTACTGATGAAAAAAAAAAAAAAAAATAATAAAAATAATAAAATGCCATAGAATCTTTTAAAACTCATCGCGTGCCACGTTCAGCTGTGTAATGGCAATCAAGATTACTGCATGTCCCATTGATTTTCAAAGATTACCCATGCTATTCACATATTTACGTTACATTCAGACAGCACAATCACTCGGCGTTTATTATTCAGCGCAGGCATTCATTCCTTCGTTGATTGCTGCTCTTTTTTTTCTCTCTCTTGCGGATTCTTTGTCCTTTTTTTTTGCACCGGTCAACAATATGAAAAAAAACCCAAAGAAAAAAATTTTCGGCAAACCTTTAATGGCGATCTTTAAACACTTGATCAATCCGAGCGAATAATTTGTGCTGGTACTTCGGTAATTAATCAAAAATGAAATCGAGCGTTTTTACGGCATTCCACAAATGACTTTGCGCAAACTTCTTGATCTCACCTAATGAACCAAGTAAGTAATTAATCGATGAAGCATTCAACGACGTTCATTATTGAACGCTTTTTTAATTGACAGGTAATCATGATTTTTTTTTCTCAGCCATTATTTTTCTTTTTCTCACTCATTCTACGCACTCATATTAAAAAAAAAAACCGTGCGTTTGTACCTACTCGGCTTATAATCTCTTGGGATTTTCTCTCCTTTCAGTCCTATTAGCCTACGTGACACGCGTACTCTTAATAATCAACGTGTCGAGCAAAGCGTCGAGTCATGCGGGTTGGAGCGACAGACGCGGAGAAAGGAAAAGGATGAGAAAGAGAGATAGAGAGAAGAATGGAATATGTTGATAAGTCCCGTGTCACACCATGGTATTAATTACCAAAAATAAAGCATTAAAACCGTCTCGTTGAGTATAGATGTCAGTCTAAAGAAAATGCAAGAAATTTGAAACCGTTCAAATTTTTATTTCTTAATCGTAAGGATTAATTTTTTTATGGTAACTATATCGTTTCAAACGAGATAAACAACAGAATATGTTCAATCTTATCTACAGCAATGGGAAGTAATTTACAATATAAATTGTATAATATAAAAGTATCTACCGTGCAAATTAGCGTTTATCCGGAATATAATTTTTTTGCATTGCAAAGTTATTATTTTTTTATGCATACGAATTGAAGAAATTATAATAAAATCAACATTTATGTCCAGGGGCTAAACGACTTAACGATGATTTCGTTTTTTTTTTTTTTTTTTTTTTCTTTTTAATATTAATTTTCTTTGTTGTTTAATAGAAAAATTATTTTCTATACGGTTCCATTGTGAAAATTAAAATTTTAAAGCGATTCTCATGCGTTGATTATTATACACATAAAAAAAACATCGGCCATTTAACCATAATCGGCAACTGTCACGAAATGCAATTAGCGCTGCGCGGATAAATACTCTGCTCGAAAATGGTCACGACGACTACCGGTGGCGGTGCATCGCGAACGCATTCGACCGGGCAAGAGGAGAAAAGTGCGGTCTGTTACCCGTACCGAGAAATTCTATGAATAAGAAATGACGGAACGCCGCACATATATTTTCCATCCGTAATGCAACCCGGCTACTGTTCGTTTCGAAACAAAGCAGGATCTATGCAGCCGTGATTCCACTTTCATTAAAAAGAAGTAAGCCGCGAGAGAAAAGAGACGAGCTCTTCTCGGCTCTCGAGCGCATCTTCTTCCAAGAATCCTCGCGCGCGCACCACTTTTCAAGGTCGCACGAACACCGGCGGAAAAGGGCATAAAGACAGAGCGACAGCGTCGGCGTTGCGTCGTTGCGGCGTTGAAATTCCCCGACGACGAAAAAGAGAGATGTAGAGAGAAAGAGAGAGAGAGAGAGAGTTACCGAGGCACCCGAGCATCGAACTCGCTCGGCCGCGCTCATCTCTCCTTGACTTTTCGACGGAAGGCGACGCGCCCGCGCCGAGCGACCTCCTCGTCGATGAATTTGCGCGGCACGCGCAACTCTTTCTCAAGGGAGAGAAGAAGAAAAAGAGACCCGCGAGACTTTATCCGTACGCCTCGGAATATCAATGCGACGCTCGTTTCCTTTGGTAAAAGCGCGGCTTTGAAAGTACGCATATACCGAGCATCGGACGAGGGAGAGAATTCGTGAGCCAAAGACGAAAATAAATCGACGATTCTTGCGATTCGCCCACACACTCTCTCTTTTTCATTTTTTGCCTCGAGCTTCACTCGCGCTCTTACCTTCCGTCAATCTCGAGGTATGAGAAGTAGCATTAACGTTGAGTGAATGTTGCACGCATCGACTAGTACTTCGATGGTTGCGTATACGAGTAAAGCCAGTCACTCGTTCTTCTCGTTCTTTTTGTGCGGTTCTGCCGTAAATCATCCGCGGATAACGATCGCGGTTGGAAAATCGCTTGGAAATTTATGCGCGAGAACGCCGGAAAAAGATCGGGAGAGGAAGCAAAACGTTCCTTCATTTTCTTCGGGAAGAAAAGAAAATATCGCGAAGCTTTTGTAATTTAGCTTTTGTTGGAATCTTCGATGAATCTGTCAGTTTGCTATCTGGAAAAAACATCGGCGATGCCATGCAAGATGCATAAATTAATTTTTTCCAGAAATTTCCGAGAAAAATTAATTAAACAATGAGAATATGTAGAAAGATCTAAATTTGGAAAAGTACTTGAACAAATATCTTTCTTAAAGTTAAATAACTTTCAAACCTTTATTTTGCAAACGTTGATTTTTTTTTAATAATAAAATTTAATTTTTATTTCTATCGCATAAACACGATGCAGGAACTTTTATCAAGATCGAGTTGATTCAGTTCCAAGAACTTTGAGACATCAGTCCGCGTCCAATTACGTTTTACAAGAGGGCACTATAATTTTGAAGATTCGTTATATTATACATGGAACAAATGCAGAATCATCGGGTATGAAAAAGTTTGTACGAGACGCCTAATAATAACCAGCTAACAAAAGTGCCCTCCGAAATATTTTTTCGTCCAAAGTAAAAGATTATAGTTCGACCGAATACCTCTTTACTAAATTGACTTCTCTAAAACTCTCAGAAATTTCAAACGGAAATCATTTAAAAAAAAAATCATCTCTTTCTCGAATATTCAATTCCCGTGCATTTACTACCGTGAAAAGTCGCTGACTCGTGCACCTGATTTCTCGCGATCTTCGATATTGCCCTCTTTTTTCATCATTTTATATGTTTAAAAAGAAACCATATCTCCTTTCTTTCGAACAAAACTCAATGTTCGGATCGAGAAGAGTTTTGTGTAATTTTTAAATTACCGTTGCAGTGCCATGATTAAGTTCGTAGCACTGTTTATATACACAGAGAGGAGAAGAAGCCGAGAGAGGAAAGTTATACAAGCGTATTGCCTAACCGTCGCCGGCGGTGGCGGCGGCCCTGACTTTGACCGCGCGAGCGAGCGAGTCGACGCGTAAGAAAGAGAAAGAGAGAGGCAGTTCTTCTTTCTAGCCGGTGTTTGTGTGCACATATACCTCGGAGAACATAGTTCATGCCGTGGGAATGGAACTTTTTTACGGGAAGTTTGCCTCCTCGACTTCTTACATTAGGCGGATAGTTTGTCTTTTTTTTTTACTGAGATCTCTTGTTTATGACCCCCTCCTACACTAATTGCCTTCTTCGAGACCGAAAGGAGGTGGTGCGTTCCGGGGAAGGATAAGAAAAAGAAAATTGCTACCGGTGCTCCGCTACTTTTATGGCGTTATGTAATAGCTGAATAATTGTTGCACTTTTTTCGAGGTCCTAGGTAGTTTGTTAGAAAAACGAATTTTAGAAAATTTTTTAAATTCGAATCTTTTTTTATTTGCAGAAATAAAAAAAATTTATCATTAAAAACTTTTTTATTCAGGCATAATTGCTAAGATAAAACAAAAAAATAATAATAAATTTCAGTTTATCGTTAAAAATCGCGTTAAAATAATGATTTTTCTTATTAATTCTGAAATTACTTACAATTGACGCTTTCGACGAAGTCAAATAATAAAAGTTCAAAGCCCTCGCTCGACGGTATAAAACACGACAGAAAAGCAATCTCATCATTTGAACTCGCACGGTTCGACGACTTCCACGAGTCCGCGAATAAAAAAGCCAACGCAGAAAGAAGCCACCGCCTTGGCGATATACCGCGAAAGATCTAGAGATAGAATAGAGACATAGAAGAGAAGAAAAGTAAGCAAAGAGAGGTAGGCAGAGAGAGAGAGAGAGAGAGAGAGAGAAGGCAAACTCGCTGTCTAGTAGGTACCTATATGGTACATTGTGTGCATAAACGCAGGATGTCAGACCGCACTCGGGCGTTTTCTACTCGACGTAACCGACTCTCTTCCCTATGTACATACATATATCTTCCACGCGGACACGTCACATTCAAGTGCGCACCAAGACGGACACCGGTAGACAAAGTTGCACGCGCAAAACAAAAATACAACACACGTACCTTGATGGCTCACTTCCTCGTCCTCGCAGCGTCGAGTTGTGTACACGTCGTCTCTCTCGCCGGCACGCTCCAAGAATCAACTACTACTGTGCTCGCAGCTCGACTCGAGCTCAACTCGGTAACAGCAAACGTATCACACGATCGAAGACCAAAGAGAAAAAGGAAGACGGATAAACAGCACTTATCTCGCTCGACTCTTTTTTCCTTATTTTCTTTTTTTTTTTTTCACGGTGTGTTCTTCTTTGAACGTTCGAAAAACCGTTTCGTGCGCACCGGCCGGCGCTCGTTTACTTCGCACCGACGACTACGACGACGACGACAAACTTCCGGTTTCGGAAGAGGCGAGAGTGCGATAAGGGACGGTGCGCCGGGTTGCGCCCGCAAATAACTCTCCGCGCGCACAATTATCCCTCTTTCGGTATCTTGGGCGCGTACACACGTTCTCCCTTTTTCCTCGCCGTCACACGCGCGCGCACGGCTCGAGTCGTGCGCTTTGCCTGTCCGTATCTATCCTTCGGTAGGCGACACGAAGACGCGTGTGCGCGTATACGAGGTACGTCGGTGACGGTGGTGCTCGTGAATCTTGTTTTCTCCTGGAGAGCGGAAAACCCGTCGTCGTCCTGATGGTTGCGCTGTCGGCACGGCTCTGTCTTCGGGGCCGCGACTCGACCTGACTTTATAAACCTGACTCTCCGGGGCCCCGCGATCGCGCTGCCTCGCTCGGTTGGCCGCTTCCTCCCAAAGCCCCGCGCGGATTGGACGCTGAGCTAGCGGTATTATCCCGCCGCACTCTCTAGCTCTCTCTCTCTCTCTCTCGCGTTTCTTCTCGAACTAGCCGAGCTATATTATACATATATATACATATATGCACATATATACGCGTACTCTCCCTCCCCCTTCTCTATATCTACTCTTCTTCTTCTTCTTCTCTTCTTCCCCTTCGTTTTCTTCTTCTTCTTCTTCTTCTTCTTCTTCTTCGTGGCTCGTTCCTCTTCGAGTAGAGCTCCTTTTCTCTCTCTTCTCTATGCTTGGTGTCGTATCTGGCTTTCCATGCTCCTTCGTCCGTTTCCGTCAGTCCGCGCTCGCGCGCGCGAGTTCTTTCTCCTTCTCTCTTTTGCGACATATACCTGTAGATACGCGGAGACGAAGAAGAGAATTCACCACTACTTGGCGACTGGCAAGCAGAGTCCACCGAGAGACTCTCTGCTTCTGGCTAACAGCGGTGACATTTTACCGTTTTCCCTCTCTCTTTATGTTCACCGTCTTTCTTTCTCTTTTTTCACCGCGCTTGTCTCCTTTTTTCGTACTCTAGCTAAAGTGTGTTACGTTTATTCGTAGCGCACTGCTTGCACAATGTTTGGGCATATTTCATCCGGCGATTTTGATGGTTTAATAAAGATTTCAGTAGGTTCTATCTCATAATTAAAGTCAGATAATTTTGTTCGCCTTGCTGTTAGTTGATCGTCATTTTTCGGGACTAATGAAAATATTTTCATAATAAGAATGCGTAATTGGAACATCGAGATTTATGTCATGTTAAAGAATTAGTAACTTAGTAAACAAAAACATTTTTACGATGGGACTATCGCGTTCAGTCAACGATTTAAAACGTTTATTATTCGTAAGCCCATATATATGGCGAATAATAATTGGCAGGTGTTGCCGATAAAATTTGCAAAATGCAAATAAAAAAGTTGATTTTTGTACCGCATTGTTCATTAAAATTCACCACGCATATAAACATAAATAGTTTTAAGAGTCTATTCATGACCGATTAAAAATAATATTGATACAAATGAAATTTAGGCCGATGACATTTTTACGGTTTACCGTTACAACTCATTGTTTTCACACATCGTCCAAAAGACGACAATTCCGCAGCGACCTTCATTCGTACAATAATTTGTCGAGAGCTCACACCTCCTGCAAAATTCGTTCGTTATCGTTACAAGCTGCTGTTCACCGTTAATATAAATTTCTTTATCGAAGAACCAAACGATTGACAAAATAAGAGAAAACCGAGCAACTGTTCACTCCCGCACGTACGCGCGTATATTATATATATTTCTCTTTAATACTATCGAATAGGATGAGTTTTTTGAACTCGTTTTGTCTCGGCCGATGGAATGCATACGCGCCCGGATGGACATAATATTCGTTTGCTCGCGCGCGCGCGAGCCGTTCGAATTGGCCGCCACCAATGATTGAGAATTATCGAGCCGTGTAAATTGAAATTGAGGAAGTAGCACCTCCTGCGCTCTCTTGCAGGGAAATTGCAATCACCGAGACGGTGCCGAAATATCGCCTGCGGCCTGACTTAAACAGCGCCGCTTCCACTTCGCCCAACGCTCGCTCTTATTTTAACGCTAGCCCACAATGTCTTCTTTCGTGCGTCCTTGTTTTTATTGTACATGTGTGCATTACCGCTATTCTCAAGGGCTTCAATCATTTGAAATTCGTTTTTTTCTTTTTTTTTTTTTTTTTTTTTTTTCAATCAAGAGACGTTCGGTTAAGGAGAGAGAAATTCTTCATTGTACATAGCGGATGTTTCGTTTCAACTTAGTAGTCGTTTCAAAATGCGGTCAATTTTACCGGAGTATTTTATTACCGGTGATGAATTTTGCGCGAGTGTTACATGAAAATTACGTATATGTTTATGATTTCCTTTATTGTTTCAGTATGTAACACTGATAATGTTACATCGATAAAATATTAAGCAGCTTTGATTTTTCTCGTTTAGCAAATCTCTCATACCATAAGTTTATTTATACGCCAAATGCTACGAAGATGTATTGCGCTGTATAATTATTTTTAGATTCAGCAGTTGCGATATTAAAATACAGCCAGTGTACACCTTATTTTTTAATACAATAAAAACACATACACACAGCTATACCGAATTCTGATTGAAATTCGATGCTCGAAGGTGTATGGTACACTCCTTGTTAGTGAGTTCGAGCTCTAAGCGCATAATTATCATGTAAGACGCACGCTTACAGCTCTTCCGATTGCGCATCGAAGCGTGTGAGTTCTCAGAAGAAATAATACTGCTACTTACTTTCCGTAAGCATCAATTTTCGTTTTATAAGCATTACCTTCGGTTGATTTAATTAAGTTGACGCTATTGCGATTTACGGAGTAATCGTACGTAAAAGTTCCACGCGCCATTATTATTATTGCAAACTTACAGTTTTAATTTCGAATGTGGGAGTGAAGAAAGCGATGAGAAGACAAAAGATTTTCTTAATTTCGTTCCTTCGCACTGATTTAACGCACATGATGCAGCTGAAATATTTTATGATAATTTACTTGCTATTTATTAGTAGCATAAAACATAACGAAACGATTTTACCCCGTTCAAAACTCTAGGGAATAAGTTAATTAACTTTTGTGCAAACATATCATCGTAATATTCGCTCGTATCTACGCGCGCAATCATTTTGTCAAAATAAACGGGTTTTCATAATAAGCACAAAATTAAACACATTTGTTGAGAGACCCGTGGCGATCGAGCGGCGCAAAGTGTGTATTCGCGTATCCCGTCAATGGCAACATATCCAATAAACACAATGCAATATCCAGCCCGGAGTGTTTAAGCCGAGCGAAGATAGATGGATAAAGAAATGAAGAAAGGTAGTCGTCGGACACGCGCTGAATGAGATAACAATAAAGGCATTTGCATTCGCCGCGAGCACTCGTCGCGATCCTACATCGTGCACGGTTGATCGCATCCAGCTCGTACACCGCTTGTTATAAACGTACGCGTACATTTATAAATAATGATTTGTAATCGATCGTTTCTCCGTCTCTCCTTTCTTCGTTATCCAGCAACGATCCATTGCATAAAAATTGGATCTTAAAGACAAAATTAAAAGTGCGAAAAATAATATATATATATATATATATATATATATATACGAGTGCGAGTCAACGGCAGCACTTAGGTATAATGAGTCGCGTTCCCAGCTGCACTTGACACAGATCAAGGACACTCGTGTTACATTGCCGCGCTCGAGCGAACGAACGCGTTCCTCCTCCTTCTCCTCCGTCTGAGTCTATACATAGACAGAGAGAGAGAGAGAGAGAGAGAGAGAGGAGGGGGGGGGGGAGAGAGAAGAGTGAGGCAATTCTCCAAGCTCGAGCCGCAAATATACCTGCAGGCTTCGTCGTTGTATGTAAAAGGAAAAATGCGCTACGCTATTTCAAAGTTTGCGGAAGAAGTCAAACTTTTTTCAAAGTTTAAGAAAAAGGTCGATTTATGTAAATAGCCGAAGGATGAAGATTGCGTGTGAGACTGATAGGATTTAATGGGTTCGTCGGTAAGGTCAAAAAAAGGAACTTATTTTTCTCTTTTTAAGAATACTTTTTAGTTTTACTTAAGGTTGGGCCGGTGAACAGAAAATTGTATTGAATTTTAGTTGAGATATTTTTGTAGACGAGTTCATTTGAATATATGATTAATTCAAGAATGTAAATGTTGACCGGAGCTGCGATCGAATTTAGGTCGAATATCGAATGTAGATCGACGAAACATGACTCAGACATCCTTGAGATTAGTAAACAACGATAATCCTTCGTGTAATATATAACAGTGTGGTTTGAAAAAAATTGCCTTACAAGGTTTGCTAATATTGGTCTAATAATTATATTTTTTTAACGCTTTATTTAAAACATTATAAAAGTTTATACATATTTATACTAGTTTAATCGCAAAAAATAGAAAAATTTAATTCTATCGCGCGATGTATTTGTTTTTTACCTAGTAATATATGAACTTCGGTGATTTAAATAAGCTCGTTAAAAAGACGTACTGCTCGGGCAAAAATATTTTCAAACACATTTCAAGTATCGCAATTCGCTTCATTTTTAACATTCCTCAACTCAGTCTGAGAAATTCATCTTGCCGTGGTGCTTTCATAATTTTTACCTGCGCCCCATGGGAACGATCCGCGCATCGCTACGTAGCGTACGCACTCGTTATAAGCATAAAAACGCAATTTTTTTCCTTTCATAAAAAAAAAAAAAAAAAAAAATGGAAAAAAAAGTTGCCTCATAAAGTTTAATCACTCTCCAAACACCTTCAATCTTATGCGTATCGGTGTTAAAAAAGTTCGAGAGAAGGATAAAACTTTATCGATTAAAGAATTCAATCACAAAAACTTCGTACACCCGATACTTCCTCCAAAGTAGCAGATGCGGTAAGTGATCAGCGGTAGCTACAGAGATAGATAGAGAGAGAAAAAGAGAAAGAGATGTATAATGTACAATACAAAGCGGAAAGCGAACCACTCGTGGCAAACTTGGACCTAACTCGAGTTGGTCGGCGCGCGCACGCGTGGCTTAATAATGGGCCTTCTTCGCGGTCGTTAGTCTCACGCGAACTTCGTTATCCATGGTTCACGTCGAAATCGACAAAGGAAAACGAAACGGGGAAACGCGCGCGCCTCCTTCTCAACCTCTTTATTCGCTCGCTTCCACTCTCGTTCTCTTTTTTTTCACTCTTTTATTGTTTTTTTCCTTTCAACTTTCAAAGATCGAACCTAACGCTTTATGTATATACAATACGAAGTCTTGAAGATTTAAGGAAATATTAGCGAGTTTAGGTTAAACGTTTCACTGGGTTAAGCGCGAAAGAAGCTCAAAAGGTTCTGCTCGATGCATCGTTGATCGAATTTTATCGGATTAAAGGAGATGAAAGAATTATTCGCGAGAATATTTGTCGGTCGTCGTTGAAAGCAATGGCGCGTGCCGATGGACGCTAATGGACGCTTAACGATGTTAAATTGATGCGCGAGATTGATTGCGTTAAATAATGGATTTTTCTAAAAAAGCACTCGCTACATTGTATTTGACGATTGAGCGTTTATTTACATTATATTGGATTACATCGCAAGTTGCACGCAATCGCATCGTTTTTACAAAAACTGCGTAATGCTCGAATCGAAACGATAAAATTCATCACTGGGTTCATCACTGTTATTGTATTATTATTCTAGATAATAGGTATCATCTTTTTTAATTACAAACTTCTTTTCAATTATATGAATAATAATGCGTATAGTTAAATGTATGCATTACTAATCGAGTGTTTAAATAAGAAATAGTTTTCAATATGATAATTTCATTGGTAATAATAAAGCAAAGCCACGAATACCGATAATTTTGCAATCAACGAAAAGTATACGTATTAGCCTTATTATAAAAAGTATTATCGTGTATCCGACGATATAATATATTTCTCGTAAAAGCAGATCGAAGAAACGCGAATGGTTAAAAATCTTTCCAGGAAGAAAAAAAGATATGGTAATAATAATTTTAACGCTTTTTAAAACGACTACCGCCCGTTAAGCCTCTATGCATATAAATACTTGGGAATTGAGAGAGAGAGAGAGAGAGAGAGAGAGAAAAAAAGAGTGAGAGTCATATGTACGGAGGGCGAAAAGCGTAGAGCGTGGCCATCGCAATCGCGATAATTGCATCGCGGCTTTAAGAACGATCTTGGATAAAAGACGAGAACTTAAAGAAAGAGGGAGATAGAGAGAGAGAGAGACAAGAGGCAAGAGGCAAGAGGAGCGTCAACGTCGAGTCGGTCTTACCGCTGATGACCTTGAGCGCCTCGTCGTAGTCATCGCGTTGTCATTAGGGATGCCCGGCGCATATACACGGCCGCGTTGATGATTATTCAACGGGTTTTCTGTCTCCCGTAGCACCTCCTCCTCCATCTCCTTCGTTTACCTTTTTTCATTCTCCGCTTATTATTATCATCGTTATTATCAGCGCGTATATAGCATCCTCGGCGCGAGTTCGGTAAGATGCAGGAACGTCTTACCGAGGGTTGCTTGTCCTCTCTTACGAGCGCTTATATAGTCTGTCGACTCAGCAGTCGCGCTCCTGCCGACTGCTCGGCTCTTAAGAGCGAGAATTTTTAACGCTCGAATGCGTTATACCTATGATTACGCTTCATTTTTCGCCATTGAAAAAAAAGATTTATCCTCGCGATTAGTAACACCGAGTGAAAAAAGGGAAGGTTTTTGGAAATTATAACGTCGTAGAGAATGCCGTTTTAATTGTATCAGCGAGATGAAAGAATTTTTCATGAGATATGCTCGTTTGATTAGGAAATACTATGTTTGTTAAAATTTTAAGTAAAAGATGGAACGGTGTTTAATGAAAAATAGAGTAAAAGGTGATTTAATAACTTAAATTACATAGATTGTCACTTTAAACGTCCTCTTTTACACGCAAAAATTTGCATGCAAATACCAATATTCACGGATTAAAACGATAAAAGCAAAAAGTTCATTCCCCTCTTGACGCAAGGAAGCGACGCAATTTTTAAAAAATGTAAAACGCGCGTCTCCAGCGGCATAAAAGTAAATTCCAACTAGAGCTAATCCCAGTTTAACGTTTCCGTGCTGAAATACCGTGATTCGTCACGCCAGAAGAATTTCTCGCACACCTAGAGCTCACAAAAGAAAAAAGACTCAAAAGAGAGAAAGAGAGAGAGAGAGAGAGAGAGAGAGAGAGAGAAATGAAAACATAAACTCGCGCGTACGCGTGTGTACTAATATATAAGTACACACCGAGTCATTAGACGATACAGTTTTGCGTGCCCGCGTAATGCGAAGGATTAGGACGGAGTCGCAAAGTACGTTTGCGCAGCAACACGCTGCGTAGAAGCAGTAACAGCAGCTTCTCTCTCGTCCTTTTGTCGCTGTTATAAATTCGTGCATGGAGACAACGAGTTGAGAGAGAAAGAGAGAGAGAGAGAGAGAGAGAACTATTGCCGCTACAGATCAGCAGGAACGTTTATATATGTATGTGTTGGAAGGCGTTTGAAATGTCATCGCTCGCGCGTCTCTTTCAACTGGAATGTATACATCTATCCATCGAAGAGTCGATATAATTACGTTTATAGCACTTGCAATAGTTTTTCCGTACTTCCCTCTGCTCTTTCTTTCTTATGCCTTTTCTCTCTCTCTCTCTCTCTCCCTCGTTCTCTCTTTCTCTCTCTCCCTCTCTCTAGCTCGCTTCGGTTCTCTTCATTTTGCAACCGAGAGAAAAAAGAAAGGCAGAGCTCGAAGAAGCAACTGGCTTTTGCATATAGAGGCCATAACGGAATATCCGCGACGACGCGGCTTCTGCTATTTCTTCTTCTTTTTATTCTCGTTATTTTTATCTTCTTTTTTCTGTTACGCGCTAATTACGCATAGAGCTCGCTCTTGCGAGTTTTCCTTCCTCCTCTCGCATGCGTCAAAGCCGCGCGTTTGCGTCCCCAGTTATCGCGCGACGGAAGATATAACCGGTGACACCAGTGGAATAAACGAACGAGAGAACAGGACTAGCTCGTCAATCTTATGGGAAAGCATTTGCACGAGTGACTTTTAGAATGTCATTGCCGAGCAAATACGAGCGTCCGTGAGTAGTTTTAAGAAGCTTTTTCTTGGCATGCGCTTAACGCATGGCGCTTTTGTTTTCTTTTTTACATTATATTATTCTTTCGTTTTTATTTCGCAGCTATTAAATTTATTTACCACTAATATGTAAAATAAATAGAACAGTTTGCCAATATAAGACCGTAGCGGCTTTACATGCGAGTGGATGCGTGCTAAAATACATATGAATCAATTTTAGAATTGTATAAAACAACAACGCGAACTTTGGATTAATCTCGCTTCTGTCCTTTTATTTTTTCTTTTTAATCAACAATTTAACCTATTCTTGATGAAATCATTAATTATTAATTAGCGATTTACATATAGTTTAGTTTAACCAAATATGATTTGTTTTACAGTAATTATAATCTTTTACACTAGTTTTGGCGTGTTAAACTTTACTTGTCGAAAATACTTTTGAAGAAAAATATTTACAAAATCGAGGTTAACGTTCCATTTTAATATGCATTATAAGTTTGATCTTTACAACTATTTAGAACTAGAAATTTATATTGCAAAGAAAAAAGTAATTCTTTTCTAAATGGTTTAGCTGTACTCGTATAACAATCAAAATATTTTTAATGCAATAATTTATCCATATAGATTAGCGGATTATTCTGAAAATCGATTTAATACTCGTGGGAAAATTTACGTTTGACTATCCATTAGCAATTTTAGAGATAAGTTTCCGGTCAATTCAAACTCGAAACTTTCGAATTACGACTTCAAGGGTAGCTTTTATCTATGCAAGAGAGGGATATAAAATTCGCGCGGATAAATAATTTATGCTTTTCCCAGCGCTCTGAAAAGCCGTGAGCGTGTGTTAAAGTTGCGTTTCGTCGATATTTCATACGCAAAGCGAACGATTTAATTAACCTCGACATAAGCGGCGCGGCAAAAGCCGCGGAAGAGTAAAAGGATAAAAAGAGCTGTAATGAATCATTCATAAGGGATAATCGAACAATGGAGCTCCTCTCCTTCCCGCGAATTACGCAATATTCCTGCGCACTCGCGCAACTCCGGCGTAATATATAATAAATGTACAGAAGAAGAAGAAGAAGAAGAAGGAGAAAGAGGAAAAGATTCTTGTAACACGGTTACGTATAGTTTGAGTACGCACTCGAAGTCATTGGCGTCGCTTATAAGCAAGTAAACACACAAAGATGCGCATACACATACATACACACACACTTGTCTACATATATACACGGTATGTAAATAATTTGAGCGGGAGCGTGTGTCAAGTGCACGCGGCGCCGAGGGTAGCACAATGGAGAAAGAGAGAAAAGCGTCGTGAAAGAGTCGCGAACTCCCGCGCACATCCCTCGTAAATCACGCATTATCGTGTGTCGCGCAGTTAGCGCGCGCGTGCCTACCACTACCGCGCCGAGATATATCGCATGACAATGAGTGAATGGCTTACGGCGGGTAGAATCCTACCGTTGCCGTTGCTCCCGCTGCAGTCGTTGTTTTACTCGAGGTACTTTACTCTCTTCTCGAGTCGTGCATGCGTGAGTGCGCGCGCGCGCGCCTGCGTCCGTGTGCACGTGAGACGATGAGTCTTCCGAACGTCATTGTGTGCAAAGCATACACTGTGATTTCCAGTAAGGAAGAGAAAGAGAGAGAGAGAGAGAGACAGAGAGCGAATGAGAAAAGAGCCAAGACCATTTCTCATAGTCTTACCGCGCCAGGTTCAAGTGCGCCTGGCATTCCTCTTCTTTTGCGAAACGAATCTATCCGGCTCTTCTCTTGTTGGATTTAAGTCGTTTGTTAACGCCGACTGGTGAATCTACTTCTATATAGTTGTTTGCTGCCTTTTTCAATTCGACATTGTTAGAAAATCCATTGTGTAACACGACTTTGAAGTTTACTCGAAAATGAAGTCACCAAGAAGAAATGAATCGTTTTAAAGGCTTACCTAATTCGAGAATTATTTGCCCGAAATAGAATTGAAACATTCAGGTTGATTTACTGTTTGTTGTGAGAAATTTAGTTAGCTTTAAAACTTATTTCGATTTAATAGTCTATCGGCTAAGGTATTTTAACTTATTTAATGGTCAATGCCTTTGTGAGATATTATCCGATAAGTAGCAAATGTTCGGAACTTTCAAATTCGATAAAATGAACTTAACGATTTACTCGTCGCTAATTAAAAATTTTTTATTAATTATATTTTACTTAACATCAATTCATTTCGACATTCTTAGCATACTCAAACTTACTGACCTCAAATATACTTTCGTAACTTTCCCCCTTGAACTCTGGCACCAATTTGTATGCGTGTACACTACAATTAGAAAGTTAATCATCATCATTGCCGTGGATTAAATAATTTCTCATATATGAGAAGTATGTATGAAGTCAAGTTTAAAGCGCGCATGAATCATCGAAAATAAAGACGGCTCGCATTCAATGGCGGCAGCTGTTTTACGTTGTTTAAGCATATTAATAGTAAAATTTAACGATTACCGCAGCGGATTATAACCCTTTAATCTAATCTTGCTTCTCTTTTTCCTTTCTCTCTTTCTACGGTTCAATGAACTACATTTTCCTACAGTATGTATATATCCTCTAAAGAATCTTCTTTCTACTAGACTTTACTTTTTACACGCTCATAAATTAAAGAATTCGACTACAGTGAGCTTTTTCTTCGGGAGAAGAACGTTTTTTAAAATACGGTGCGCGGGAGCCGCGCAAAGCAAAGAAATTCGCGAAAAGCTTACACACACACTCTCTCTCTCTCTCTTTCTCTCTCTCTGTTGCACTCTTTCTCCTACTAACGCTTGCTCACGTAATATACATAAAAGGTAGTTTATGCTCGCGTTGCACCGACCAGTAGTCTTAGAGATCGGCGCCCGACTTTGATCCTAGAAGGAGAGTGCGAGAAAGAGGAGAATATCGTACGAGTGTTTTTACGAGCCCTGCACGATGAGGGTTTGGGAACCTGCGGACGATTGTTCTTGAGTGAGAGAAAGAATAAGAGAGAAAGAGAGAGAGAGAGAGAGAGAGAGAGAGAGAGAGAGAGAAAGAGAAATAGAGAGAGAAGGAGAAAAAGAGCGAACAGCTCGCCGAGCTCTTCCAACTATTACGAGCTTTGGATAAAGGTGTATTAAGCTGGCTCTTCCTGCACGCGAAGATGGCTTCCGCGCTTATCGCTACCGCCGTTCTTTTCCGCATAAACTTGATGCGCCCTAAGGCCTTTAGTTCTTCTGCTGTATGCCTTATTTTCTATTCGACGATATTAATCGAGTGCAATGCTCTCCAAGTTGCAAAATGCAAAACGCGAAAGATCGAAAAAGCTTTTAGTGCGCGTGTTTCTTATTCTCTCACTCTCTTTCACTTGCTTTTTCTCCATTCTAATGGATTCTGCGCGGGGGGAATACTTGTTCGCGGGGAGAAGATTGCGAGCGTACGGTAGCGTTATTTCGCGAGGTAATAATGGCCCGTTCCGACGTGCTTCGGTTATTTTCATTTAATTTTCCGATGCATATCGGATATGTATATTCTCGCGAGATTGCGAATAAATTATTATTATTCCTTTTCCATAAATATTGATTTATTTTAAATTGCAAGTTCGAAGAATTTTATTGTATCCGATCGTTTTTCTTTTGTATAAAAAAACAAAAATTATTACGTGCCTATACGTGCTTTGACATTAAGCTTTTAAAAAGAGTCAATCAATGAACGATGCGCTCTGTAATGATGATTTGCTTTGATAATAATTACAAGAGAAAAGGTATGAGAGGCTCATTTACAATAATTAACAGCGCGCTCGAAGCACGACGTAATATACGACTATAAAAGTCATTGCTGAACTTTATACCAATCCTCGGGATTTATTACCTCCGTGGATAACCGACGCGTTGATGTCGCCTTGTCCTCCTCTTCCTCTTTATCCGCATACATATGCACGATGTGCTTGCGCGCATACGAGACGATGAACGGATCATAAATGTTATTACATCTCCCATTGTTTTTTTTTTTTTTATTTTCGCAACGTCACGAGAGGGAGGTGCTCCTTTTAACGTGTATCTATACATACCGTACGCGCTATATTCTCTTTCGCCATTTTTAGATCCGACCGGCCGTCTGGAGCGTGGATAATGAACGAGTCGATTTTTTAGTCGCAAAAGTGTCGGACTCGTCGCAAATCGCGAGAGTCGAGGAACGCGCGCGATTCGTTCCAGATGACGGCTCGTCGACTGCACACGCTCCGCTCCTTGGCAAAAAGCGAAATGGTGAACGAAAAAGAGAATGCAAGAGTAAGAGAGTGAGAGAGAGAGAGAGAGAGAAAACGAGAGAGAAAGAGAGGCTCTTTTCGTCTTGCACTTTATACGGCAAAAAAGGGGACTCGGTGTTGAGGCGAGAGATAAAGGAACACGCCTATCATTGTTGTGATCGTGGAGGAATCCAAGTTTAATCTTCAACAGCGCGTCGAGTCATGCCTATCTCTGCTTCTTTCTCTTTTGCTCTTTCAATGCATTACGCGGAAAATAACGTGCCGTTACTCTTACGCGTCGATAGAAAGAGTCTCTCCTTTCATCAAGCAGCGAAACATTAACTAGACTATCGACTCTCGATTCTTTCTCTAGCGTGTACATATATATATGCATATGTATACACTCGCGGGATACGCATAGTCGGAATTTCCGAATCGGGCAAGGTGCTTATTATCAAGGGCGAGATTACGCGAGTGAGAGGAAAGGAGAAGGAGGGCCGAGGGGGCGCCGATGTATTTCCTTAAGGAGACTCCTTAAGCGCTTGGAATTACACGTCGCGCACCTCAATTAGATTCCGCACGCACGCGTCTGCCGGATAGATAGACGACGAGGCACGTACCTATACGTATATCAACGTACGCGTACATATATATATATATATATATATATATATATATATATATATATATATATATATATTTCTTCGCGCGTTCTTCGTACGTTGGCGTAATTGTTTAAGCGCATATAAGAGAGCGAGAGAGAACGCAATTGTTTATGCCGATCGGTAAGTACACTCGGTCCTGAGTGTACATATACTCAGGCTTTCGCTCCTCGCGATAATGAAGCGCAATGATTTCCTGTCTCAACGCCATTCTCTATCTCTCTTCCTCGTTCGTATGTCGTTCCTTCTTTTATGTATACACCTTTCCTGCGTTGGTCTCGCTCGCGATATAAATTTTTCCCTCTTCTTCGATTCCGCGTCGCCTTCCTCTTTCCTAGTCGCTCGTGCGTCTTCCTCCATCTCCGCGTAATCACTATATTTTAGTCGTTCGTCAGCGCAATCGACTATTTCCCTCTCTTTCCACCTCCGCGCTTCTATCCTCGTCTAGTCGTGCAGTAACTTTCAAACGCTAGCTTGCTGCAGGGCTTGTCTCTCTCTCTCTCTCTCTCTCTCTCTCTCTCTTTCTCTCTCGGGGAGTATCGCCTTTCTGCGCGAGAGAGCGCGAGGTTCAGGGTCGGTCAAGGACTCGCGCAAGATTCTCTCGATCGCTCGTTCTTGCTCTCTCGCCTAGTCTCTCCGCGACGGGAGAAGATCAAGCGAACGATCGGACTACTACAACTATACCTATACTCATTCGCTCGCGGGTTTCTCTAATGGAAAGTGCGCGCACGTGGATATAGAGGGGGAGTACAAAAAAGAGAGAGAGAGAGAGAGAGAGAGAGAGAGAGAGAGAGGGTTAGCAGGCACCGAAGCTGGGATATTCGCAATATCGGTACGGTTGGTTTGTTACGCTGCTCGTGGCAGGGAGGCAAGGTGTCGTTCAGGGCTGGTTCTCGCGTATACATTCTTGCCGAGAAGCCGAAGAGGCGAGTGCTCGAGGAAACGGACGGAGGACAACGCCGCGCTTCGGTTTAATACGCCAACTGCCGGATACGGACTGTGTTTCTTGTCTTGGCTTGAGTAAAGACGAGGCCGGAGGCTTAGCGCGACTCTGGTTGTGTCGTGAGACCTCGCTGCGTACGCACGTTTGAAATTTATCTAATCGTGGGGTGTCGGTGGCGAACGGAAAATGCCCGAGTTGTTCCGACCGTATAGCTGTTTTTGATGTAGGTGGAAAAAGAGGTTAATTAGTTTTATATCACTCGATGAATGATTTAACCGGGTAATTCCTTTGAATAAGTTAAGAGATAGAGGTAATAAGCTTCGACGACGTAGTTGCTCGGGGAGTTGGACTAGAAAGTTATTAGGAAGTTATTGGGAGAGGCTACAAGGTGTCGAAGAACAGTACTATGGATTTAACTAGAGAGGAGTGTCAACTAGTTTCAGTAAAAGGGGATCGAATAATTTTGCAAAAAATTTAAATGGCTCGATAAAAGTTGACCATACGGGTACACTCAAACTAGTTCAATAAAAATGTCATTATTTACACAAGATCTATCTCACGTTCTATATTAATATCTGTTTGATAATATTTTTTTACAAATAAGAGTTCAACCGTTTAATAATCAAGCTAAACGAGTTTGTTAATCGGTGCGTGTGGCATTATGAAATTTTAAAATGTCTTATGAAATATGGGATTTAAAATCTTGATCTATATATTTTAATTTTTTTAAAACATTTTAAAAATGATTGATAAATTTTTATAAATAGAATATGTATTAATATTTAAACTTTTTTTTAACGAAAATTTCTTTTTATCACCAACAATCTTTATTTCTTTCGGATCATAAATTTCCTCGCATATTAATCGATCATTTACTTGTAGGCAACGATGTAGGCAACCCTCTCAGTCGCTAACAAATTTGCTTTCCCACTGGAAACTGCATCGCTCATGATATCAAGTTAAATTCGAGTTAAAGAGAATTTCAAGATCGGAACGGCTACGTCGATGGGAGGTGCGACTCAGCCGATAGGCTCATACTTATACACCCTGTATTGAACCATTTTTTCAGCGATCGCGAATCGATCTTAATTTCTGCGTTGTCGTCCTCGCGTCCGACCTTACGATGATTACGGTCATTTGATTTGGCTTAACTACCTCGCGATACTCTCGAACTCATAGAGGAGAGATAGAGATAGAAAAAGGGGGAAAACACGACAAGACGGATAGGAGAATTTTGCGCTGGTATGGAGTAAGTACGTCGCTTTATGACTCGCGCGTACGCGTAAAACTGTTGCCCGCATCCGGATATATATTGAATTCGATTTAAAAGGTTGCACACAAGGGGCGATTTAATGGTACGGTTTGTGCTCTCGGATAGGCAGTTAAGTATTCGTATTCGAGGCTTTCTCAATTTGGAGCTTGCAAATTAGCCGTTGCCGCGTCGTTAAGCGCGTCTAAAGCGAGCTCATCTCGTCGCGATGAGCTGCACTTTTTCTCTCTCTTTCCCCCTTTCCCTCCTCGCATCTACCCCCGTTTACTTTGGCATTGCACTTGTACGAGTACGTATAAATACTCTGGATTTACGGCAAAAATAAATCAGTGATTAAGTGGTAGCCGTATATATATATATCCCGTGCGCTTCTTTCAAGACACATTCTCCGAAGCCTTTTTCCTCTCTTTCTTCTCCCACTACAAAGCAAGGGATGCGCAACTCTACTTACAGGCTCGTTCTTTTTCCATTCTCTCTTCCTTTCTCTCCCGGCACTCGAAATTACGAGGCTCGTGCCGTTGTTATCGTTGGTGAAAGAAGCGCACCGGCGCTTGTGTTTCTCCAGCACACCCATCAGGAAGATCAATTTCACTCGTGTCGAGCCAATGACCCACGCTATTTATAACTATGAGATGGGAATGTTTCTCGCATTCTCTTCCCCTTTCTTTTCGTTCTTGTATCGTCGATGCATCGCGGAGGAGAGCTTATAACCAGGGCGATCGCTGGACTTATGAGGCGACGATAGGCGCATAAAACTCGACGATGAGAAGATGCTTCCCGAAGCGCGAAATCGCGCGCGAAAAGAGAATAAAGTTGCTAGAGTTAAACCGAGCATGAAAACGCTTGTATTTTACGCTTTGTCTTAACGCCTTATACGTATACCTGTTGCTATATATACGTGCGTGCGGATGAAGGAGGAAGTTAAGGTTAGATAGATAGAGAGTATAATGGTAGGAGGAGAAAAGTATATAATGCCTGCCCCGGAAGTTCTTTGCGTAAATCCGCGAGTAAATAGCCCATCGCGAAGCGAAAAAGCTCTCCTGCAATAACAACAACAACAACAAAAGCATATCTTTCATTCTTCGTCTCGCTCTCTCCGAATAGCTGCACGCCACGTAGACGAGCCGTATGTGAATAAGGAAGGAAAACAGGAGTAGGGGAGGAGAGATAGCTTCTGTCTGGATAGGAGAGGACATTCCGCGGCAGGCAAGCGCTGTGATTCTGGTATTTGATTAGGTAGAAGGGAGAGAAGGAGGGAATAACGACTGTTCGTATCTCGTTCTCTCTTTTATTCCTGATGGAAGTAATGCGGAAGAGGCAGATGCAGCGGCAGCAGTCGCGACCCGGAAAGAGACGATCCTCGACGTTATCCCGGAATGCTCACGATGCCAAGGAGAGCTGCGCACTGAAGTTGCGCAAGCCCTTCTACAGCAGTCGGCGGACTTAATTAAGAGCCGCTTCTTTTCTTTTGACGACGCAAGCGGCGCGCGTCCTATACTTTTCATCTCTCTCTCTCTCTCTCTCTCTCTTTCATTCGCGAGAGAACTTAATGGCCGTGAACGTTTTGCATTTCGCAGTAAGAGATCTGCTCGCGTGTTTTTTTTACGCTAGAGCGTGCGTGCGCGAGAGTATCTCGCGTATCGTCTATCGGCCATATCGAGGTATTTGTTCTCTTATTTTCTCTTTCTCTCTCTCTCTCTCTGTCTCTCTCTCTCTCTCTCTCTCTCTCTCTCAGCTAGCGGCTTTTTCATCGAGGCGTGGAAGATGGCTCTAGACGATTAGCGAGAGAGGAGAGACAAAAAGATCGTGGACTTTTAGCTTTAAGGTAGAAAGAGAGACTGTAGAGAAGTAATTGATCCCGACGTTCTTTGATAAAATGAAGGCGACTTCTTCCAGACGCGATTGCTTTCTTTGCGCTAATAGTTACAGCGGCTTGTCGTTAATATCGACGCAAGATCGGAAATTGCCATTTATCCGTAGTTACGTTCGACGCTCGATCTTTACGGAAAACAATTCGCTAAACGTATAATAATTCACTCTCCTCGTTGTACGGTTTCTTCTACCTAGATGACGTTCATCTCGTCTCGCGGTGCGTGTCGTCGTCGTATTTCCTCGTTACGGTAATTCGCGAGCATCGTCTTATTCTTGAACCTTTACGTATGCGAATACTATAAGACAGCTCGCATATGTATATACGCGCGTGCACGTGTGTACATAATCGATAGATCGATTGAAATCGATGAACGAGGATTCTACGGGTGGTCGAGACCTTTAATCACCGGAGAATGCCTATATCTTACCTCTCCGGTTTAATAGCAAGAGAAAATCAGAGAGAGGGAGAAAGAGAGAGAGAGAGAGAGAGAAAGACAGAGAGAGAGAGAGAAAGACAGAGAGAGAGAGAGAGAGAAACTCGAAGCGAAAGGAAACGTAAGATGGCGGAAACGCAACTGCAGCGGATCTATTTCATCTTGCCCGGAGTTCTTTCGTATAAGCGGTGATCGCGCACCTTCTCCGATTTCAATGACTTTGAGTTTTTAATTGAAGGAGGGATCTTACGTCGTATACCTCAAGTTAAACATGGACCTGTCAGGGGTGCGCTGCAAATTGCCCCTTGAATTTTAATGGACGTTAATGAAAAGTGAAACATTTCATTATGAGATTAAAACCAGTGCTTATTTTTTTATGCTTTTTTTTAATTTTGATGATCGCTGCCTGACTCGAAAGGAAGTGTCGAGCATCGTTGATATAAATTAATTCGAAGCTTTCAAGAATTTATATCTACGGAGAACTTGATGTGAAAATGCCCTATGATGCTTAATTTTTTTTTATTCGCTGTCGATGCTTAGATATGGACGTTTATGAATAAAATGCTTATAAAAATTTCAGTAAAACGTTGAACTGCTTTTGAACGTTATACGATAATTATAAAAGGGCCATTTTCAAGCTTCTGTCTCGTGAAAAGCCATAAATTTTTATTGCAATTTAACAGTATAATAAAGATAAGAGAAATATCCTTCTTATTAAGTAACGAGTTGAATTATTTTCATAATAATATTTTATGTATAAAGAATTTTGCAGAAAAAATTTATTTATCGAAAAAAGAATTACCGACTCGTTGAATGTTATTAAATCGTCGTTAAAAATATTATTTTTAGTAATACAGTATTAAAATTTATCACTCGAAAGCATAATAAGCACTAGTAAGCTTGATTTTATTTTTTTGAACCCTTCTCCACGAAGCGATGATTTCACGTTGGTTTTATGCAACGCACATAAGTACGCGCGGTGGGACAACGCGCGCACGCGAAACTCGTTTGTTTTCATTCGGATTTCAAGCGGTCGGACACCGACGATTTTCAGGAAGTGCTCCCTCGGGCGTAAAGAGCGAGTTCGCGCACGCGAAGGTTATACGAGCAGACGCGGGGAAAGAAGAAAAAGAACGATTCAACTCTCGAGTAGCCGTCCGTCCGCGCGTTGTCCACCGCTTACACAGGACTCGTTCGCAATACCTCGACCGAGCGTTCGCGTACACACATAGACGAAGCGCAAAACTGGTTACCCTGGAGCGGAAAAAAGGGGCGAGGACGGGCGATCTCTATCGCGCTTGCCTACATGACACTCGACGCGCGACAGTGACGAGCACTTATTAGCTTCGCCCGTGTGTCTTATATCCTCGCGATGCCTTTTCCACCTCTCTCTCTCTCTCTCTCTCTCTCTCTCTCTCTCTCTCTCTCTTTCTCGTCATCGCTTGAAATTTTACCCGCGTTTGGCGAGCGCGTGACGGGCTAGGCACAAATGTAGAAAAGGATACCGACATCGGCATAAACGCTCGCGCAGAGAGATGTACTACTCGCAAGGTTTATGGCTTCATATATGAAGACGGGCTCGAAGATTCTCGCTGGAGTATAAGTCTAACTTCGCGCGGAGCTGTAAACTCTAAGATTTAATACTCTTTATTTATATCTCTTTTCCTTCGTGTACATACGTGCGCTGCGTGCGTTGTGCCGCTCGTGTTTTGTTTTATTTCCTCGGACTCGCGCTCGTAATAAAGCCGTTAAAAAATTCCAACTTAGATAAATTAGATAAATTGATTTTTTCGCGAATTTATTTCCCTCCCTCCCCCTTTCTTGCTCCTCTCTCTCTCTCTCTCTCTCTCTCTCTCTTTCTCTAGCTATCTACTTTACCTCCCCGTCAGACCGGTTCGTTTGCGCAGTTAAGCGTGACCTTGATATACTCTATATCAAGCGCGCGGAGGATGCGCTGCGCGCTTATAAAGTACGTTCGTCGCGCAACGCGACGTAAACTTTATAGGCTGATCGGATCTGCAAATGTTATAATGTACAGTTTTGTTACGGTATTAAAAAATTTCTCGCCCGTAAAATACCTGCATTTTTTTTTTACGATTGCAACGTTTAGAATCAAGCGTTACTTTGATGTTTGTAGAACAATAACCTATACAAGTTCGTTTTTTTTTCTTTTATAGCATCGAGTATATTTTTAACAATTTTCGTAATTTTTTACAATTTTTCATTAAGCCAAACTAAATTATTTTATTTCGTTGTTTTAGAAGTGTGGGTTTATATAGTTAAAGCAACTTGTCTGGTAACAAGGACAATTACTTCTCGTAAACGGACCCATGGATTATCTCAGCACAAGTACAATAGAATACCAGCGACTAAAAGATTTCTTCTTTCAAAGACAGGGAGACCGTATCGTTACGGAAACCAAAATAAAAAAAAAAGAAAAGGCCCTTGTATCTTTCTTTGCGTCTATAAACTCCACCTGTACAGATTGGCCATACGGCAAAAATTCGTTCCGATAAAACAAAGAATTAATTAATGTGGCCCGAGCCACATATTACTGATTAGTAAGCGAAATCGCAATCTCCGTCGGGTATTCCGCGCGAAATTAGTGGTTTGGGTTCTCGGAAAATGCATAGAGTACGACGCTCCCGCGCGGCATAGAGTAGCAGCAGCGGGTAATAAGCGTCGGTACAGCTTTAATTAACTTGGCGCTTCGATTTAATTATCTTTCCCTGTTAATGATATGCCGTACGTATGTGTACACGCCCCGCAAGATTTGTAACAATGTTTTCTTTCCTCGTTGTGGATTTTTGATTTTGTAAGAAAACGCGCTCCTTTTTAAAATAAAGCATGAATGAAGATTAATTATTTGGAAGAATTTACTATTGCTTATTTATATTAGCGTTAAAAAAATTTGGATTATAATGACGTCTTTATTCGGTATGATATTATCGGTGATAGGCGAAAGTGTAAACTAAGCTTTAATGAAATAATGTAACGCAAGCGACGTTATATATCCGAGAGAACAAATTATACACTTTAGATGTAGAAACGCCGATTAAATTATTTGTGGTAAAAGCTAGTGCATAATTAAAATTATCTTTACGGAGCTTGCCAACTCTTTAATTAATAAATGTAACGATGTTTAGCAGATAGCAAAATAGCAAATTAACTAATGCAGATATAGGTTATAATTAAACTTATTAAAAATTCAATGGATAACTTGAAGAAAAAATAGTTTCTAAGACGTCATACATATTAATTTTAACGAATCTTGCATTTAACAGGTGTTCGCATTTCATTTCACAAAGCGTAGACATTAACTCAGCGTGTTCGTTTCCTCATTGACGTTTATGCCTTTTTCCTCTCTTAATATCTCATTCTCTATCCGTTCTTCGACAAATAAAACAAAGCGAACTTAATCTCGGTTTATCAAACAATCGCGCTAGCTTGAAATTGTAATTTTAAAGGCGTAGGAGACTACGAATCAAAGTTATTACAATTTTTTTTTCTTTTTTTTTTTTTTTTTTGAAGAAACATTTTATCTATGTATATATGTGTGTGTGTGTATGTATAAATTTAAAAGCTTGTCTCGAGTATCTCATGATTACAAAGCTTTCTTCGCGGTATAAAAATGCTTCGCTTTCCGGTAATAATAATAAAACGATTCGCGGGCCGCACTTAGTAATAGGAAAACACGATGGTTGTACGTAATGGTTAGAAGGAAAAAGGAATCGCATCGACCTACGACACGATTATCGATTGCCGTAGATGCGTATTTTTCGCGGTGTAATAATCCCGTAGCACGGCGTCTTCCATCTTACTTCAACCATCGGCTTCGTTATCCACTCTGTGCTGACAAAAATTCTACATCGCCTCCGCGCGGCGTTCGCGCGTATACCATCATATTAATATATACGATACAGAACTGCAAAGGATCTCATTGCTCCGTAATGTTTAATAATAGCGTACCTTTTTTCTTTTACCTTGTTCAATAGTTCAAATATTTTTATCTCTAAGATGCCGAGTTAGTGTGTATATGTATACAAGTTCTACATATATTGCAGGTATTCGTACACGTTCGTTTACAAAGCCAGAGAGGAAGAGAGACCTTGACGTAAGCGATGAGAGAACGCGACACGCGCGAATAGCGAAACACTCCACGCTTCTTCCAGTGCACTTTCCGTCAAGGTCGTTCAAGGTCGTCGCTTCTCACTTCGCGCGCTAGTATATTTCCGTCTCTCTCGGTTTTGCGCGCGCGTTCTTGCACAGGTGTGTGTACATATATATATATATATATACGTGCGCTCGGCGTTTGCTCGTATATATTCGTGCGTACAGCATTCGAAAGAAGAGCGAAACGCATACGTCGAGCTCAACAACCTTTTGCGATGTGTGAGTATACAAGCGCTTGTATAATAAACTAGTCCGCGTGTACGCGTAGAAGATACGTCGTTCGTTTGGAAGGGTTGCTCTCGGTATGCGAGTTTCTCTCGTTCGGTTTGCGCGTATATACATATACAAGCGCTCGCTCGCGTATATTCATGTCGAAGACGACAAGTGCGAAATTGAGAAGAAAGGGAGGGAAGGAAGCTTGAATCGTATGGGATAGATTTTTACGCGGCGGCGAGCCGCGAAATTGGTTACGCTTGCGGCGAAAGACAGAGAAGTATAGAGAAAGAGAGTGAGAGAGCAAGATGTGTAAATATATATATATATATATATATATATATATATATATACGAGTGTATGCGCGTACGTGAACGTTTTTCCAAGAGAGGTATAGCACTCGAGTCTAAGAGGCTTTTTTCAGCTTCCTCCATTATCCGCCGTTGTAGTTTATAGACTGTGCGTCTGTTGTTTCTTCATTTTTTTTGCTCTTTGATTCTTTACTTCGCAAAAAATGTGTTCTTTTAAGACGGGCATATGTAATTAATGCGAAAGCCATTTTTTGTCGAGAAGCTGGGAAAACTTATGGAGCATTCTTTGGATTTGCTTGACTGGATTTTTTCGTGTTCGGATTGCAAAAAATAGTTTATGTAAGGCTTAACAAAAAAAGGTAGAATCGAGAGCCTGTTTATCGTAAAACAATCGTTGCTATTGTTTGTATAATACGTTGGTAAAAAATGTATTTAGTTAACTAAAAAACAAGTAAAAAATTATTCTGAAATACAAATTTTTTACGTTTGATTCAATTTTTTTCTTAATTGTAATAAGAACCACAAAATTACGTCTCATCGATAATTTTTTATCAAGTTAAATCTTTAGGTAAAATATAACGATCGAATCTGAAAAATTTTAATTATAAAATTATATTTATGTAAGATTATTACTTGTTTTATATTATCGGAAGATAGAATTTTAACATACAAGTATACACAATCTCATTACGGACTTTGTATTTTCTTAAGTAACTTACTTTGTAAGTTAATTTACATTTGTAAATTGTTGCCTCAATCCCGGCAGATTCAAGTTTTTCCCCTGAAAATTATTTAAATATGTTTGAAGCGCGGGCTCTCGAGCTTTTTCCATTATAGGAGGTACATTATATTTCAACTTATCGATTCATTGTAAATAATAGCGGAAAGTTTTAATAAACGTATAAATTTAATAAAATATATACAACGTAATTAAACCTGTTAAATGAATAAAAATTGAAACCAACGTTAATCGATTAAATTCAACGCGTATAACAATTTTTTGCCTAAAGTCCAAGGAAACAATCGATAAACCAATTTGACTTTGCTTACTAAGCGCTGATAACGAGTCCGCATTCGTAAAATCCAAGTTCGTAGACCTACATCAAGTTGGAATACGCGAGTTGGCATTGCGTAATCCACGATACACGCAAAACATAATACACATATACAGGAATTCGCAGCTGTTGCTACGACACAGATGCTATCTCTTTCTCTCTTCATGGACGGATAGCCATCTCTTACCGTATAGCGACCACTACACGATGCATGCTCACACGCGAGCCTGCTCGACGCATCCTCGGGGCTGAAAGTTGTTTGAAATAGTGTGAGCGAACTTGTACACACACACATATATATATATATATATATATTTGAACGACAGGATCGCGTTTATGTAGATATACATACATCCTTAGCACATGCACACATGCAAACTCTCAGCGATGCTCTTCCTCACGGTGTGAGCTCAGAACACATATATGTATACACATTTGTCGAGAGAAAAGTTCTCCCACTTCGCTTCTCTCTAGGAGAGAGCGAGTAAGGGGCAAGGACATCTCTTTCGCGTACACCGGAGGCTTCCCTTCGGTCGTTGCTCTGCTTACCGTCTACGTATCCGCGCTCTCTCCATCTATACGGACACGCATAAGGCACACTAAGTGGCTTTCGTTTTGCATTCGTAGTTAGCCTATACGTTTTATATATACGTATATGGACGTTTGTATATTATTTACTCTCTCTATCTTTTGCCGACGACGCGCAATGGAAGAATGATTTCTCGGAAGGACCCGTGTTGCGCTCCCTGCGTGTCTGGTACTCCTGGCACTCTTTCTCTCTCGGAAGTTTTGCGCATACCAGAGGGATCGCATAGGTCGCAGAAAAAATTTTTTGCGATATCCGAGACGATGGTGTTCGTTACATTTTTTTATCCGTCTCGTCATTAGGGATATTCGTATACATTATTGCGATATATTGCCAATACAATGTTTAATCGGAATCGTCGTAGCCCGATATTGCGAGTTTTGTCCTTACAAGTACAAATTTATATAATACTTGTCTCCGTTGTCTGAGATAGAAAGATGAAAAGGAAAGGCTTGAAAAAATTATGAAGTTTCTTTGGAATTATGATGCCTGCAGAATTTATAGGACGAGGATCGTTTGTACATTTTATGTTCGTTTCTATTCCGTACATCGTTTGCACCTATATATACGTTTAAATTTTTTACGAAAATTGACGTTCCAATAGATATGCGCCAGCGTAATTTTTAAGGACAAGAAAGCCAAACGCATCAATTTCAAAGAGCATTTTCTAACGCGTCTCTCGAGCGAAGCACACAGTGCCAACGTTTCTGATGTGTGGCGCTATTGTATTAGATCCTTGCGCGCGTATACTTCTCTCGCGTGTATACGCGCGATCCTATCTTTGAGCCATATTTTGAGGCTCGACATTCGCGGATGTACCCTTGTACTTGTCTCGAGATGCACGCTATGACCTATCATTTACTATATTTTAATGGACAATGCAAGATAAAGCGCTCGATTCATACAAATCTTATACAAATAGAATTTTTATCTTTTTGCAAAACGTTTTCCGAACTGTAATATAAGATATTGACAATGAATGAGACGCAATATTTCGTCGATGCACGTATTACGTTCTTGATTTACGTCGTTTTGCTTTTTCGCCGTCATTAATCATAATAATATTCATATATTCTCTCTTACTTAACCTAAAATTATAATGCTTTTAAAATTAAATTTGCAATTTAAAAAAATTTATTAAGTATCGTGCATTGAATAAATAAACAATTGCCATTTAATGTGAAAAATGCTAAAATAATTTTTCATAACGCTTTTTTAATGTGACTGTTTAATCATGCATAATTTTTCAATATTTATAATTGTTTATTTAAATTTTAAAGCAACGCGAAATGTCTTTTATAAATGAAATTACAAACGATACCAGTTGCAATAAAATTAATTCTGAAACTGGATTGTAGCACGACAACTGCTTTAAGTGTAATGGAATCGTCTCATTAGCCACATGTAATCGATACTTGAAGAAACATATGGCTAATAAGGAAACCATTGAATTACTTAGATCTCTAGGATAAGATATCAATCTTATTTTATAATAATCGAAACAATGTATAAATATAAATAATTATATTAATCAAATATTCATGTCTAATAATTATAAATTTTAAAAAGGAATTCCAAAGTATTGGAAAAATTATTTACAGTGAGTTTTCGCTGGGAATTTCATTAAAATTTCAAGAAATTAATAATTCCGATGTTACACAAATACTAGGCATTTTTTATAGTAATACATGCATATAAAAACAACTTCGTTAGTAATAAATCTTTAAAAATATTTTTTAGCTCAATAAAAAGAATTATAAAAGTTAAAATTGTTCGTGCCAAATAGTTTAGAAAAAAAGAAAAGTCATTAGATAATAATCTATCCAATTTTATACTCGTTCGATTCAATTACGCCACTCCCCTAAACTAACAGCCTACAAATAACTTAAACTCACTTGTAAAGAGGCGCAACGATTACGGGACCGCGAACGAAGTCGCAAATTTTTCGAAATACTTGTCGAAACCGCAAACTCGCCCACAAGAATTCTACTCCAACTAAGAAAAAGACATCGCGAAAAAGAAACGGGAAAAATAAAAAGTTTATAAGAGAGAAAGAGCGAGATAGAGATAGAGAGAGAGAGAGAGAGAGAAAGAGAGTGATAGAAACGAAGTTCACCTGCTGCGTAACCGCGTCGGAGATTCGCAAATAAAATTATAACTGTATACATAGTAAAGAGCGACGAAGCTTAATATATATAAAAGACGCTCGTTGAAACGAATGAGCGAGGAACTATACTCGCTGCTACTTTACGGGATTTGCTCGGAGGAAACGACGGAGGCGGAGGAGGGCGACGATTGCGACGTTGGGGCAAGATAGAGAAAGAGAAGAAGAGACAAGTTCGGAGCGCGACGCCCGTACGTTCCGGCAGCGGCGTTTAATTTTCTTACGTTGCGCTTGCTTTAAACGGTATTACACCTACCTTACTTTATCTCCACATAGATATCCTGAATCATCGCGTGGACGTATTAAGCTCGATAGAAGAGCAACTTTCCTCGGTTCCTTTAAAGCAGACGCGTTAAATTGGCATGAAGCGTGACCGTCGCCGGTTGCCTGTCTGTGCGCGAACGCGCCGCGTATCGCGTTTTAATTGCTATACCCGTATCTTTTCTCTCTAACGTTTCTTTTTCCATCCTTCCGCGTTAAAGTTGACGACGCGCGTAAGAAAAAAAAAAGAAAAAAAAAAGAAAAAAAAAGAAAAAAAAAAACAAAAGAAAAAATATACCTACCGAGGAAGGTATAGACCCAGACACCACTGTCCTTCCTCTTTCGCGTGCGCGAGTGCGTGTGCGTGTGTGTAGAAGCGAGGAGGCGAGATGGAGGAAGGAAGCGTTTTATTTTCGCGGGTAACGTGCATGAAGTTGCGTTACGTCAGAGTTACGCTTGAAAATATCATTTCCCTCTCTCCCTCTCTCTTTTTCTTTTTATGATTATGAGAGCTTTTATTATTATCGTTAGTATTATTAGTGTCCCTGGAGAGGTTTGAAGCGAAATATTTTATACAAGGTTCGTTATGCGTTTCAAGTGCAACTTTGATAAATATTTTGTGTAGTGAAGGTAGAAACGTCTCGAGTCTCTTAATTATGAAAGTAAATTTTATGATAAACACCGAGTAATATTTAATTCTGCATAGTCTCTCTCTCTCTTTTTTTTTTTTTTTGTTTTAATTACAAAGGCTAAATGTGAGATAAATATTGTTGATAAAATTCATATTTATACATTACTTCAACTTTCATTAAATATTAATATATAATATATCGAAGTATATAATTTTACTTGGATTTCATTTTCAATGCTTATTTTTAGCTTTTTACGAGCAAGCAGTCTTTCACCTTTCTTGTTTCATAGAATAAAAAAAAAAAAAAAAATAAAATAGAAAAATTAAAGCCTTTAAAGGTAACTTGTAGTATTTCAAATATTTAATGAATGCTTTTGTAATGCGTTTACGATTTAATCGATAAAAATGCTAACGATAAGATTTACGCGTTTTAAATCTTGATGGTAATGAAAAAAAAGCTGATTGATTGATATATTGGACATATAGCGCAGGCGATATCGAACTTTTATGTTTTTTAAAGATAAATACTCCAATAAATACGACTATCCTTTTCTCCGGCGGATGGAATCGAGTTCTAATTTCAATAATTCACGTGGCCAATGTGCGCCCGTGCAGAGATACGGCGCGTATTCTATTATATCAAAGCGCCGGATAATCTTTCGTTGAATTTAAATCTCAAAGAAATTTTCAGAATAGATCTTCGAATGTGGAGCAATTTACCGATAAGTATACCGTTCGCTTTTAATAAATACTGTGGCTTTCTTTTTTCTTTTTCTTTTTTTCATGACGAGTTACTTGCTCGAATGCGCCGTTGATTATTTTTCAAAACGAAATATTTTTTTCAACGCTGCCCGCTCGGATGAAAATAATTATTGACCGCGTTTTTAGCCCCACGTGTGACATATATTATTGTATACAAATGGAAAATTAATGTGGAATTCGACAATTTTAGATGATAATTGATCTGATTTTCTACACAAACTTTATAATTTCCTGTTTTATTTGCATTTTAAGACTATAATATTGCCTATTTACTTGATTTAAAACGACCTTAAAGTTTATTTACCGATTCCCAGACCAATCTTTTATTAAGATAGTTAAATTTTTATTTATTACTGGTAAATCTAAGTTTACAAGCGTTAATTTTTGCAGAAAACGGAGAAATTGGAAACTTGGTCTGCATCATATATAATGTTATTTATTTCACTCCTATAAATATACAGTAATAAATTCGAATATTATTAATTTTATTGAAGCTGTAATTTTATAGGTTACATTAAGATACATTATTTTTTCTTTGAATTTCGCATAAATATTTCATAACAGTTGGATGCGAATATTTGTTAATATGCCGCGAAATCAAATTTAAACAATAATTTGCAGAGCATGTCGTTTCAGCTATAACGTTTCATAGAGCGGTGCCGAACAACCAAGTTTACCCAATAACCTGTCACAAGTTGTCACGCGACACGCTCTAACGAGAGAAAGGAAAAGGACCTTCATTCTCCTTGACACAGTGCATTATATTTTGGCGGCGATCGTTCCCTTCTCGTTTCTCTCTCTCTCTCTCTCTCTCTCTCTCTTTCTTTTTTCGTTGTTCTCGTCTTTATCTTTCGAGGCTCGTTGATGCGGTACCGCGTACATCGGTCACACCTCGCTTCTCGGAAGCGAAAATTCCTCGCTCTCTCGCCGATAATGGTTTAACGGTCCATACGCGCCAGCGTTGCCTCCATCTATTATCGCGCGCCCACCTTTCTCGCTTTTTCCCCAAGCTGCGTGCATTATCCCGCCGCTCGCGCGCGTCCCGTTCCTCTCTCTCTCTCGCTCTCTCTCTCTCTCTCTCTCTCTCCACTTGCGATTAATTTATCGAGTCCGTATACTACCAATGTACATATATGCTTATGTAGGGAGAGGAGCGCCGTTTATCCGCGACTGCCTTGATTTGTTTAGCGCGTTAGATGTGCGGTGGGAGGCTCGGGATATTTATTGCTAGATCGCGAAAACTTTTTGATCTTTACCACCGTAAAGTATAAAGCTTTGATAGTCTCTGGATATCTGGATTTAGTAGAACGTAAAAATTTACATACCGCTTGAAAAATTGATCTATTCCTTAGAACGCAGATAATTATGATTAATTTTATTTCGGTCATCGATATATTTATAGAAGCAACGATTTTTTATTAATAGCTCAGCTGGAAATTGTTTATTATGCCATTATTAAATTTATATAAATATATTGCATTCGATAAATAAACATGTAAATTTTATAAATTACTCTATTGGAAGAACCGAAGGTAACAATAAATAAATCAAACCGATTTACGTAACTCTTCAAGTACCGCCATAATTTATGTACAATATATGCATATTTATCAGTTGAAAAAAAAAAAAAAAATAATAATAACAATAATAAAATAAAATAAAAGAGCAAAACACTTATGAATATTGCACATTTTAAAGTATAAAATTAGCCGGTAAATTTTTACGCGTAATAAATCATCAGGGCTTTCTGTTTTACGTAACGACCACAGTCGTCTCTCTCTCTCTCTCTCTCTCTCTCTCTCTCTCTCTCTCTCTCTCTTTCTCTCTCGATGCACCGGTGTAACTCTACTCTCTCTTCTCTCTTTCTAAAACGGTACATCTGCTTTAATCATATTGGTCTTTTTACGGAAGTTTCGATGGTAATACATCTTAAAATTCATTTCCTACACGTTGAGTGAATAATTGGCGATACCCTCTGACATTTTTAATACCGGTTAATTGCGATCTTTTTCATTCGCTTACACACGTACACGTATATATGCTGTATACCTTCGAGTTTGAGATCATTGAAACGGTCTTGTACGCTCCTGTTAAACATGTATGAATTATTTATTTTGGTACACGTATTTAAACTAAAGTAATTCTGTTTTGCGTTTATAATTACGCATAATTTTGTTACCGCGCGCACTTTACGTTTCTCGTTTGGCAAATTAAGCCTTTCAAAATTTTGATACTTTAAACGTTTCGCTTACTTCGAATGAATGTATAAGTGTATAATAAACTTCTTTACTCACTTGCAAAAATTAAAAATATCGTTCGAGGTAGCTTTAACTCCTTGTAAAAAATCGTAGAATAAAACAATTAACTCTTATATGAAAGCTGATCGTAAATAAAAATGCAAAGTTCCCCAACAACAATAATAATCATAACAAAAACAAAATAGAATCTGTACTTTTTCCTAAAAGATCCTTACCGTTACATCTCGTTTAATTGTTACAAAATTCGCGCAAACTCGCTCTTATCTTCTACAAATCTCTATTGAGCGTGTAAACACAATTCAATCCTTGCTTAATCCAATTAAAAGCAAAAAAAAGCGTCAGCTCGCATCCATAAAGAGAAAAAGATGCGCGTGTGAGAAAGAAGCGTAGAGAATCGTGGGGAGAAAACGGCCCCGGTAGAGGAAGACGATAACGTCCGGACAGCTTGGATACAGAAGGGGGCAGAAGAAGAAGAAGAAGAAGAAGAAGAAGAGTCGTTCCCATGTTGAATATAATACACTCGCGTTTCTGTACATGTATGCGTACACGGATATACTTTCAACGGCGTCAATTAGCATGTAATAATCCCGCGAGTTCATTAGCTGCCGCTCTTGCTGGCCCTTTGTATTCGTGCGTGGCGCGTAATATGCCGTTGCTGCTGCGCGTGCGCGCACGCGCGCGTTGAACTCTGTAAATAGAAAATTAATTTCTCAAAGTGTAGTGGTGGTATAAGATGGGACGTAAGCGAAAGAAATGCAAAAGCGCGAGCGAACAGCGAGCATCGATTATTCAGCTTGTAAATGAAGAAGTGACCTTCTCTTTTCTCTCTCTCTCTCTCTCTTTCTCTTTCTTTCCCTCTTCTTCTCTTAGCGGGATTTGCGGCTTACTGTTACGTCATTTGCAAAACATCAGGAAAATCACTTTTCCCTCGGCGTGTTTCTCGCCGAGAGAGATGCATAGAATTCCCTCTCTTTCATCTCCTCGGCTTTTGTGTGTGCGTGTAAATAGTCTTTATATGCATATTATGGAATACGTCGACATGGATCTTTGCAAACATCACGATCACCGGCTGTGGACTTCGTATCTGTGCTTTAAACGTGAATTAGATGGTTTTATGTCATGTTAATATTCTCTTTCCACGTATAATCGTTGCCAACGTCATCCTCGTCATCGTCGTCGTCATTATTTTGCTATTAAGGAAGTGGAAGGAAAAGAATGCGTCGGGTTTGAACAGTTATGTCGAAACTGATATTGTACTTAATTATAACGAAACCTTAAGGCGTACATCTAATTTGTATTATTATTTTTTGATCTAGCGGATTTTATAAACATATGTTGGGCTTTTATGTTACATAAGATTTTATTATTTGTTCCGTTTCATCCATTACGCATCTATATAGAATGATTGCTTTATAAGTAGATAATATATAATAAATTTAAGTCTTTCATTTTTTTTCTTTACAAATTAATGTCGATAGAATTGTACATCAACTTCTTAAAACGTCTATTAACGTCTTCTCAATTTATGGCAATCAGTTCACTTTTGTAATCGTTGAATTTTATTTTTTGTTAATTTATTAAGATAAAATCTGAACCAAGATTAAAATACATAAGATAGCTATCAATATTTTATGTGCATCTCTTTAAAAAAAAGTTTTTTTTTTTTGTTATAAAAATAAAATGTACCTTTATTAAATTTTAAACAGTTTATGATATAATAATTTATCCCACACTTGAAAAATGCCGATCTAACTAATGCACAGGCCCATCAACCTTTAGTAGCAAAAAAATAATGATAAAATTAATTAACACGATGTTGAGCTTGTAACATTTTCCGCTACGACGAGCCTCCTTAATCCCACACCAAGGAGTTACGTAATTTAATAATCCCGAAATAATAAAGGGAGCTCCGGAGAGGAGGAAAGAGGATATATCTTAGAATTAGCCCGAAATTTCGCATCTCCCACAAACATCTCATCAAAAGCTACCCTCGGCCACTCGTTCTAATAACACATCTCGCTCTATCTCGTGTTCGCTTCCTCGTCCATGCCCGGTATTTTCGAAATCGTTCGAGGCCGACACTCCGTGCAGGTATAAAATCTAAACGGATGGACGTCTGCTCGATTATTAGATATATACAAGGCCAACTACATGCATCGCATCTTCCTCCGTTATTGAAAGACGCGTAGATGCACGTAGACGCAATGATGTAACGCGCTCGATAAAGAATCGAGAAATTCAAACGGAACTTGGAAAGCGTGCGAGAGAGGCTCCACGCGAGGGAGGATGTAAAGTCAACCGGTTCTCCAAATTAGAGACAGAGCATTGCCTGCATCTGTATATCTATTATTCGTTTTAGCGTCTGTTAGCCCTGGGTATAATCGTAAAAAGAGAAAGATAGTTTTATGCAGAGATAGAGAAAGAGAGAGAGAGAGAGAGAGAGAAGTACGTACCAGCGGCAACTCGATAACGCGTCGGTGAAAGAAGAGGCGCAAATATATAAATAAATTGCTAGCTGTCTACCCGACCATAAAGACGTCTCGTAGATTCTGTGTATGTGTATTCACACACGTCAATAATATCTCGCGCTTGGAAAAACTGATCGCACGTTTGCGCGCCTATAGAGCCAAGATAAAGTGCTGCGAGAAAGAGAGAAAGAGAGAGAGAGAGAGAGAGAGAGAGGAAGAATGAAAGAGAAGAGATTAAGGCAAAGGGATCCCGTTTTTATTTTTTTTCTTTTTGTTTTATGCTTTTACTGTATTTTGACGTCAGAATGAAAAGGACGTTTAATTGCCGTTGAGTCAAGGCTGTTGCCGGCTATCGGCATTTTTACTCGGAATAGTCATGTGCAAAAGCTTGTGGAAAAGATATTTTATGTATTCCTATCTGGGATTCGACGTAAGGCTTAGGTAACTGTGCTTTTCCAATGGATCTCTTATGCGGAAAGTCGGGTTTTCGTCAACGGTTGGTATTAGACGAAAAGAGTCTTTTGTTTTATTTAATTTGTTGTTTTTTTTTTATTTTCATGAGGTAATGTGATTGAAAATGTTAGCGGTACTAAATTTAAGTCCTCATTAATTGATAAAATAGATTGAAGAGTTATTACACATCGAACATAAGAATTTTATAAGAATTTTAAATATTAATACTTTCTGCAATTTTCAGCAAAATATTTTTATTAAATAAATTATATTTTTTAAAAAAGTTTGAATGTACTAAGTTGTATAATAAGACTTATCAAAATTTTATACAAAGAATGTTTCTTAAAATTCAACTTTACAGTTATTATCATATGAACATAATCTTCTATTGTTCATAGTGGTATAAATGCGCTTTAACTGATTGATGATTCACGCAGACGTATTTTCAAAGATATCTACATTTGTGTTTCATCTTCAAAGATATCTACATTTGTGACACAAAGTTTAATAGGTCATATAACTTCAAACAAAATCTTATCGTGTAAACATCATTCATTAAAACGGACATTCATAATAATAAAGTTTATGTTAATCTTCGATTTACACGATGCAATGTTACAAATATTTTTCTTTAGTATTTAGCGATAAGCAAATCACATTGTACAAGTGTTAGTTACAACTATTTAAGAAGATATCCATTTAATATAATAATTAGTTTATTGAGTAAGCGTCATAAATTTTTCTTTTATTTTTAAATAAAATTTATAATTCAAGCATTTACTTTGTATACCTATAATGTAAACTGTAAAAAAAGTAAATTTATTAAGATTAAAATTAATATTATATTTCAAGGATCTAATTACAATATTCATCTGATTAAAATACAGTTAATTAACGCAAAATTATTCTTCTTTAATATCTCTTTTAAAAATAAAATTAAAGTTAATAGGATCATCTTTAAATAATAAATTTTCTCCATTAAAAAAATCATTACTTTTTTTCTATGTGTCCGATGGAAACGAAATAAAAGGCAACCATAATTTCTTACAAGGCAAACATTTTAAAATAATTAGAGGTATAAGCCGGCTATTAAACCCTTCGCACAATATACATTATCCGAATGAATGAAAGAGCATTTTATCACGGAATCGCCGTATTAATTTCATTACCTTCGCCTTGGCCAGCAGAGAACGTTCTAACGAGTTTCTCCCCGGCTCTTTCATATCGACATTGTTCATCCATATATTTCGAGAGCTTGACAATGACCGGCGACTTTATGTACTTGGACGATAAATTTATCCACGCTTTTGTTTTATCAAAGTTTATATACGCTAGATAATTAGCTAACTTTAAATACTTTAATAAATTTATTTTTTGTAAACTAAACATTAAATTTAACTTTTGAAATTTGATAAAAAGTAATCTTTAAAATGAAAAATGTAGTAGAGTAAACGTTATTTCGTCATAACGGTTTCAAAGGATATTTGTGGATCATAATGGTTTTGATCGTAAACATAATTCCTAAATAGCAATATTAATGGCTGTAATAAATAGAATTAACACAAACAATATTAGCTTGTTCTATATGCGCATTATTGCTGTGAGGATATTATAGCATAGATTTTAGTGTGTAGATAGTGAGCACATGAGCATATATGATTTTGCGAACTAAGCGTGTGCGATTCAATGGATTTTTACATTTTTTATATGATAGAACATTTTTATAAAACAATTTAAGAATAAAATTGTTTTAGGTTATCGTTTTTGTTTTTGTAAATAATATTGATAAATTTGTGAAGGACACTAGTTTATTTAGTATTGAAAAACTTTTTTTCAAGCGTAGACAATAAGTAAGCACCTGTTATAATTGTTTCGTACGTTTCTTTTAAATGCATTAAGCCATCGGTGTAAATGTAAGTAATTCGTTTATTTCTTATCGAATGGCCAAACTCGCGACTAAAACATTCTTCTTGTACGTGTATATAAACACATCGTCCAGTCCCACGAGAACGCAAGAACAACTACAAGCTTACAAAGAAAAAAACAAAAAAAACGAACGAAGGAAAAAAAATAAAAAAATTAAGAGGGACAGAGAGAGAGAGAGGGACACGGTTCGTGAAAAGTCGTGCGGCAGTGTAACAGCGTGTATTATCGTATAATAGCTTAACTACCGACGACGGGGAGCAGAAGCAGCTATACAACGGCAACAGTAACTCCAGCGGCGCGACTCTCGACTTGCTGATGTATCTATATGAGTATTCGCTTGCATCACCAGGAGAGAATTATACACACATATGTATAGTGAGAGAGATGCAGGTTGGCGCGCTAGCTGCTGAGAAGAAAGAGAGGAAGATGGAGCATATTATAGGATCCGGTGCGAGCGAGAGAAAGAAACGGGCGCAGATGTGGAACGGCGGATAGCGCGATATACAGTTACCTTGACACGGCGTTGCGGGGCGACGCATCCTTGCGCCGCAATATCAAGGGCGTCGAACGAGGTCGCGCTTATTACGATTATCGATATGTTGGCGCTATGTGTCTTAACTTCTCGACTCGTTCTGCTGTACGTGCGGAGAAATCTATTGCCGCTGCCCCCCACGTCTTGCTCTGTTTTTTTTTTTTTTTTTTTTTTTTGGAACAACTAGGATGAAAACGTTAACCACGACCTTATTTACATAGATTATGCAGCTTTACGTTCTGCCCTCGTGCAAAACGGCGAATCGTGAGAAATAATTTCCATCTCATATTTGGTACTTAATCGGCGGCTCTTTGTCGACGTAATTTACAGAGTCACGTACATACGCGTTGCCAAGTTAGGTATCGTAGGAACTAATCATTTTGCGAGGACGAAATACTTTATTGCGTTTAAAGCATCCGTGGGCTACGATTTTGATGATGCAATAACGTAATTTTATCACCACCAATGAATAATTTTCTCGGAAGGATAGATGCAACGGTGATATTTCTTCGTTATCTCATTATCCGGACATATTTATTAATAATGCGCAATATTATTTTACGGATTATTGCATTATAATATTTTATCGCTCATTTGCGGATGATTGTATCGTATATGGATATTTATGTTATCCGCGAGTTTTTTTTAATTTTTTAAAGTTCCAACTACCGGCTCTGTGAACTAAGTTGCGTCTTTTTTAAACGATCGACTTTTTTTATATTTTTTTTTTTTTTGTTGAAAATAAGATTTATCGATCGCAAGGAAAATTAAGTTTTCTTTCAATTTTAATATAGCCTTTGAGATAAAAAAAATTTCGCACCGCGTATCAAGAGTTATAAATCAAAATGCGTTATCTTTCGTCATGGTCATTATAAAAACAGTATTCCTATAAATAATATCGAAATTCCAGGCTGAGAAAAAAAGTAGCACCGTGTATTTAAATATAAAATTCATAAATATTCATAGTACAATCGCGATAAACGGCTCTTGGCTTAAAAAAAATTCACTCCATATCGAATAATTATCATTAGATTCAAATAAATCATTCGAAGCAAATGTTAACCATCGACGGGGAATAAATATTTATCGGAATCCGGACAACTCTTTTTACTACTTTGCGCTTGCGCGCTCTTTTTGAACACGTTTCACCGCGCGCGCGATGTTATCGCGGAAAACTCGTCTTTCTTTGCCCGCGCCATGCACATACGCGCGCGCGCGCGGCAGAACAACCGAAGATTGGCTCAACTCATTGACTCGTACAAGCAAAAAGCACAACTCAATTTTTTTGTTTTTCTTTTTTTTGTTTTTGTTTTCTTCCGTCCTGGGATCGCCTATGGCGCACGCATGCGCCTTGCGCGATGATCGATAGGGGCCGTATAGACGAATGTTTATCGGGCACGAATACTCGAGATAACGTGATATATCGCGAGCTCCAAGAAAGAGAGAAAGATAGATTAAGTGTACTCGTAATACGCGGGGAGAAAGGGAGTATTATAAGGTCTTTTGTTGAGTTGCGATAGCCAGAGAATCGTCGTAGATTTATCGGAAGCACGAGAGAAAACAAGAAAGAGGGAGAAAGAGAGTCGATGTCCTCGTTAAGGTTATACGTAGAGAGTTCGAGAAGAGGGAAAATAAGAAGGCTAGAGGGATAGAAACGCGCAATGGATATAACGGTTAAGTCAACATACGCGCGCGCGCGCGCGAGAGAGAGAGAGAGAGAGAGAGAGTTAGTTGTTAGGTAGCAAGCAACGAATTCGCGTGTGTGTGCGATGCCAGTGACACCTAAATCTAAAATGGTCATGGGGGTCGTCTTTTCTTCGTACGCTCTTCGGGGTTTAATGATACGCGCGCGCGCGAGGTACGTGTCCATACGTATATATACATGTCCGCGAGAATCGCCGCACGAGTTTACTCGACCGCAAAGAAAGAGAAAGAGAGCTACGCTCCGTTTCTCGTGGAATCGTCTCGATTTACGTACGTCCGTCTGTCTGTTGAGGCTTCGACTACAGGCTTTATACGTATACATATAGGTACATACATAATGTAACTCGTATATATACGTGTACAAGCGGATGAGGGGGAATGTTGCGTCGCTTGAGAAAATGATTGTACACCGCGATGTGGACGAATGGAAACTAGCACGCGTAATCAAGTTCTAAATGCATTTGCGGCGAAGGATTTTCTCTACATATACAGGCGTGTATGTGTGCATATGTGTGTGGATGGATGAAAGTTTTTCACCGCGATGTTTATCAATTATTTAAATTGGATTATTCGAGATCTTTCCAGAGGAATTTAGTTTGAGCAAAACGAAGATTTTATTTAAACTTATTAGTATCATTAAGTGGAATATCAGAGTTTTATAAGATCGTCCTTATTATAACGTGTTACAAATATCATCTTTTTATTTGGTAAAAAAATAAATTATAAAAGTCCGTGTAAAAAACTATGTATGGTTCACTATCCCATATTTTATGCCAGACTTTTTTATGTTAAAAAAAAAAAAAAAAAAGTTAAAGGGAATTCGATTATTTCTGCAACGAAATAACGATTAATTACAGAAAGGAATTAATTTCAACAACTTTAATAAAAAAGTAGAAAATTTTGTATGGTATATTTTTGTCAAAGCTCATAGTCGTTCCTTAATACGTTTATTGTCGCGTCGCCAATGATAAACTGCAGACCTCACACGCGCTAAGAGGTATTTATACCTTTTTTTTATCTAAACCTTCGCGCATTCTGGCTACACCTTCCTTGACTAACAATAGGGTCAAGCTATACGTCGTCATTATAGATGCATATATCAAACAACGTGAGTTATCTCGGCTTCGCTGGATACAAATAGAGAAGAAACGCTGTACGGACGAGTTGCTTCGTTCTTTTTGCATTACTCGAATATCTTTACAAGTAACATATCGAAGGACAACGAGAAGATGAAGCCGACAGAAGTATGAATAACAGCAGCAGTTCCCTTCTGGAGATGGCGGTTTATTTGATCGCTTACCTTTTATCCAAAGAGGAGAGAAGAGGATAAAATTTACTCCTAATTTGGCGATCGGTCCCTCCCTGAATTTCACGTTGATTTTATATATTTTCAAAATAGAGGAAAATTTCAGGAAATAGAAACATTCACCAGTTTTCGGAAGTAAATATTTCTTTTTAATATAACCTAATGTCACATATTCGTCGAAGACAATTAAACGCGCTCGACGCGCTTTTTATGGACTCGCCTCGTCTTCCGAGAAAAATCTCAGGAACTGCAAAGAGGCGCGCGAAACTATGAAGAGCGGAAGAGAGGGAAGCGCGTGAGGTGAAAGATTGATTTGAAAAATATTCAAGCGCGCGCTCCTGCTGAGATTGCCTCGTTTTTTCCCTATCCCCTTGGAATAAGTGAGATGCTTCCGATTTTTTTCGATCTTTGTATATACACCATCGCTTCTCATTTTATTATAATATGAAATCCTAATACTCAAATTATCAGGTATTGTAACTGTTATTGAATTTATAGATGTAGAAGAGCTGCTTGATATAATTTATGTTCGCCGAAAGGTGTAATCGAATGAAAGGTTTCTCTGGGATATTCAATTTTAATTAAAATATTTTCTATTTTTTTTTCTTTGTTTATTGAGATGAAATGTTTCCATGGATTAAGAAAAATCATCAACAACGACGGACTCGACCGCATTTATTTAGCTTTTATTACTGGCTTTGAAGAATAAGAAATACTCTTTGCATATTTAAGAAAAAAATGTTTGATACAAACTTGTGTAAAAAAATTTTAATCAAAATATTGAAAAAATTGTTATATAAATGCAATTTTATAAAATAAAATAAAAAAAAAGTATTACTCTATGGATAATAGGTATGCAACAGAACTATGGAGCTTTGTAATATAAAGCAGCGCTTCCGAGCGAATTACAAAGCAAAAACGATCAAAATCCACCCGCCGCAAACTACTCTTCTCGCTCTCCCGATAATAACGTTTCTGATGGGCTTGCGTTTTTCACTTTTATTTTTTTATTCGTTTTTAAGATTTCGTTCTTGTTCCGTATTGCGATGTGCCTGGCGCGTGATTGTTCGATTTTGCTTTTATCTTCTGCTCCCTTCTCTTTTTTTTAAAAATCTTTCGAAATACAAATTGCTTGCACTTGAGAGCAAACGCGACGCTGTCCCAACGCGCGTACCCACGAGTAATTTCTCCCGGGAAACGGCGGCTCGCGCTCGCTTGTACATCGGGGAATGTCTCCGTTGGGCAAAGCTGTCAATTATTTAGATTTACGATTTTCCGCAAGCACTGTTTACACTGTGACCACTCGATGTGCTCCCCCTCTCTTTCTCTTCCATCTTTCTTACCCACTTGCGCTTCCTGCATATACATATGCGCGTTCGTAGACGCGCGGATAACTCCGGATTGCGATTGCAGGTATAGCTAGCTGCCGAGTTGGCGCAGCGTTAAGTCGTTCCTGCTGCCGCGGCGCATTGTGGTAAATAGCTACACCCACGAACATAACAGTACCGTGGACTCGCGAGATATTTAACATTGGACGTACGTGCTTCGAATGGGGCGAGCGTAAGCCGAGGCAACCGATGTACACGCGCGCTTCATCCCGGCAGGCATGTTTTGACTCGCCACGTGTGTCTGTGTGTGGGCACATCTGCATGAAAGAGAGAACTTCTTCTCATTATTTCCTTGTTACTGTTGAGGAAAATTTAACCCCGCGCGTGTATTGCCACGGTACTTTTTGCGCAATGGAGAAGCCGTTTATCTACGCTTTTTTTCTTTTCTTGGTTTTTTTTTTTTTTTTTTTTTTTTTTTTTCTTTTAAAGACGAAAAATTCTCTTGTCTACTTCGTTTGTGTCGCTGTTTTTTTAATTGGTCACCATTCTCTGTATCGCCGATAATATACATTATTGTTCAAACTTAGAAATACCGCAAATGTACATGTTTCGTTCAAATTATAACCAGTTTAAGTATGTTAAAACTTATTTTTATCATTTCATGGAAAACATTTTATTGATAAAATTAAAAAAAAATTAGCAATTTTATTCATAATGTTTGTTAATATAATGTTTGTTATTATTAATATAAAGTTGAATATTCGTTCAATAAAATAAAATAATTAAACCGTAAAGTGCAAGCGTTTAATGTACATAGTTATTTTTTTATACGTAAATTTCATTTTCACGATGAGAAAATGGTCTAAATTAACATATTTGATATCGATTCTCAGTATATTAAATTCGCCAAGCGGTATTTAGTGATGCAAATTCATGAGATACTTATAAATAATTAGCGTAAATTTTACATAATTATTGGAACGAAGTTTTAAGGCTAAAAAGTATCTCTGAAAAAAGATGTCAATAACAACTGCAACAGTGTATTTTATTGAACGTTTAATTAATCAAAACTATCTTATTTAAAATAATATAAAAATTGTATTCGTATGAATTTTTATTTTTAAATTTACAGTATTTTTCATGAGAAATATTGTAAACGTAAAAAAATTTCAAATTACTCAAGACTTTTTAAATCTTGATATGATGGAATTTCATTTTATAAATATGTACAAGTACTGTTACTGCAAGTAAAGTTATCGTATCTAAAGTCTGAATTATTCATTTTATAGCTATTTAATATTTTAGTAATTTTTTATAAATCATTGTTAGAATAATGGTGACCTTTTTTTATATTAATTTTAAAATTTACATTTATTTGCTTGAATATTTATCAACTTTATCGCGTAATAATTATTGTTGAATTTTCGAAACGGATTGAACAAACGATTTCGATAAAAGTGTAGATTCATGGACTCCAAAGACATTCAATTCCATTGTTAATTTGTTTTACGTATCGTCAAAAAAATTTATGACCAGATCGTCAGGTATCTAATCGAAGTCACGTACAATATAAATAGACGCTATGAGCGTCCGAACTGTATACTCTAGTCCTAATCGACATCACGAAGATCATACGATCGTTATTGCCGAGGAACGGGTTAAAACGTATACGGCGAACTTGATCGCTGTGAGAGAATTTTTGCCCAAGCGCAGGTGTTTTTGTATACCTATATATACTCGTATATACATACAAATGTACTCGGTATCTCGGGTACTGAACAAAGATATCACCTGATCCACGACGTGTATCGCACGGGCTATTATCGGAGGTACGGCATCGATATATCGCGCGGGTTATAGGGTCAGAGGGTCGTCGTCGTCTTCTTCGGGCCCGTTGGAGAGTCGATCGCCGCGCGTTGCGAGATTCCCGCACTCGAGCGATTCTCTCTCGTGTGTTCGCGAGTATGGGAGAGAATTTTTCTCGCGATAGCTTTTTTTCTCTTCACCGTCGTTATTTTTATACCGTGCGAGTGATCACGAGTTTCGCCGTGTGCTCATATATACCAGTATGTTATGTAGACACGTTAGCGCGATAACGTACTCTTATTTGAGATTAAATAATGCCCCGTTGACAAGTGGAGTGTTTTCTTTCACTGTTGTAAAGTTGTCGTGGAATTTGATTAATCTTTATTAAATATATATTTATTTCAGAATTTATTTTTTTTATCTCTTATTTTATATGATAAAAGGGGTTTTACATTTACTGTAGACTTGTAATTAAATTTAACGGGGATTCAAATATCGCTTCATCTGCGTGATTTAATCGTCTCTCTATTCTTACGAAAAATAGACTTTTTAAAAGTTTATTTTAATAATAATTTTTTTAAACGGCAACGTTAAAAAAATAAAATTATCTCAGTGCCCGCATACTCGCTTAACTTGTTAATTAAAACTAGTATTGCAAGTGTGTGATTAAAATTAGCCGTAAATTTGATTAGCAATATGAATCACGATGAGGGCTATAATTGCTGTTTATCGATGAAAGAAAGATTACGAGTATAATAATTTTTTCGTTTTTTTTTTTCACATAGCTTTATATTTTTATAATTTTAATGATAATTACCTATTTTGAAAAATTGTTATTACTGGCGCATTTCAACAATATTAATAATTCAAACCTCGTTTAGAGAAGAAATATAAAAAAAAAAAAAAAAAAAAAATTTTATCGATACATTTATTTATAAAATATTGAAAAAATATATTTTATTATGTTTATAATAATGTGAAAAATATGTTTAATAATATTGATTTTTCCGCTTATTTATTTTTCGTTTTAAAATAATATTCTTGTTGTACTTATTTGATAAAGTTCATTTTTCAATTAAAAATACACAATCGTAAGTGCATCTATCGCTCAACTATTTGCATTCGATCATAAAAATCCTCCACAGATATTCGAAGCAACGATAAAATGCATAGCAACGTCGATGAAAACTTCCCCCGTTATCTCTATTTTCTCCCTTTCTTCCCATTGTCTTTCCCGCGCATGTCCAGTATAGTCGGTACTCTCGATTCTCCCCTCTTATCTCCCAGAGTAGAGCACAATAGCAGCAGAATCAGCACCAGCAGCACAATGGTATGGAGAAACGTTGCACGCTCTCGCCTTACAAGGGAACTAGCACCCGCAGACTGACAAAGTGTGCGAGCTCTATAGTATAGATTTTCATAACGCCTCGCTTCGCTGTTCTCCTGGTAATATGCGGGCCAATTTTATTCCAAGAAAGGAACGTGAAAGGTACTTCCATCGCTACTCTATGATTGTACTTTAGTCTTTGGCTTTTTTTATAGTTTTCGGTTAAACTCGCGCTTGCTGGAGTGAATGTTTATAATTTCGCTAGGTAACTTTTAAAAATAGTAACAATTGTAACAATACTTAATTATTAAAAATTTATTAAATTGAAGAATATTTTTAAATGATTTCTTGTATTTCTCGCATGCGACACTCGAAGCATACGTGCGCGCGCTCAATCTTCTTGGCGGGCTTATTTAAACGTCATTGTTATTATGTTATACACTCCACTTTATTGAAGTTAATAAATTCAACTAACATTCATAAGCAAATTGAGTGTCCGAGTATGTTTACGTCGTTTCGGCTCTAGATGGATAGCCCACGTAATCAAATTTTAAAATAAAATAATTCTTTGGTCGGTAAAAATGTAATAAAAAATCTTTTAACTATTCGGCATAAATTGAGCACATGAAAAGGAAGTTAAAAAAAGCCAAATTAAGTAAAGTCTTTCATTTGTAAATTTAAAAGTTGGGTCTCATCTTTATCAAATATGTAAACAGGATTTTCATCGTGCCATTGAAAATAAGCCGCGTATTCTCGGTCTTTTCTCTCTCTCTCTCTCTCTCTCTCTCCTTCTCAATTCTCTATGTTCATGGTTTTTCTTATTAAGAAACGCTCTACTACTCGCACAAGGAAATAGGGAAATTGCGTAGAGTATTCCGCCCTGCAGCTAATTGCCACTTGGCAATGCTTATAATCGTGCGTTGCTCTGTCTCTCATTTTTTACCGTACATTTACCTTGCTTTCCTTTTTTACCCGCTCGTTCTATATTATTCCTTCTACTCACTTTTTCCTTTACCTATGCTAGTTTACATGACTCGAATATCTGCTCGTCTCTTTGCTCGTTGAAGGGCAACATTTCTTAAAACTCGTTTGTTGTTTCAAATTTGTCAAACTCCTCTTTGATTTGTCTTGAATCTGCAATGGATGTAAAATTGAAAATAAATAACTTTCATCGTGTACAAATAATTAAATTAATTGCTCGTAATTTAATACTATCTTTTATAGTTATATGGATATTGGTTTTGCGAGAATGTTGATTAAATTTTTCAATGATTAATTAATTACATTATAATTCAAAACTATTGATCTCTTCGATATAAAAAATATATAATGGCAGTTCGTACAGTTGCATGGCTACCTAAAATTAATAAGAAGAAATTTAAATATAATTTAAAAATTCAATCTGCAATACATGTAGGTAATGAATATAGTTTAACAAAAAACGTATGCGCTATGAAGTTATAATTCTAATAAGTTAATAAAAAAGAATCGTACATTTTTTGGATCTAATAATAAATTCTTACGAGGTAAGTTGCGAACGTTGTGAAATTTTACGCCGATCCATCGCCGTAAAATTTTACAACCTCCATTGGCTCTTCTGGTGTACGGTAATAATAATAAAAATATCACAAATGCATCTTCCATATCAAAGCGCTAGCGAATCTCCGATCAACCTATAATTATGAAATCTTGTTTGATAAAAAAATATAATAAAATAGAGAAAAAAAAAAACACTCGGAGAAATTCACCGGGGACCGATAACGTCCTCGAGGGACCTTTTGAATTTCTCGCGCAACGCTTCGCTGCCTCTTGACAATGTGCTCGAGGAAATCACATGGTGCGCGCTACCTTAGTTTCAGCGCGGGGTGATTTTATCCGTTAGCGTAGGTGACGTTTCGACGCTTCGTATGCTACGGTGACGCTGACTTCCTCGACTCGCTCGTTTATGTTCCTGCTTTCCAAGACTCAGCGAAGCGATTATTTCCTTTGCTCGCTTTGTTAAGTTTTTTTTTTTTTTGTTTTTTTTATTTCATTAAATTTTTGTGATGCGTTCTTCGTAATTTACAATCGCTGCTTTTATTTTACACGAGAACCGATTGCCGCAATAATTAGTTTACTACTTGAGTTTTATAATTTTATAAATAATTTAATTTTCAGTTTTTTTTTTTTTATAATTATAAAATTTACGATACACGTTGACGATCTAAATATTTTATTTAAATAAAATATAAGCAAAAATCGAGTTTATAAACAATGGACTTTGAATGGGATGCATCTTTCGAGCTTGCATTTTAACGGTTCATTTTGCCAAATTGCTTTACATATTTATACATATTGCGCGAATTGCGTGAGATCGGAATTTGAGGAAAAATATTGCGCAACTCAAGCGTAACCCGCTGGAGAAATTTCATTTCGAATTCATTAGGCGTTATCGCGACTCAACGGTGCTGTCCACTTGCAAGTCCCAGCTCGTAGCTATTTTTTTCCGAGCGATGGGTTGAATCGCTACGGCAATGCATGCGAACCGAAAACAAACGGTTTGTGACTGTCGAAAGTAGGAATACATGTAATACATGTACGCGAACATTGGTTATAAGAGCCAAATGAGAAGGATGACGTAATTCTTTGACTCCCTCGTATTGAACAGCGATTATTAGCAAAGCGCATGTTTACAATTACTTACAAAAAACTCCTAAACAAAAAAGTTTAAAAAAAAAAAAAAAGTGTAACGTGCCTTAAATAAATTGAAAGCGATAAAAAGGAAAAACCTAAAACAAAATTAATATTGAGTATCTATTTAATTAATTTTCTTTTTTTTTTTTTTTTTAATGTTTTACATTTATTAGATTAATAAAAAAGAATAAATTAGAAAAAAATAATAATAATAATAATAAATGTATTTATTTTTGTGCTTCTATGAATACCTCATGCTCTACTGTCTTGGTTATAGTGTTGAACTTCTTCGTTATATTTACTTTGAATCATGTTGAAAAATAATGCGCGGATTCTCAGTACACTCATAGATCGCGTGAGCGCGTTACACGATGCGCGCTCGCGCCTTCACGTATTTACGCTGTAACAAGATTATGTATGCTTTGTGAATCCGCGCGAGAGCGTATTTCAATGACGTAACTCGTACATTTTCTTCTTTTCTGTTGATCAGTGAAGATTTTTTTATGTTGGGCAGTTGTAGATTTATATTTGATTTTAATATTTTAACATCTGTAATTATCATACAACGTACGAGGGATGTTTTTTACTTTGTGAGATTTAATTAAAATTAAAAACCGTGATTTTACATATTATTAACAAATCCATGTATGTATATTTTTGACGACTTACAACTGCGATTTCAAATATTTTCTTGTAATACTAGTATTTGTAGAAAAACCATGACTGATCTTTAAACAGATTTGTTGTCTTTTGCAAGGTAAGGACTGCAAAAAATGGCGCCATTTGAGTCCTGGAATCTAGATATTTACTAAAATCTTATCGATGTTAATAATGTTTTTAACACAAAAGATTTTAAATTACCTATAGTTGTTATTCTTATTTAAAATAATTGGCAATAATAATTTTTATCGTGAAATAAAATCGTCGGCAATCAACGACTATTTTTTTTCGCTTTTATAACGCATTTATTGAACATGCGCAAAAGAATTTGCGTGTTCGAGGTTTAAAGATTAATGAACGGCGCGTAAATAAACGAACGTTCCGTTTTCTCTCGTTCGTTCGTTTGTGCGCGCAACTCTTTGCCAACTGTCTAAACTTCGATTTAAAACGGTAAACGCGTCGATGTGCGGTTTACGGAGAAAAAGAGAAGAAGAGGCAAAGAGAGAGAGAGAGAGAGAGAGCAGAAGCTACGCGCAAGCAACATAAAAGCCAGAATACATCCACGAAATCGTGAAAGGGCATGCATTCGCCGCGTCAAAGAGATCGCAAAGCGATTCACGTCCAACTTAATGAGCGCCCAACGATTATTAGGACGCGCGTGTGGGTACCGAAAGGAAGAGAGCGAGACGAAGAGAAAAACGGAGAAATAGGATGCTTACGTGCCTGGTGCGCATCCGAGTGATAAATCTCGCATTTAATTGTGAATCGCGAAAGCGGTAATGAACTAGTCGGCGTTGGAATAGCCATTCGAGACTTTGCTACAACGCCGCGGGGCTCGAATCTCGGTCGTTTATTTTTCTTCGTCTTTTCCGCGATTTCTCGTGCTTGCTTATTTTGCGCTTCTTAATTAAGATAACTATGAAAGAGCAGCGTAACATTATCACTATATTAGAATTTATGCGGATATTTTATTTTTAATCAATTTTTTTGACACTGATTTGCATTTCGAATGTCTTGATTTTTTTTTTTTTTTTTTTTTTTTATATTTTTAGTATACAGTAGCTATCTATACATACACATTGGTGTTTATTATTTTGTGTATAAGTTATGTAGGTTAAAAAAATCTAAATACATTGGTAAGTAGGTAACACATTTATATACATATGTATATTTGAAAAAATCTTTAGCTCTTAAATATTCATAAAAGAAACTCATAATTAATAAATTTATGATGAGAAAATTATTATATTTGTGTGGTATTATTGACTATGAGTTTCTTTAATAAAAGAATGAAAATTAACATAATAAAAAAAAAAAAAAAAAAAAACTACAATAAAGTTTAAATCATACGAGTATATTTTCTAATAATAATTTAAAAAATTTTTAAAATAACGCTAATTTGTGTGAAAAACATTAGCCCAGTTTTTTGAGATTTCCGTACGATAAGATGCCTAAGAAATTCAACGTTAAAGCTCAACACTTAGGTAGCCGCGCGAGAGCGCAAGAATTACGTTATTATTCAAATAAGAATTCTGAACAACGACGCCGAAATTAAAATTCCAAAAAGTAAGTATCATAGCCTTACGCGGAGTGAGATAATGCGTATATTTAAAAAGAGCGGCGATTAAGTATGTCTGCGTACCGGACGCGTCTTCGGGTACACGCGCATCTATTAACCAACACATCTCAAACGTCGTTGTTAAGGTTCGCGGTGTGAGTACATTCACGTATATGCAAATTATTGCATGTTATAAAATTTTTGTTAAATTTTTCAAAGTTCCCCGTTCTAATTCGCTGAGACATGTGTGCGCGACGACTGTACTCGCGACGGTAGCTCTTACTCTCTTTATCGCGGCAACAGTTTGTCCGCGCGTAATTGCTGCTTCGTCCACGTTGGATCCTTCGTGGAAATTTTCGCGCACGGTTGCTGAGAAATTGGTCTCTCAAGGATTTCAAGGTCACCGAGTTTATTTGCATCAACTATAAATCCCGAGTCGATCGGCCTCGCTACCGAGCGCCGCATGCTCCCCTGTTTTTTCCTTTTAGTTTCTCGGTGCATGTTCCATTAGCATTTTGCTTTAAACTATTATCCGATGAGAGAGAGAGAGACGAGGTACTTTAACGATGATATAATTGAATTGAATGTATACGAGCGAGTTATTTTATTTTTATTTCCTATTGCTTTTAATTGAAAGCGAATATAATCGAATTAACTTTATTTTTTATTTTAGATAATAGGATTTGCAAACGGAATGTATAAATGTATGCGAGTCGCAGCAAGAATTACATAAATTTAAGTCAAGATACGTGTGTATCAATTAACGAATATTTTTGTATGTCAGCTTATTTTTTTAATTTATTATTTTTATTATTATTTTACACTCTCCAAACGACTGATTAAATATATTTAACAACATTTCAACCGTCCACGTAACGATCTTATCCTCTTGAAAATACAGAAGCGATTACAACGGCAACACATCAACCGCAAGAGTCACGCGAAATCTCTTTCTCTCGTTTGCCAAATTCAGCATAATTTTTTTCGTGCACTTATCTCATAACTGTTTCCAATTTTTCGCGAACGTGTGTGCGCATATAGTCCCATGTAATAAAGTCATAAAAGAGCGGACGAACGACACGTTACATAATTATAAAAAAGCACATCGCAAAGTCGGAAGCGTGCCCGAGATTTCTCACCGTACGAAAAAAATAAGGAAAAAAATATCAAGACAGTCGCGGTCGGCTATTCGCATACATTACACGAGCCAACGTGACCGAAAATACACCAAAATATGTGGGAGAAGCTCGGAGAATTTCATTAGTATGTCGCGCAAAGGCCGATGGCGTATACTTTGGTATAAAGAAAAAAAACAGAAAGAAACAGAAAAAACTGTTGCCGCTACCCGTATCACCGGTCGCTTGTATGCAATAATTATAATAGACGACCATGTGAAGTGGAAATATGCGGGAAAAAAATTCATAGAAGAAGAAGAAACAGAAGAAAAGTATGAAAGATTACCGTGTACAAGCAAAGAATCTTGGCGTATGTGCCAATCTCGCGCAGAAGTTGCGCGAAAGAAAAAAATCGTAGAAACGTAAGCGCGCGTGCGTGGAACAATACTCGAAATTTTAACGGTTTATTTAACATCCCGCGCATTTCTTAACGAGCCTCTCTCTTCTCTCATTTTTTTCTACGTCTCAAATAATGTTATTTTGCGTCGTCATTTTTCTTCGCACAAAGCCACCTATACATATATACGAATCCGCAATTACGCGATCATTTCTCTCTCCTGCTTAGCCCTGTCCTTTCTTCTCTTTCATTAGCGCGACCGAGCATTTTATTAGTTCTCGATCGTCAAGGCGCGCCGGCGAGCGAACGAAAAGTTGTGCTTTCCCGTACAACGATTTTGCCGATCGATAGTAAGTACAAATTCGAAGATAAAATAAAAAAAGAACAAACGTTGCAGTTGCCGAGCGAAAAACCATCGTTCGACATTCCATTGAGTCCACTGTACACCTGTGCAGCTATTCCGCGCATACGACGCAGCACATGGGTTCCTCTTCTTTCCCGGAAATAGGCCAAAATGTGGCGATGCATGCCTACGACCGCGCTAAAAATTCCCGGTAATATAGATGACTAAGAAAGAGAGAGAGAGAGAGAGAGAGAGCAAGAAAGAGAGGATCGCTTTACACGATTATTAGATGCTGTGCGCAGACATACGCGAGCTCGATCGCCGCACAACGAACGCGTGTATTCTCGCTGCCACCGCGGGTGTGTCCGTGCAACACCGCCGCGCCGTAGGCTTTTTAAAGGCGCTCGTTCTCCTCTCGAGATTGCGGCTTGGAGAGAGAGAGAGAGAGAGAGGAGCGAGCAGTTTTAAGAACTACCGCGAGAAGCGAGATGGAAACACGGCATATATCTCCCGGAAACACGGACTAAGTCGAGAACGACTTTGGCCCATATTTCCTTTTTGCGGACCTCCACGTTAACTTACAGTTACCCGTTGCGGGTTACTCCTCCATTACGCTACTCTTACGACATTACAAAGACTCCCTTGCCTTCGTTCTCTCTCTCTTTCTCTCTCCCTCTCTATCTCTCTCTTTTCCTTAATTCCGTGTATGAGACGCAGATGCAGTCTATTGCAGGGATATACGTGCACACCATCCGTGTGAGTGCAGTTAGATTGATTCGGTAGGCGCAAGTTATATGTTCACGAAGGTTAAGCCTTGGGTAAATAATTGAAAGGTGCTTGGTAGCTGTTTTTAAGATAAAAACATTTTTCTAAATTTATGTTCGAAAGAGGCTTTGGATTTAGAAGCAGAAATGAAAATATTTGAATAGTTCTTTCATAAATTTTCATTAGAAAATGTTGTTTACACATAGGCACGTATTTATTTTTGTGGTCAAGTGAATTACAGTAATTTTATTTCATTAGAAATGCTTGAAAATTTCCGTCAGCACGTACTAACAGAGATTGAAATATTACTTATTTGATATTTTTAATTGGTTTTAAAAATAATAATCAATTTTATTTTAGCCAAATTTTTTATTTTCTTAAAAAATACTTTAAATAAAATAACATTTTATTCGAGTAGTTTTTATACATATTTCAATAAGTTATTAATTTAATTTATTTACTTGAGTTATATACATTTTTTTTTTACAGGTAGGTCTTTAATTTGGAGAATTCTGGATAATTAAGGTAAGAAAAATACATTCACAAGTAAATGTTTGATGAAAATTTTTTATATTATATACTTGTAATTAAATTATTGCGACGTTTTATCGTAATTATTTTTTACTCAACGCAAAGAATTATTTACTGTATTTTCGATTAATTAACTGTTTACACAATCCGTGATGTGTCGGAAACGTAGAAGCTGCAAATAAAAAGATGATGATTTGATTAGATTAGATTATGCAAAACACTTATTCGCTTTAAACTTATCGTATAGGTGAGAATAAATGAGTACAGGTTGACAGCCACAAATTATATACATCGTATAAACTTAACGCAAATTCCTTATCTCAAAGAAAATTTCTTAATTTACGTTTGACGTGGCATATTAATTTTAAACTATTATTTTTACCCATAGCTTTTGTGATTTTGAAAATAAATAAATTTATGAATTAGTAAAATGATTTATATAATGCGAAAAAGTTAAAAAATGGTTATAAATTACAAAATGTAGGATTAAAGGTAAGTGAGTTTTTTTTAGTTATAATTAATAATAATTTTGAATAATATATAATTATATTTTATACATTTATTTAACGATATTATTTAACAAGTGGTGAAACATCTTTGATAAAATTTTTCGTCATTCGAATAAGACGGAAAGAAAAAAAGGTGTTAAAAAAATAAAAAAGATCGGGAGGTGCGGTTACGGGAAAATAATGATTATAATTACAAATTCTCAACAAAATCACTCATAAAGCTAAGCCAGAAGTAAGCCCAAACGCAACGAGATTTCCCGATGAGTTACGGGAAAATAATGATTATAATTACAAGCTTGAAAGGAAAAGATGATCGTCGTTGGTATAGGGAACCAAGCCCCTCGGCACTGCAAAGACTCACGACATCAATTTTCCACGAAACACGCGCAAAAGTTTCTTTACCTTATTTGGATAAGCGATCTCGGGAGCCGATTAAAATTGCGCATCGATGGACCCCATCGGTTATAAGTACCTATACAGTAGATATATATATATATATACTTACCTCGTAAAATCCACTTACCCATTTCCCGGAGCGCATATAGCGCCCATTAACTTCCCTCGAGCGCGAGTGTTTATGGTTCTGCCGCCGACACGTTATATCGAGGTACGCGCTCCGTTAAGCTCCGCGAGTCAGGCTGCGAAATTTCGAGGCCGTCGATCCTCGGCTGTCGATGCGTTCGTCCCGCGCGTTTTACCATCGATATATTAGCTTAGCATACGTATAAACGTCCCGGTGAAAAGTCGACGACGCTACACGCGCCGCCTCGGAATAAGGAATACGGGTCACTGTTACGCGGTACCTTACAAAGCCGAACGCGCACATGTACTTATTCATTTATTTATATATATATATATATATATATATATATAAACGCGTATACCACGGTATAACCCGCTAAACTGTTATAATTGTATACGGATATGTTCCGCGTGCTCTCGTTAATCAGCTGATTTATAATCAAGATCCGATCGGTGACTTTTTCTTCGACGTACACGTTTACACGGGCCGTTAAACATTTAGCCGATATATGTACCATATACATAAATAAAAGCGAGTTACAGTCACGTATAAATAGCGAGTCGTGAGCGTTTTACGGAAATTCATTTTCCCTCTCGAGCGTCTCTCTCATTCTCTCGCGAAACGATTGCATCGAGTGCGTGCCATACCGCGGACGAAATGAAAAGCCTCCGCGAGAAGCGAGTGACATAAAAGTGGATAGAGACAGAAACAAGTGCGCTCTTACCGCGTATATATATATATATATATATATATATATAAATACGTGCGTCAACCGTACGGCTAACGGTATCGCTCGTTCCAAGGCCGGAACGTTGTGTACCAGTCTCGAGTTCAAGTTCTTTATCAAACCGGCGTAGGAGGAGGCGTGTTTGCGCGAAACGATCGTCCTTGCTTTTCGGCGCGAGGGGAATAAGTTTCCGCGAAGAGAAGCGCCGAAAGCGCGCCTCGACGATCGCGTCGAGTTCGTCCTTCTCACGAGGAGAAGATGGTGCACGCGGGGTTGAACGAACGGTATATACACCGCGAGTCACGGCGCTGTCAAAAAATATCGCTGGCGAGTATTTACAGCTAGTCCTACTTTGGCGGCGATGGCGGGGGAGAGCGCGGGCGCGCGTTACTTTGATGTAATGGACAGCGGGAAATGGGGAATTACGAAACGATCGGCCGTGTCCGCGCTTCTTCCCAGCGTTTCACATGTAATCGCGCGCGTGCTTCGAAGTATTTCTACATATATGTATCTGTGTGTGTGTGTGTATATATATATATAGATAGGTTTACGAAGTTGATAATGTTACGAGATCGCTGGGAAGGATACTAGTTTCGCGAGACAGTTTCTTACCGAGATAATTCCAAGCTGTCCGGTTCTCTCGTATGAGAGTACGTTTTTTCTTTTCCCTTTTCCAAGTCGATGAAAATTTCAAGCATGGACGAGTTCATGATGGCGCTATGATGTGAAAAAAATTGTTATTAAATTTTTGTAAAATGAATTTTACAAAAATTGAGTGTCTTAAATGATAGTATGATACGAAATGAATGAAGTAGAATAAGACGGGTATAGCAAGACACTCTTATAAATTAGTATTAAGTTTGTAATCTTTTTCGAGACGGTAAAACATATTTTACAGTAGTCCTTCGACCAAAGTCTGGTATTAAAAAATTACGACAAATATTTTATAATATAAACAACCGATAATTAGGTTTAAAGCTTCATTCAAAACTTGAGTAATAATACTCAATCTTCCTTGTAATCCGTTAACTTTAATTCAAAAACATGACTATAAACATTTTGATATATCTTTCTCGAGAAAATATTTCTCAAACTCGAGGAACTTTCTTATAAATTATTCTCCAGCGACGAATTCCCACCACTACCGTAACATTCGAAGCTGCACAAAGCGTAATTTGTCTAAAATTCTGTTTTCCACGGCCACTGAATTGTCACGCTCGCGCGCGCGTATACAACTATAACGTTTTTCTCCCCGTTGGGATTCGACAAAAAAATAAAAATGACGCTCGGTTCTCGTACTTATGCAAATGCGCTGCGCGTAAATGTAAATATACGTAAAGGTGATCGTCGACTATTCGCGTTCGCGTATGTATGTGTATATGTATGTGTGTGTGTATATATATATATATATATATATATATATATATATATATATATATATATACGTATAAGTATATACGAGACTCGAGCGAGCGTTGCTTTGATGACTCGAGTCGTTAGGGGCGAGTGCTCGTGCGCGCGCGGCATGTGTTTGTCGAGAGAGAGGCTCGCACCTACCGACGTATGCGCGCAACCTACGACGCGCCAGTATGTTTATGGCGCGCATTACTCAGAAGGCCGATGCTGCTCCCGCTGTTATATGGTGCGTACTCTCGGGAGAGAAACCACCGAGCGTAAGTCTGCCTCGTTTTTATGCTCGCGAGCTCTACTACTTCTTTTTTTTTTCTTGTTCGAGAGTGGAGGCATGTAAACTGCGCAATTTTTTATCGTTTTCCGGTATTTTTAGCTTCGCATTAACTTCTTTATTCGCAGAGGAGAGAGCTTGCGAATTTATTTTTCATTTTAAAAAATTATATTTACGCTATTCTATATAAATTTGAAAGAGTTAAAAGTTAAGTGTAAGCAACTCCGTGCGAGGTTAATGCTTTATTGATACATCGTATCGAGAACGTTATAAATTTCAATAAAAATTCATAAATACGCGCGTCAAGTTTTATTAAAGCGTGGCCCAAGATGTATAAGAATGTATTTTTGAGTTCAGTATCTCGCAGATGCAAACTATCCGCATAAATTTGAGAAACCTGTTGCGCTCGTAAAATTTATTTTCAATTCTAGCCGCGTACATTTTTACACACGTGTTGCTCAAATTTCTGCTTCACATTAAGTATCTCGCGAAATAGTCCATTCCTTTTTTTAAAAGGTCACGTTGATCCTTGTAAAAGTTCAAAATGCAAGAAGTTTAAGGAAAGCTTGACCGCAATCGAAATTCAAACGATATACGGCAAAAAGAAAATCTAATCGGAAAAATATTATACGTGGCAGCCTTAACATCGTACGCATCGCTCGGAGAAGAATCAAACGATAAATTATCTGCGCGAAATACACGTCCGGAGCTAAGCCACTGGGAGTTCTATCGGTTGTTTTTCTCCATCGATTCTTTTTCCGTCTCTCTCTCTCTCTCTCTCTCTCACCTCGCTATCGGTGTACCATCGAAGGCTACGCGTCTCTCGAGCGTGAAACGCGTACGGCAAAAGGGACGGTATTTTTATGTATATACTCTTGCTCGAGCGCGCGAGGAGCAGCGGCAATTGTATGTAGGCGCTTTTCTTTCGCACTCCCCGATGATCCTCGGTGCTCGTGGCCGCACGGACAACGGATAAAATAAGCATTAGCTCTCGATATTCGTGCTTTCTTCGCTCTCGCCGCCGCTTCTATCGGGGGTCTGTTGTTGTCGTTGCTCTATATGCTTCGTCTACGGCCATTTTCTTCATGCTTTATTTATTTTTATCGCTTCTGTTGTACTTGCTTTCGCTTTGTTTGAGCCACGTGCATTCCAGAATAGACAGAGACGGAAAGAATTTTATCTCTTCAGAGATATCCTCACACCTTTTTCCCATAAAAATAAGCATTCTTCCACAGTGAGTGTTTTTTATTTTATCGCTTATATTGAGCGGATGTTCTTTTTTCGAATAATACTTTGTTTCGCACTAGAGAGATGCAATAAAATGAAGAATTGAAAATACTAAATTATTTTGAACAAATGTAGGTACCGAAGTATCCTATAGACTTTGCACGTCGTATTTCAGTGTTTTGAAGTGCAAAATCGATTTGATGCTTTAAGGCTATTACATATAAAATATGCAAAGTGCCACTTTATATAAAATTACGTACCTTCAAAGATTATAAAATCAATAATACGTCAATAATAAATTGTCATTGAACGATTTATTTTTATTCGCAAATAGAATATTCGATCTACCTAAATTTTGTTTGTTTTAAACAATAAAACGAACGGTTAATATTTTTTGCAGTAACTTCTAAATAAAAAATCCATATTTTAAATTTTTAGTGTCGGTAACTCAAAAAAAATAAAGTAGGTTCATCGTTTTTCTCAAAATATTTTTTTAACCTCACGCGCGCACGCTCATTAGTAACCAAGCGTAGCCACTTTGGGAAATAATAGAATGTACAAACATATACAGCACAATGGTCGGGCTAATAATCTCAGTTGACAAATATAAACTAACTGCGATAGTTAAATAAGTACTCGAACCTCGTCAAACTCATCGATTGTGCACATATTGACTCTCGTAAAGGAAAAATGACTCAAGCTCTCGGCAAGACTCCTCCATGCAACAAAAGCACGCTGACAAAAAATGCACATATACGCACGCGCAAATGTCAAGTATCGTTGAATGGCTTGTCTAACGCTTCGCGAAAGCTTAAGAAAACGTGTCAAAGTGTAGAGGAAAAGGGAGAAAGAGATAGATAGATAGATAGATAGTGAGAGAGAGAGAGACGAGTGCACGTACAGCACGCGGTAAAAGAGATGGAAAAAGATTTACTCAAAGCTCCGCTCGCGCAAAGATAATCGCTCCGAGCGGGATTACAGACATCGTCGGTGTTCGCATAAGCAAAAGCGAAATTCCATTCGTCTTGCACAAGTCGAGTTGTTTACGGTGTTTCTACGGCGAGAACGCGCGCCTCTATCTATACATTTGTATTATACGCGCGGCGGCACGCGCTAACGCACGAGCGATCAACCCGTCGCGTTTGATTATTCAATCGACGATTCCAGAATTAGAAGGATGCTCACATCGCACACTGGCGCCTCCGATGCCTTCGAGGAATACCACCGACTTCTTCTTCTTCTTCTTCTTCTTTCTTGGATCGATCTCGACGTAGATCGTCCTCGATACACCTCGAATGACGGCGATTCCTCCTGGCTTTCCCATAGAAGAGATGAAAAAAGCAAAGGCCTCCGCGATACGAGAAACACGTCGCGGCTTACTTCATAATCTGAAAATCGCAGTGAAAGAGATATTAGGCCCGGATGAAATTTTCTTCTTCTCTCCCTCGTTTAAAGCTCGCCAGAAGCAACCGCGTGCATTCCGCACAGTGACGGTGCACGCCGTAGGTTCCGTTGGACAGATGAACTCGCCTCTAAAAGAGAGAGACAGAGAGAGAGATAGATAGATAGAGAGAGAGAGAGAGAGAAGAAAGTGGGTTTCTCATAGAGAGAAACGCCAATCTTAGAAAGACGGGAGGAGAGATAAAAATTCCAACGTGCGGGAGACAATCCTGGAGATGGTATACTATAACTATGAAAAAGAGAGAGAGAGAGAGAAAAGACGCGTATATATATGTATGCTCAGGGCAACGGGAGACGAACACAACAACCGCTATACGGGCAAGCGGCAGATGGCTGATGCGACGGTGGTTTTAATGCTCTCTCTCTATCTCTCCCTCCCTCCCTCTCACCCTTTTACCATTTTACCTATTCATCATTTTGCGAGCAAAATTGACGCGATAAATGCCTCGCGCGCAACTTTTTCGAGGACGAAAATCTCTCAAGCTCTCGCATTAGCGGAGTCCGCAATTTTTTCGCAATCAATTACCGCCTACTTTTTGCCGCTAGACGGCCGGATAGCTTTGCTTTCTCTCTTTCTTTTTCTTTGCGAATGGATAGAGGTGACCGCGAGAACTGTGCTGCGCTTTGAGAGAGTTACGCTCGCACGTTATCCTCCTTCACCTTGTCATTAGGTCTCCATGTTTCATCTTCGTCGTTGGTTGTTCTCGACGCTTGATGGGCTCGCGGTGTATACTCGTTGCGCAAACGCTGGGATAATCAAATGATGGTCGCGAGTTGATTACCTCATTGAGCTCGAAACTCGATGGGCGGTTTCTTTTTTACTTATTCATCTTTTTCTTCTTCGTATACATCATCCGGAAAGGCATTTAGAACGCTAGAAGATGGAATATTTCTAGATGAATGGCTTTTTTTCTTCTATAGAATATAAGGCTGTCATAAGTGATGTATTGAAAATGCTACTGGACTGTGTTTCGAATTGAAAATGTTTATTTTTTTTTGGATAGGTGCCCATTATAGTAATGGAAGGACATCGGTGAATCGATTTGTGATCAACGGTTAATTCTCCGGCATTGATTATCGTAAATATATAGGTATATAATGATGAAAAATTTCCTTGGTAAATAATTAAACTATCATAGATATATATAGCATAAATTTTCTAATTTTTTGCATCAAAGTTATTCAGTTAGATATAACATTTCCTTAATTTATTTTAATCCAATCATTTATTGTACGAAGATAAGAAAATGTAAATTATTTTTATTCTTTACAAATAAAATAGGATGAGTACTTAAATTAAATGAAAGTACATATTATTAAGAAAATAATCGATACTTTTTAAATTTTATATTTTAATAGAGTTGTCATGTTCTACAGCTGTATTGTGTACTTAATAAATAACCTTTTCACACCATTTTTGACTAAAAATTAGATAATTATAAAACCAGCTGAAAGGAAGATTGAAAAAAATTAAAAAATCTTGTCAGAAGTGGGATTCGAACCCACGCCCACAGAGTGGACTGCGACCTGAACGCAGCGCCTTAGACCGCTCGGCCATCCTGACTTGTGTTGGTGCGCCGTTATAGGCCTACACCAACCTGGCTTATAAACTATTTATATTTTCAATAGTTAAAACAATTTTTATTTTCATTTTTCCACAATATTACTAGAATTCATAAGTTTTGCAAGATTTTTGATCCATTGATCCTTAGTTTGGACTATTTTTGTCGATAAAATAACGTGATGGCTTAATTGGTTTCAGTTGCAACCCATGACTTAGAAATTTGGTATCGCTAATCGATTTTATTTCCCGATTATATTAAAAAGGACTAATTTATAAATAATCACACAAAAATAAATCCATTCGACAACTTTTAATTTGAAAATAAAATTTTAGTGAAATGAAAATTAATTTTTTTTTCGATAAAACGGTAAAGCGCATTAAAGTTGAAAAGAATTGCATGTATTAATTGAAACTATTGACGATTTTTGAGCACCGAGTTGAATCTCGATCCAACAGATGTCGGTTGAAGCAAAAATAAGCCGTAAAACTTACCTGCTTTATCGACGGCAGCTCATAAAGACAGTCTCAATTTTCGCGCTGATAAAACCAGCAGAACCGCGCGCGCGTAAGGCGCTCGAAGCCGGAGTTACGCTCCGAGCAGATAAGCTGCTCGTTCACCTGGCGGTCCGTACCTGTACACATCGTATGTGTATGACATTTGAAAATCATTTCCGAGGAAAGCTTTTCCGCCGATATATCGACTTTCACTTCCGTGATTCGGTCTGGTTTGCATTTCTTGCTGGGTACACGTTCTTACGTACATCGCGTACCTACCTCTATTAATTTCCTAACGAGTGTGTATACACCTGTATGGAAAAACGCGCGCACCCGTACATTATATCCATTTGCGCCGGAGCCATTAATTTATACGCAGTTAAATTACGTCGGCATTTCGTAAAGTAAGCGCAAACGTCGTTGAATAAATTATCGAGACCAGCGAGTTGTCATGTAGCTATAAGCATCTTATTATTCGTTCCGTCGGGAGTGATCGACGTCGAGCGGGACCAGAACTAAACCGCTTCCCAACGTATGAAGCTTTCGCAAGAAATTTAAGCACTCAATCAGCCGAGATTCGATATGCACATTTGCATACTCAGCCAAACGAGCGGACGCAAAATAATCGTAAATGTAACGGATATAAAGTGAAAGTAGTGGCCGACGTGAATTTCGGGCGCGAAGCAGGTCCAAGTAAATAAAGAGACCAGAAGTGCGCATATGTGGACGCGCAGGTACATCGACGATTCGGCTCTGTACGTTGAGAAAAGAAGGAATTACTTTCGCGGATTTATCTCGATCGAGCGCTGAGCATGAACCGGTTGCCGGTTCTCTCTGCGCGATCGCACACGTAGAAAGCTCACCTCTCGAGTACTGCATACGTGCGTCCAATGTTGCATAAGTCGAGAACTCGAGCCTTAATGCGCGCCACATGTACACGTATGTGTGAATGTTAAAAGGTCGTCGGGGTATTGTTGGAGAAATGCCGAGGAAAGAATGAAAAATATATATGTATATGGTAGATATACGAGATGTGAAGAAGCGAGGATGTGAATAAAAATTTAAAATATTTGATCCCTCGATGGTGGAAGTGGAGCACAGGTAAAAGAATTAACGATTGCGCGATAAAACGTAGAATATAAAGTAGAAATTTTTATTGTACAAATTTATCTGGATTTCTTATATGACCAAAAAACACCTTTTATTAACACTTTTTATAAACAAAAAATAACTTTAATACCTTTTCGACTTAAATAAAAATTGAATGCAAAAATTATTATTTTATAAATAATAAATAAATAAATTTTTTTTTTAATGCTAACATTTCGGCGTAATTGGTGCAGTAATTAAAACTTATGAATGCAATTCCAGCTTGGAAAAATGTTTAATTATTAATATCCGATATATATTCATGAATGCGGCAGCATAAAAATAATTTTTCAACGGAATGAAAATTTGAAAGTTTTCCTTCGGAAAGTCCAATTATGGGTGTGGGTGCAAATATCAAAAAAATTTGCAAATCAATACAAATTCTGCGTCGTTAATTTTAAATAAACATTCATTTGCAAAAATGGAGATGCAATAGATTATGTTCTGTTATGACGATTAAATGAATAATAACGATAAAGATACGTATTTCGATAATTTTGTAAAAGTGTATTAATTTTTTTCCGAAAATTTTATTTCAATTCTTTCTTCTTTTCAAGTATTGGTTGAAAATTTTTTACCACATGATTTTTATAAACAAGGTCTACTTCAAGGAATTATCGCATAGACGGCAGTAAAAATTTCGTTGTCGCAACGACGAACCTAATTACTGTAGCGAAGTATTTGATTGTTGTTCTTAATTGTAACTTTTTTCCTAATGCAATAAAAATAATTGATATTTCGAGGTGCATAAATCAAAATTTTTTGTCTTACATAATTTTACTTTTATGAAATCTTCCTTTTATTTGAAAGAGTCGCTCATTTTTCAAAGAAGACGTTTAGCTTGATTTAGCTGGATATAAAATTATTGAACTAAATAATACGTATAATTTATTGATTTTTGAAATAAATAAAGTAATATTTTAATATACATTTTAATTTATGCAATATTAGATGCAATCTCATGGCAGTGCATTAACAATAATAACAGTGTCGGTGTGTGCACTTTACTTTCGATTCATTCTTTCTACATACGACAAAAAAGGGGAAAACTAAGAGAGAGAGAGAGAGAGAGAGAGAGAGAGAGAACGAGGGTGAAAAAGTCAGCGGAAAGTTCATAGTAAAGTAGAAAGATAGTCGCGTCTCTTGTATTTTCGTCGGCGAGTCAGTTGTGCAGTTTGACGTCGGTCCTTTGATGTGTCGTTCTTTTGACTCGCCGTTTCCAGACGAAGCATATGCAATTTCCGGCGAACGAAGCTGGAAGTGCCGCGCGATGCGAATAGATAGGCATAGAAGAAAGGGTTGGAAGATGGTGGAGACTAGGAGAGAGAAAGCAAAAAGGACATAGATGAGAGCTCATAGGAGAGAAGATAGGCGGAAGTTATATGCGATCGCTAGAGAGGAAAATCGTTTACTCGGAGGATTGTTTGGTCGCGGATCCGGAAAAACTTTCTCGATTTACATACCGACTGACCTCTGCTTTTATGCCAATTTTCCAATGTCACTAGATTCTAACGAGCTTTTTATTAGATAAATGCTCGAAAATGTCTGCATCAAAGAGCTCATTCAATTAATACATCGTTTAAAGTTTGAAAAAACTTGTACTGAAGACATCAAACGAAGAATTTACTTCGATGTTTGCAAAAAAAATTAAAGTTTTTCCTAGACATTTTTGATATTGCATTATTTACAAAGCTGTTGATAGTAATGTCTATATTTATGAAAGGAATAATCTTTTATTCAAAATACAGGAAATACCTATTACAAAATCTGGCATTTTTAATTATTATATTTAAGATTGTAATATTTAGAATATTACAGTGAAAAAATATAATTTTATATAATCTGAGGTCGCTTATAAACAATGAAACATCAAATTTCTTTTTTAACTCTTTTATTAGAAATTCTACAATCATCAGAAGAAAATGCTCTACTCCATTTTGCAGGAATATTACATCTATTAAAACATAATGACAGTGGTTTAAAAGATCTTAGCTACTGCCTCAACAAATATGATTGCTATAGCGGAATATTTAATAGCTGTTTGATTGTAATACTTTTTCGCAGCAGTAATGAAAGTAGTAACTAATGTTCGTTTCTTATTTTTTTTTTTTTTTTTTATTTTCAGTAAAAGTGCACGTAAACAGCTGAAGGACAGAACTTGATATTTATTCTATTTTCAAAGAATGATCATAATGTTTTGAAATAATTCTTGGAAAAATAATTGAATTCTACAATAACAAATTTAAATTTTGAGCACATTGTAAATAATTTTAGTGGTATTAAAAAAAATTTAAAGAAAAATATTGTCATTAGGTTTATGAATTTTTCCGATTTGAAAAACTAATTATTTAGTAATGTTATTTTTTAATTTTAAATATTGAAATCTGATACAGCTGTATATCAAAGTATGTTAATATCGTAGGCATGTTCGCAATCGCGGTTAAAGACGCAAGAGGAATGAAGAGAAGCTAGAAGTTGACAGGTCGTTAAGGGAAGTCTTTAATAAAATTACCAATACATCTGTACATTTCTCCGTATCATTATATGTACTCTCTGAAAGAGTCCACCTTTTTATTCATTTTTCTATCGATTACTCTCTCTCTCTCTCTCTCTCTCTCTCTCTTTCTCTTTCTCTCTTGCATCACGTTGCAACAGAAGATGTTGGTCTTGCGAGTCCCGTCAATTCGTCGTTTCGCGCATCAAGTCTGCGCTCGTGTACCTCTTCAGCGCAACAAGCCTTAAGTAGTTACGGCGATGCATCTGCTGTACGCGATAGCACGTGCAATTTCCCCGCAAGCATACACACATACACACATACATACATATGTACGAGTATACAATACATAACGCTGCCGAGAGAGTAACAGCGAGAGTTTAAGTGGAAAAAGGAGCGGGCGACGGAGAGTAAGAGAAGGTTGGAGGGGAGACAACCGAGAGTGCAAGTCGTCGGCTTTGACTCGACCGTGTGGCCCCTTGCTAAAAACCGGTAAGCCCGCGACATTTCTCGTCGTGTGTGTTAACCGCGAGACCTCGGCGGGGGAGCCGTAAAGGAGAGGAAAATGTGCGTTGCCGTTTGCACCGCAAGAACCGCGAAAGGAGAAAGGGGACCTCGGGTTGGCGGATACGCCAAAACCCGTCGTCAGTTCGCGTGCACCCGACAGCGATTATTTGCCGGTCTGCTGCTGCTGCCGCCGCTGCAGTTCATTCGGTCCCAGTGCGTCGTCTACTGTCTCTGTATGTGTATCCGGACGTTTAGCGGTGTCTCGCATAACCACCGCATCTTAATTTTTTTGGCGCAAAATAGAAGCTCAAAGAAAGGGATTAACTAGCGGAAGCGAAATCCCGGTTATCGCGAATATAGCTGCATCAAATTTCTCGAGCTTTCCTTGTCACGAACAGAGCGATAAGAACAATCAACGGGTAGAGGGAAAAAGGAAGAAGAAGAAGCAGCTGCAGATGCTCGAGCCAATGAGCAAAGAAAATTGAAGGCGTGGATATCGGATAAAGGGGGCCAGTACTCGCCGAGCTACTTCTCGAGAATAATAGGTATATACGCGGCGAGGAAGGACGTCTTTGAGGAAATTTCATTAGTCCAGTGGAATTCGCGCAGCAGAGCAGCGTCGAGCGAGAAAGCGACAGAAATAAAGAGGAATATTAAACCCGGCGTTGAAGAATAATGGGCCAGTGTAAATTATCAGGAAAGGGTGCAAAGTCACCGTGAACAGCGCACAGAGGCAGGTGTCACGCGGAACAAACTGCTCCCTCGCAAGTTTACGTATGCATGCACGTAGGTGAATGGCAGCGGCGCGCACTTAAATACACGATATACCGGACAAGAGGTATATACGGGCGAAGATAAGGCTCGAGTCAGTGAGAGGTGAACCGGCGTCGGCGACTCGTGAACGCCATCACCGCAAGCTATTGCATACATAGGGTCTCAAGAGCCTTACGCGCGTAATTGACGCCTTTGTCCATGTGAGTCCGGTGATTCGTGCCGCAATTAACTCTCCTCGCTCGTTTTCTCCGTCTCTCGGTACGCGGCCGATATAGCAAGTCAGCGAAATGGGTCGATCCAGGAGCTTGTGCCATCTTTTGATGGCGGTGCTTTGTCTCGGTTGGTTCGAGTATTGCAGAGCTGCTGGAAACGCGTCGAACATTCTACGGTTAAGCAAACCCAAGGTCATCAATAACCAAGATTTAATGACGAATTCGAAGCTTAATTTAACCGCGGGAAACGCAAAGAAGGTCAACGTCGAGTTCATCAAGAATAATCCGGAACTCGACTGGAAGATTCACCTGCGGAAGGTTGCGGAGGAGGAAGAAAAGACCAGATCCAAAGATTTCGATTTGGATTTTATGGTGGATGGATTAAAAAAGAATGCCAATAGTATTCAATGGCTCGTCGACCTTTACGATCCACTTAGATGGACCAAAATACCAGGGGACGTTAATGCCGGATGTCGCAGGGACATGACGAGGTTTTTGGATGATTTGAAGAAGGGAGAATTGTGGGCCGCCAAGTGTGAGTTGTCAATTATTTCAAATCGAATTTCATTTTTTTTTATTTATATTTTTTACTTTGTTGCTGGTATAAAAGTTTCTCTCTCTTTAAATTTCCAATATTCAAATATATTGTGTATTACAGTAAAAGTATATTCATTAGAATGCAAAGAATGACGGATTTACTCCAATAACTTTTAAAAGCAAAAAATGTGAAAGGAAAATTGCATTGGTCACAATGTATGTGGAAATTAATAGATACTTTCATTTCGATGAAATATATAAAGGAAAAAATAAAATAAAATATTTATTTCGACAAGTTAACGGTGTTTCACAATATTGCAGAACAATATCGTATCCGCTTTTAAACAAAATTATATAGTTTACTTATTGAGTGCGCTAAAGAGAAAAAAAAGAGGTGGTTGACTCCGGCAAATGCAACGGTCACGGGTGACAGATTACGTTTGCTCACGACTGAAATAAATTATAGCTCCAGCAGTATCTAAACAATGGCCTACTTATGGCCAAGTTTTGGAAAATCCCGACGACTATTAATAATTTAATAGCGGTGTTACTTGATAAAAGTGTTGCTCAGCTTACTGTAATAAAACTAAAAGAAAAAAAAAAAAAAAAAAAACAAATCAACATTAATCAAAATTCCTGGTAGGAACTTTTCTTTGAAAAAGTAAAAAGAGCGAAAAACCAACTGGTTCGGTCGACGTTAGATAAAACCTTGGGAATTTCGGTGGACAATAATAAAAAAAAATATTTGCACGGACTTACGGCGCAACAAGTCCAAACGGTCGCGTATAAACAATTAAAGACAGAAAGGGGAATCGATTTCACTTTCGGTGCTCTCTGAGAAAGCGCCTTAAAATCAAGTTTGGCGCGCAAGTATAGAGATATCCATATATACATATGTATACGTGAGCACGTTCGGTGCAGCGCAGAGGCGAGCATTGAGAATGGCGCAAGCGTGCAGGCGAACGACGCACGAACCGGAGAATTGGGACTCTCTCGCTTTCGGTGCACTGCGCAAGTGAGAGAGACTGACTCTCAAATTCAAATTCTCTTTCTCTCTCTCTATATCTCTTTTTCTCTCTTTCGCTTTATAGAAAGCAAGAGTGTCCGTACGTTTTGGCAGAAACTCGTTTATTTACGCGGTGCTGGCGCGATCGATTCGGAATTCTCAAGTTCTACCTGGACTATTGCGTGTTTGTCTCTATATCCGTATAACTTATACGGTAATTACGTAGTGATCAAAATAGTCTTATTTTTCTTAAAGTTGCGTGAGAAATTTTATCGTTGTAAAATTTCCGATGCAAAAACATTCTCTTTTATCATACGTTATTTACTTCGTTTCAATTTTTAAACAACATAAATCTCATTTTACAATATTCGAATAGCCCGATCGCAAAAATAACTTATAAAATGGTTGAAAAATAGAGTTTTAAGGGCGAATAACTAAATTTGAAAAAAATAACTAAATTATTACGCGCGCGTACGCGTTTACCGATACACCTCGATTCGGCTACGATTTTCACTTTTCCTCGGACGACAAAATCGAATCTCAAAGTTAAATTGCAAAATTTTCCGATGTCAAAAGACATTCTAATGTTAGAGCGTACGCGTAGAGGTTGTCGCGGAGGCGAGAGGTAATATAACGATTCGCGAACGCGATATCATCGCGGATATATTGAGCGTTGCAAACTTCCGTTTTATTGCGTTACGAAACTCGCGTGGCTTGCGTTTATATTCCTTAATCGCGTTTACCGAATGTTGTGTCAGAGTGACTCTCGCTCGTTCGCTCGTTGTAAAGTACTACCTCCAAAGAGTTAGAGGGAGATGGTGAGACGGAGAGAGAGAGAGAGAGAAAGAGAGAAAGCGTAAGCAATTATACGCACTCTAAACGCCATTACGAAAGTTTGACTCGCGCACTGTCACTTGGCTTGGACTATGTATTTTCGTAGGTAAACGCGTACGAGAGTTACCATATCCGGCCCTTCTGTGTTTGTCGACGCTTTTAGTTCGAGCTGCTGAGATTTGCTTTGGGCTTTGAGTTTCGCGTGATTATTTCAAAGCTGCTCCTTTGACTATCTTAGGCGTATTGCTGCACATCTATCGAAACTACGTAGGCTGTTTCGTAATTGAAATAGTGTTTACAGATTGAGGATTATTAAAAATTATTTTTAACTTCAAATGAATTATTTTTAAATTTGAATGAAATAATAAAGTACTTTCTTAAATTAATCATAATTAAGAGTTAATTCATTTTCGTAAAACTAAAAAAAAAAAAATTAATTAATCACGCCAATTTGTTTTGATTTTTTAATTCCGCGGAAGTTGTTATTTTTCGCGCAATATAACGATAAATTAAGAAATAGCAACTTTTCCAATCTCACGAGACTATAAATCTGTATACGTTTTCTAAATTAGGTTCATAAAATTGTTGGATAAGAGTTAAAATTTTTGGAAAGTTTTCCCCGTAAAAGGAATGTTTATTAAATGAATTCGTTGAAGATGAGGAATTTCAAGCAATTAAAATTTTGCAATCAAGAAACGTATGTCTGCATTATTTTCGTACATGCAATAATGGACTTCCTATGTTACTGGCACCGTTTAGTTTTCTAGCCGTTGTATAAATTTACGCGCGCGCGCGTATCAAAATAGCTCGCGCATCGAATGTATAGGATACTTGTACAAACTACCTGTATAAAATTTATTTTATGTACGTGTTTTTCCGAGTATATTTATATTGCAAATACGACGATAAATTCGCTTCAAATAGGATTACGGCTAAAGTATTATATAATATGGATCATAAGGAAACGTTACATAATTTCGGTGCACATATAAAATTATATTATCTTTCAAGTATCTCTTGCGATGCTTTAATTAATAAAGTATATTTGATCGATTGCCATTTAATATTTATCGAATGAAAGAATGTAGATAATTAACATAAATGAAATGTAATAAACGTAACAAACAAAATTATATATTTTAACTATTTCGTAATCAATTTGAACCATTAAAATGTTGCTATTTTTTTCTTTCTTTTTTTAATTTATTTACTTTCATGGAAAAGTTGAAACCCAAAAGTTGAATTTTATTAACTTAAATTATAAAATTTCATAAACTCATTGTTTTTAATGAATATAATACATATTATATCATGTTGACCTAAAACACTTTAAAATCAAATTTTAAGCAATAAAAATTCATTTTGAAATTTTAACTGCATTAAAATTTTGATTTAAGCGTTACATTTAAAATCGCTAGAAAATGAATTCTTTTGAGGAATGGTCTATGAATCTCACTCAACCTTACTTAGTGCGTCGTTCATCTTTTTTACATGGAAACTATCTAAAGAGCTTTGCACAAAACCAAGTAATTTACACCGTACGTCACAAAGCTTCTGTTAAATTTATCTTTTTGTTAGGTACTGATTTCTAAAATTTCATAATGACTAATATTTTTTTATTTTTTAACCCGAAAAAAATAAAGTTATTTTAACAAATAAATCATTTACGTGAGAAATCGCTAGTAAATTATTATTTTTTAACTTCGTGCTACTGTATTTCATTTACTATACATACTATGTCAGTAACTATAAATTATGAAAAAAATCTATTAAATAATATTTAAACGGTAACTCATTGAATTCATATAATAATTATCCTTTTGCGGAACAAAAACTATCTTATTATCTACCGGTTTAAAGAAAATCTACAGTTTGAGAAAAAGTAGCCCGTTCGTAAGAACATATTGAAGAACGCCCACGTGCTCGTTACTCAGCAGGACAAAACCGAGAGCGTAAAACTTTGCAGCGGAGCAAAAACAACGACAAGACTCTCCGGTATTCTTTTTCTTACCCTACACCCTCTCTCTCTTTCTCTCTCTCTCTCTCTCTCTCTTTAAAAGACGATACTCGCCGAAAAAAAATAAAAGATGATAAAATGAAAAGACACTAGCTAGTCCCTTTACCAACCTCTAATAACTCGTCGTAATAAGAGAAAACGTATGCTTTGGCGATGTAACACGACCGCCATCGCTGCCACCGGCGCCGCCGCCGTTAAATTGTACTTTCTATTCGAGACGGCCTGGCAATGAACCTCCACCTCTCGTGACGTTGCTGGAGCCGCCGGTCAAGCGCCTTCCGAAACATTTCCGCACGCGATTTTATGCGCTCGGCGGAGAATTCGCCGCCGTATAATCAATGTTAAGGTCGGCTTTACTCTGTCTACCCCGTTGCTCTTGCGTGGTACTTTCGATGGATAGCTACACGAACTGCGTGAATTCTCTTGCTTGCTTTCTACGGACCGATCCTGTCGACAGAATTTTGAGATTGAGTCGTTGGATATTTTATGTTTACATACGCCTACCAAATAAACGACGTTCATAATAAACGGAAAGAAAAAAAGTTTTAAAAGAAATAAGATATCTCATAGATTATGAATGCGGAGATTTAATTTATCAGATTATTAAAGTTTAATTTGCAACATCAACCTCGATCGTATACAGTTTTTTAATGCGAGAAAAAACATTAAACACGTTCGTTTTACCTCGTACAAGACAAATAATTCTTAATGAGTTGCAAATAAAGACGGTCCAAATAAAGTAATAAATGCAAATAATTTCGTTAGCGCGGAAAATGTTTAGTTCCGTTTTTAAATAACTCGTTTGCGCTTATCAAATATTAAAATCGATCGACAGCACATATACACGGCTCTAATTGACTTTTATTTTTGCATATAATCGATGTAATTACACAATTTAACTGCTAAAAATATAACAATCAAGTGAAAACAGCATATATGTCTAAAAGTTATTCAAAATTGAAATATAAATAATGCACAACAATGTAACACTTGATATAAAATATTTTTTGTTTTACGATTCATTTAAAATTTTCTAAACTTAAAATATTATTATTTTCTTTATGTTCGATAAGATCTCATGAATTTATTTTCTTTTATTTCAATACTGATAGTCTAGTATATTTTTGAAATAGTAATTAAAATGAACCTTATTTCTGAATACCAATTTTATTAGACCGAACTACAGGAGGTAGGCACAATTTATATTACTACGATAAGTCATTTCATAAATGCAAAACTACTATTGGATATAAAAATATCCGATTAAATAATTGTTTTTTAACAAACAAATATATTCATTGATCTATAAATTTTAAATTCACCTTTAATAATATTATCTTGTTAAAATTTTTTTTTAAATTTTAATTATTTCAACAGTCATTATTGCTTATAAAATTTTGTTTATCGTAAGAATAAATGAATATGAATTAAATCATAAATTTTTGCGCATACATAATCAGAATTTTCAACTTTCCTTTAAGCAATCGAGGCATCGAAATTTTTATGTTTTTACAAAGAAACATCTTAATTAGTTTTGTTTATAATGATATAAATCAATGTGCATCTATTGAACTTGAAAATTTTATTAAAAATTGTAAAATAAAGATTGAATTTATTGGCTATTAATAATTATTTTTGATTAGCTATTAATGAGTATCTATTATCGACGACATTTCGGTGCCACTTAGAATAGAGAAATTTTATAAAAATGAAAAAATAAATTTTTCATTGGTTTATAATTTGTGCCAATACTTTCTTGAAATAAAATCGATCGCGTGATTTTTAGTTGATAACAATGTTCGTATTAAAAAATACTCAATTTTCCAACGTTTATCAGTATTGAAAAATTGTTCCGATTGTTTTGTGAAATACGCGGTAAGCCACGAGCCAAGAATAATTTTTCGCTATGTGTCCGAATATAAAATAAATGAAAATGAAAAACAAAGAGTAAGACACAGTGTCGCCGGTAAGCAACGGCGCGTAATACCAGCTTTCGTGATAAACGACACGTCACACAACGTTTAATAACATAATTCTCCAATAACCGAGCCATAAAAATGCCGCTTACAATTCGAATCGCGCGCGCCTGAGATATAGGGAATCGCGTAAAGCCAGCCGCTCGCATCTGGCGAAATTACATAGATCCCGTCGCGTCTATAATACACGACGGGATATTACATACGCGTTCACGTATACGTATATACATATATACATATATACACATGCCGCGATTTTGATTCTTTTCTCAAAGCGTTATATAGAATAGCTCGAGGGTATGAATTTTCCATATTATTCGCGAGAATCTTCTTCTTCCTTGCTCTCGAGAGAATTTCGCACGCGCCTCGACACGCGGAAGTTTCCCCAGGCATCGGTTTTTTTCGTTCCGTTCGAACGCACTTTCGTGTACGTGTATGCCTTTTAAAGAAGAAACGCACGAGTTATAGCGCGAGAAAGCTATGGGAGCAGTGAGAGAGAGAGAGAGAGAGAGAGAAAGAGAAAGAGAAAGATGCGCATCAAGTGTACGCGTATAATGCCGCTAATCAGCCTACGTGCGATTACTAATTAAATGTTAGCTGGCGAAGGTTAAGCTTGCACCCGGAACAATGTCCGGCAATTTTCCGGATCGGGAGCCTCGGTAATTACAAGATATGCTCGTTATTCCCTCGCTCTGCATTGGTTATTGACGCCGTGAAAAGGTGGCCTGCTTTTATTCCATTTTTTTTTTTTTTTCAAATTTTGGCGAATAACGGCGCGCTATATAGAGATTATGCAACTCCTTCTCGATAGACCTTCAAAACTATCTAATGTCGATTAATGGAGTAATCGAATAATGTGAGTATAAATTAACTTCAGATTACCATTTATTTAACCTAATTGCCTTTTAAATACGCGTTAGGTAAATATCGTAGCTCGTAAAGACTTAATTTTTAATGGAATTAACACAGTCATTGCAATTGACGTTAATTAAATAAATTACTCATTATGCGTTTTTATTATTTAATTGGATCTAAAACAATGAAATATTTCCTTAGGATTTTTTTTTTATTCCTAACGGATGCACGCATAGTCTTTGTCTTATAAAAAATGAACTGCGATTATTTTATTTTAATTGACATATTAATATAAATAATATTACACAAAGATAACGGCATATATAATTGAATTGTTGTTTATTATCCACTGGTATTGAATAAAATTTGATAATTTTTTAATCATTTACATTTTTGTTGAGAAATTCTCGTTAAAAAAAATTATTTAAATGGTATTGGTAAAATGTTAATTTTACTCCGTCGCGTCTAATTCCATTTCATAATTCAGGATTCAATTCGAAATAATTGTAAATTGTTTTTATTGCTGGAGGTATAATAATAATCCAATAAGTACTCTATTATAAATTATTAAAGTAACATCAATTTATAAAGTTTATTTTAATCGACATAATAAAAATAATCATTTATTTAGAATCGCCTTTAAAATGCTCTTCGCTTAAATCGTCTAAAAATATAATTTCACGGATGCGATAACCGTTAGCTGAAATTGATCCGTAATTGCTCTAATTCGTTTACAATGATATTACTCGTGCGGTATTTTCATTCTCAATAACAAGTAATACGTCGATTATGAATTTAAACGAGGAAGATAAAATTGGATCAAAAAATGACGAAGGAAAACGCTTGCTTGAAAAATAGATATCGCCGGGCGTTCTAGCGTATTCACTTTGTAGTGCTATGCATTTCACAAGAGCCTTAATCCCAATAATGCAGGTGCGAAAAAGCGGGCACTTCATCATATCTAAAAATAAAAAACGAGCGGCATGTCTTCTGCTCTGTGCTAACAGGAATACGAAAAGAGAGAGAGAGAGGGAGAGACAAATAAGTAATAGCAATGTATACGCGCGATAGTCGTATACCTGTTGTATAAGCGCTCGTTTTTAAAGTCTTTTTCTCGCCTTCTTCGCAGTGTCCGACGCGAGCGGACGCTACTCCTCGCAATATCACTTTGGAAATGGGTTCTGGCTGGGCTCGAGCACTTTGTGCCGGGAGCTCAATGGGACGGGTAGCGAGACTCGGATCGGGAATTCGCAGCGCTCCCTCAACGACAGCTTGCCCTTCCATCTGCTCTTCTACGTAACGCGCATGTTCTTCATGCTGCCCAGCGACGTCGAGACTACGGTGAGTATAAATTTAACTCTTCCTCCCTCCCGCTCTTTCTCTCGTTTTTTTTTACTACCCTACATCCACATCTTCGTCTTCCTCTGTTCCCTTACCTGTGGCGCGAGCTTAATAATCGCAAGGAAAGATTCGCACTTTGTGTTTCACGCTCGCGATCATCGCTTAATCACGTCGAGAGATTTTCGCAATTTAGTTGCGATAAAAGCAAAGAAGGAGATGAACGAGTTAAGTAGCATTCGTTCGTTTAAATAGGTTCGCGCCGCGATGAATATTGCCGGGTGTTGAGAGTTAAAAGATTGCACGACCGACGCTTTTTAATGGAATGTGATATAATGACGGCTTCGATATTAGTCATAATATTGTGTTTGCGTGTAATGTTAAGTTGAAACATAGTATGTAGGCTTTTGAAAAATGTTTCGTGAAACGCTTTTACGAGAGTTTTCAGTTCAACTTGTCGAGTTGCTTTGCCGTTCCAAAAATCTGTTAATGGTATATAATTACCCATACATTAGAACTGAACTTACGCGTATAGAGTTTAAGATTTTTAAGTTTAATTTTTTATATCGTAATTATAAAATTCATTTTGCATAAATTTACACAAACTTAAATAATTACAGTTTATTAAATTAATTTTTAGATACTGTTTTAACGCTAATCATTGTTTTTACTCTTTCTTAATTTATGTAATTAGCAGTCGTCTCTTGTAATGCTTGCATACGAGACATTACGTGAATAAATAATTTAAAAATATAATCAATCGTGTTTTTATGAATGAAATTTATTTTTAGTAAATCTTTTTTATTTTTTATTTATTTTTATAAAGAATTTCTATACAAGGCCCTTCGTTTGTTAAAAATTAATTTAGCTTTTTACCCAAGAAAACTTTAAGCGACCTTTGAAAAATTAATTCAAACATCAAGCGCTCTTTTGAAAATATTTATACCAAAATGGAAATTTGCGTTTCGTCGTAAAGTAAACGCTTTATACATACACATATATGACGATATATTAAGCTCATTTCTCAGGCCTCATGCGAGAGAATTTCCAGCAATCCCGATGCATAATTTACATCGAGTCGTCGCTGCGACTTGGATAATCTCCCCCGAGAATGGGAGAATAGCTTTCTCCGTGTCTTCCCCTTGGCTTGGCTTGTCCTCGAATGTTTCCTCGCGCCGACATGTCGTCGTCGTCCTGCTTTTTTTTCCTCCCTTAGCGCGCAACACCGTGAAATGCTCGAGCTGCGAAGTTTCCGCGTGGCAAACTTCATACCTTATAGCATCGTACGGAAAAAAATATTGCATCGCATCGTATCTTTCGCTTTCTTACGTAAAAGAGTGCGTGCATAAATTTTTCAATTTTACTTTCTTTTTGAACAGAACAATAAATTATTGTTGTTTTATAATTTATATTTTGAGATTTTTCCTACCGAATATAATAAATTAATCATCAATATAGTTATTTAAAAATTATTCAGAATTATATCAAAGTTTATCCGGCAAAGTAACACTTCAATATTTACAAAGTGTCAAATGTCAAATTTATAAATATTTTTACGTTTAAAAAAATTTATCTTCTTTTTTTCACCCAACAACTCGCCAAACATTTTTTCGCTTACTCTTGGCAACGCCTAAAAGAGAACATAATCCAAAAGCCTGTGACGTCGTCAAGAAAAGATAAGCACTCGAGCATTCGCAATATATATATATATATATATATGTATGCATCCATTCGCAAGTGGAGAGCCGCGCGAAAGCAAATTTATTTCTCGAGGATAATACTTTCTTCGCTCTCGCGGCGCGTACACGTGCACTTTTGTCGCTCGACGTGCGCCGCTGCCGCGATGACGAAATCCGAAAGGAAAAACGCTCGTCGTCATTACGCGATCCCCGCGTACTTTACTTATTTTTAATTTGCGCGTTTTTTTTTTTTCCCCGCTTATATACATTTCATCTTATTTTCGTGGAATAGCGGCGGTCCACCGCAAGAGAAAAAAAGCCTCTTCCTTTATTTCCCTCTCGCTCTCTTGGGAGTATAAATTATGCGCATTACGTGGCGGGTTGTGCAATACGCGAGAAGTAAGAGAGAAAAACGCGTATAGTTCGTGCGTGTAATTACGATGGGAGAGGTATATGGATTATAACGCGCGTTTGACGAAGAAAGGATTTTTTTTTCAATCGCAGTTCGTACATACGCAACGATTGGATATCGATGTAACTTTGTTAAAATTGTAGCCTCGTAATTGCCCACGTGTGTGTCGCATTGGTTATTGCACTCTTACTATACACAATGTTAATGCCCGATCTGATAATCTACCTACTAAATACAATTATGGTTTTAATCATACTTATGCACGTCTCGCTCGCGTTACTTAATAATGTAAATATACATTTTATCGTCTTTTGCATATGATGTTACATTTCTTGATCGCGTCTATTAAATATTCTTATCGTCCGGCTTTTTATATTTGTATTTTCATTTTTTTTGCGCTGTATGAATTCCGTAACACAACGTTGAGAAAGCGTTAATGTTTTATTTATTTTCGAATAATTTATTTATCACTTGACTTGATTCTTTCAATTTCTTCGATGTCTGGTTTGGCATTAAAAAAAAAAAAAAAAAAAAAAATACAAAATATTTTTTATTTGGCTTTTCAATTTAATAAATTTCTATAAAATATCAGAATAAACGTCAACAGTGACTTTGCATCGTTCTATTATTTTCAACAAACCCTCTTATATCGCTCGCATATGTGCCGATAACAATATTGACGTTGACATTGACAAGGTCCTTTACCTCAAGATAGTATCAACGGAAGTATGTACAGGGAGAGAATCAATCTAACGCTCACACAACTCTCTCTTTCTATTCATGTCACTCAAATTCAAAATAGATTTAGTTCAATAAAAAAATTTCTAAAGCGATAAACTATTAATGCATCATTATCTGTCGATACTACGTGTTGTTTAACCGTGATTTATCACGGTACATTTATGTTTATTTGTAAAAGCAGATTATTATTGGTATAAATTATCTAGTAATTATAGATTTCAGCAATTTTCTTGAACTTTTATTCAACGGTTATCAGGAATTAATTAGCGATACCGGGCAATCAATTTATTCTTCGTATTCTTATGGATATTGTGAAATATTTTGACTCGATACGATGAAATAATGACGATGCCTAATAATCCTTGATTTCTATGGACTCATTTCCGGTGCACGAAGGAGTTGCGAAACTTATTTTTTAATAATGAATGTCGTTAGTCGACCTTCTAAATTTTCTTTAATATTTTAAGAAATCATCAAACTTTCTATAATTCACGGAAAAAGTTCTTCTCGTTGCAATAAAAAATTAATTTTAAAATTTATCGTGTACCGTAGAGACTAGATACTTTAAATTTTTGTCACGTTACATTAATATTTTTGAAGCTTATCTTTAATTCTCTACTTATCTCTATACGAAGTTTGTTGTGAAATTTACTTACGCTTTTCCGGTATTTTCGATAAACGGTTACGCGCGTTCGTAGCATAGTAGAAAAAAAAAAAAAAACGCAAAGATGCTTATGTAGACGTCCCTCGCTCGATACATTTCTCTCGCTTTCGTACGTGCCTCGGGAATGGTTTCGTCGCGAGGGAAGACTTTCAGGCCGCTCACGGCAACCGGAAAGACTGAAAACGCGTCGCTGCGCCAAACTTCTCTCTCTCTTTTTCTATTTCCTTTATTCCAGTCAGCTATAGCCGTTTAAAGTACAGAGAGTTGTTTACCAGCGACCCAGCAATGAGTGACTCATTTTTCCAGACGAGGCAGGTGTTCATCGGTTTGTGTTTACCGAGCACGTGTGACCACTCATCCGTCAAGTCGATGCTGCGAGCCTGCGCCGACAGAGTCGAACGTCAGGGCGCCGAGACGCATCGAGCCGAGGGACCCAAGATCCATATTGTCCAAGTGAGGCGCGTACCCTCTAGCGATTATTCGCCGTGGAGCGATCCCAAGTTCTACTCGCTTGCGTAAGTATCCCGTGAATAATTGACCAACCTATCGAACTCGATTGTGACATTCTAACGCACTTTTGGTCCGGACATTAAATCTACGATTACGGTACGAGTTGACAGATATGGTTCGTGCTTGAGATCAATATAATCCTCGAGAGATCATTTTGTTTTTTTTTTTAAAGTGTTTATTTTCTATTTTTTTTTTTTTTTTTTTTTTTTTGCTGGAATTTGGTAAAATTCGGCATATACTCCATAAAGGAAATATTTTAATTTTCAAAACGATTCGCATACTCTCGTTAATTCACATAGTTCTATAAACTAAGACTATAACGCTGCATTTTATTCGTTAGAAAAATCACCAAGTCAAAGAAAAACACACATTAGAATTTTTATCTGGGGAATCGCACTCGACTGGTTATAAACGCGTGAGTTAATAGCTTACACAATTTAAAATTACCTCTTGAATATCATTAGGTAGTCATTTAACTGATCTTAATAGCTTGAGCTTGTTTAAAAAAAAGAGAAGTTTTATTACGATTAATTTTTAAGATTAACATGAGTTTATGTGATTAGTTTAGCAAGGTCGTTAAAATTACTTATAGTGCATTTAATTCTGCGATCGAATATAATGCATAAAAGAGAAATTTGAAAATTTAAACGTTTAAAAATGAAATCGAGGACGTTACAACGCATTGCGTAAGCGTTTATCGAGACAAAGAGCGACACTGCGCAATTTCACGGAAGTCCTTAAGATTAAGCTCGTAATCGTGGGTTTACAATCGGCGAAATAACGACGCAAATTTACGCGACAAACCCGTTTGTACGTCGTGAGGATAAGTTAAATACGCAATGGCAAGATGTTTCAGGAGCTATTGAGAAAGAGAATCGACGAGTTAACGCGCACGCACACTTCTCTTACATCGAGAGGGCTATTAGCCTTTATACCAATCGCGCAACAACGTTGCGGTACTCTACGCGTCGACGTCCTCTCAACGAAATTCCAAAGTCGATCTTCACGTAATGTTCGAGTATCGAATTTTGCGGAAGTGAAACTTTCTTTTCGTTCGCGCGTATGCGCTTTACGCGCTTACTTGCTCGGCTAGTCGGTCCATTACGCAACGGTATGTATGTACATATATATATACGTATATGTGAATAAATGCTCGCGGATTTTTTTCCTCCCGTCCGATGCCGATGTATTTGCTCACGCGTGCATTCGCGGCGTTTTGTATCGAGGCAATCGAAATGCGCATAAGAGTGCGTTACGCTAATAAACCGAAATTTCGAGTTTCCGACGTCTTCGGCAATTCGCCGAATCGAAGCTTTTTATCTACTTTATTTACAAGTGATGAGTATTTTAAATTTAAAAATCTGAATTAAATCGTTACAACCGGATATGTAAATATAATCGATTACCTTTTTTGATAAGTACAAGTTTTATACGTGAAAGCCGAAAATATTTTGTGAATGCATAAAGTAATAAGAAATAATAAGAAATTTTGTTTATTATATGTTTATTATGATAAATTGTTGCATAACATTTGTGGAAATAATTATTTGTTGATATGTTAAAGTTTTAATGTAATTGCTAAAAATGTGATATCGTTGATAATAAAATACAAGACGTATTTTATTACAAATAAAACTTTAGTTGTTGATTATGAAAGAAAATTAGAAAATCTTAAAATTCTCAATTGTTTTAATTTAAAATATTTATAATTGCATTGCATAATGATAAAATTGATCGACGTTTTAAAACTCATAAAAACTTTCTTACAATTGTGCGCATTAACAAATTTTTTGAGAAAAAGCTTATCGACGTGTAAGATTGAAATTTATGCAGAACCAATGGATCGGAACGGATGATAATAGCCTTCGGCAAACACACATTTCGGTAAATCCAGGAATACATTCAGTTTAGTTCGCGCGGTGGTAAATTCGCGGCGAGGAAAACCGCGAAGAGATATGCGCGACGCGCGCGGAACTTACGATTTCGAGCGCGAGAAAATAAACAAAAAAAAAAAAAAAGATTCCGGTCGTATATAAATCGCGTGCGAAAAAGATTAAAGTTCGTCGTTATAAGTCTGTCGCTACCTTATAACCTCGCGATTAGGAGTTGATGACTTTTACGTGATTCAAATTTAATGGTTATTTTAAAACGGAATGGGCTATTGGTTTTTGCATAACGTGACTCGCTTGTGATACAAATCGAAGTGCGCAAACGTCTGTAAAGTTTGTATTGCGTTTGTGAAATATACGTGCTTTTTTTACGTTTTAAAGAATTTTCCAACTGATGGTTATTTTGTTCTTAACTGTAATTGTTAATAAAACACAAAAGACTCGAAAGTTAAATACATAAATAAATGCTAAAATGTGAAATTTAGAAAACAATATTTAAATAAACACAAAAATCAATGATAATTTTCATTTTACTATTGATAAATCACTCGAGAAATATATTTCAATAAATTATATCATCAACTATTCTAAGTGAATTTATTACAACAGTGTCGACAAATCTAGCGAGCATAACTAACTATACAATTTCGAATAGAAAAGCTCGTTCTCTCGAACAGTCCGACCTATTTTCCCCCGCTGAACTTTCGCGCGAACGCTTCTGCGGTTTCATCCACGCGTTCGCGCGCGCACGCATAGTCACACGCATTTGCGCAATGAATATATATTTTTACGCCTAGTTCGACGAACGCGCGTGTAATAAATAGTTGCGGTCGACCGAAGACACCGAATGGAAATTGGCGGTGCAGTTTTAACAAACATTACGAGTACGGTTTTAGCAAGTGTCGAGAGAGGAAGGGAAGAGAAGGAGAAAGAGAGAGAGAGAGAGTCGGCCGGTTTTGAGCAACCGCGTTTGGAAAAAATGTTGTATTAGAAAGGCGACAACATTATTAATCAATTCTTATGGATGAGTTTTGCGTACAGTGACTCGATCGCCTTGATACCGATAATGCAAATCTTTTGCAACGAGTAATCGATTAAAAACGATGCTTGTGAAGAAACATCTCGTACTTTATTCGTGTTTTTTCTCGGCGTTATTTTTTACCATCCTTTCTCAATACGCTTAATCGATTTTCTCTGTGTGAAAAAAAAAAAAAAAACCGAGACCGTCTTCTGGTGTGTTGCGATAAATAGCACCTTTGAAAGTTTCGCAAAAAGTTGAGATAGTCGTATGTCGGAGAGAAGCGTTCGTGGCCCGTAAAATCGCCTCGTTACCGCCTTAAATCAGAATTTATACTCTCGTTCGACTATGTTTCTTCTTTTGGCTCTCGCGGAATTTCGGGCAAAACATTACAGAGTTGGAGGTAAGTTCGAGAAAACGGTCAAAAGCGAGCGACCAAGCAATATAAATGCACCGGGCGCGAGTTACCCGCGTTTACGGGTAATTAATGCCCGCCGACAATTTGCTGAGCCAAGGCTTCAAGGCGAGTAACAATCTACCGCTTGTTCATATATATATATATATATACACACGTATACATGTTGTGCCGAGCCCGGCCTGGATTTTTCGCTGAAAGTTCTTGAATTCACGCTAGAAGAAAATAACCCTTTTTTGTTTTTATCTACTTTTTATTTTTTGTTTGTTTTTCTTTTTTAGCCTTTTTGGTAGAAAAATGGGCTTGACTCAAACCGAAAAAAAGATAGAAAATAACGCGAGTATATTAATTCAATCGAATAGTATGAATTCATAAAAATTTCACTTTCATTTCAATTTCAGAACGAAAGTTATTCTTCCTTTTTAGTAAAAAACAAAAGTGTTTTGAACGCATCTTTGGCTGCGGTAAACAAACCTGTCACGCAAAGTGTTGCTCTGATATTTCCCTTAAATTGCGTCCTAGTTTCGGTCAATGATGTATTCTTTTTCATATGAATAAATAATGTATGGTGAACTTATACTTCATCTTTGTAGTATATCTCAAGCATACATGTAAATTTTGTATAAATTATAAAAAGAAGTATAAGAAAAAAAAAAAAAAATTGTAAAAAACAAAGCTTATCATAAAATTTTGTAAAAGCTCTCACAGAATTCGATGCTTTATATGCCATTTTATAACATCCCCATCGTCCGACTAGCACTTTAGCTAATCTTAGGCAGCGTATTCACATGCATAAACCCATTAGCATTCGGATTCATGTAGAATGGAATGAGTCCACTATTCAAAATTATTCCTGTTTCTGGCATTTCTATAATGCGATTTCCACATCTAAATTCACGATGACCGTGCAAATTTTAACATTTCGCGGCAAATGCTCGTGATGTAATGTTGCGAAATATCGGTATTACAGAATTTACTTACGGCTTTCTTATGAGAAACAAATACGCGAAATATAATTTTACCGTTCTTTTATTTATTGTAAAATAAAGTTGACAGCTGCTCGTATATGATTTATATCGAAAATTCGATTAAGTTTTACCAGTGTTATTCCGATTTATCGAGAATAATCGAATAATGCTCTCCCTCGGTCCGTGAAGTTTAACACCAAGCGATAATTGTGACTCAGCTTTACAACGATCACCGATGCATCCACGGTAACAGGTCATGCGCGAAAACCGATTACGGGAAAAGTCCCCGTGCGAATGAGAGAAAAAAGGATAAAAAGAAAGCCGAATCGGGAGCGGGTCGATAGTTGAAAAAAAACGAAAAGCGACCACATGGATCAGTGCGTCCATCCTATAATTAGACGACCGTTTTTCGTGTGATTTATCGGAGTCGAGTAAAGGATGAAAGTCTGAGAGAAAGAGAGAGAGAGAGAGAGAGAGAGGCAGAGAGGATTATTATATCTACCAATAACAAGCGGCCCGTTTTCCTCGGGACACGAAGATGAATCTCGCGTTATAAACAGTCCTCTTTCCGAGGACGCCTCGCCTACGAGATTTACCATCCTACGACCAAGTTTCTCGGCCTTGTGTGCATTGTGCACCAAAAGACGGAGAAGGTAGAAAGAGAACCACTGTATTTATATATATGTATATATATACATTTCAACGAGAAAAAGAGAGAGAGAGAGACAGAGAGAGAGAGAGAGAAAGAGGCAGTGCAAGGTTGGATCGATCTTTCGCCAAGCGCAAAGAGAGAAGAAACTCGATGGCGAGAACGAAATCGCCTTCGTTGCTTTACCGCGACGAAGTTTCCTTCCTCTATCTTTCTTCTTCGATCGTTCTCTCTCTCTTTCTCTCTCTCTCTCTCTCTCTCTCATACGAATTTTTATCTCTCCTTTTCGCGTCCTGTGCTCTTTGATACCTTTGTATCTGGAGGTACTGCGGCAGTCGCAGAGAGCTCGTAGACATTTTCCACGAGCTACCGCGGAACAACTACCATCACTATCGCGGATGGCTTTATTGGCACGAGTCGTGAAACTTGCGATTCGCCAACAAGAGATGTTAACGTCTCCGTTCGGTGTACGTTCCAGAGTTTATATAGGCAGATCGCGCGGTAAACGATATACCCGAGGTTATCGACGATGCTTCGACCTTCTTTTGTCCGTTTTATTTCCGACGAAAACCAACGGAACTTTATAAATTTTTCGATAGACGTCGTTGTACCTATTTATTAACCGGTCAAACGCAATCCCCCAGTAATTAGAGTTTAGAATTTATCGTAAATTTTACCTCGCAATAAATTCAAGTTGCTCAAGATTTACTTTCAATTAGTTGAATAAACTAAATTGCAAAACACAAAAGAAAATTAATTTTCACAACGTTGTAAACTCGAGTCTGAAGAAAAAAAAATCGTCGGTGTACGCAATAGATCAAGAAGAGTTGCTTATACGCTATTAAACTTTGCTCAATTAAGTAACTATTACATTATATCGTTTTTTTATAAAGCATCATGCCAGCATGAACATAGACTTTACGAAGTATTTTTTGTCGTGACATCGCGCACGGCGCTTCGTTATTATATTCAAAGTTACGTCACCGAAGCTGGACGATCAGTTTTCTCCGAAAAAGCTATAAATTAGTAGTTGTATGCATTGTGCGTCATTGTTACGATGCTTATAGCATTTATCACTCGAGATTGTATGTTATTTTGCATCTTAACTTTAGTGCGATTCAAGTGTACGCTTATGTAGCAATGTAGTTACTTCGGGTTGAATATTGTTGTTGGATTAATAATAAGACTGCGATAATTGAATGATAATCATTAGCGAAAACGAACTATTATTTTGAATGTGTACCGAAATAGTTTACGATTAATAATAATTTTTACTCCTTTTAAATGGTTCGGCATTAAGTGCCATATATAGAAATAAAATAATAGCGCAAAAAATATCACGCGAGTTCGTTCGTTTATCGCCACTTTTAAATTGAATTTCTATAAAATTCAGCGACTGAAACAAATTCATATTTCATTTTGCTTTAATTGTCGCAATCAATCAAATGTAAATTAATGAAACAATTTATAAAGGAAATTGCAATATATAAACGGCGCGTTAAATGCGTATAATTTGACAACGAAGCTCAATCAGCGTTTCAAAAATAGCCTTTATAAATATCAACGAATTTCGTAAACATAAATCATTCCGACTCGGACGGTATCACCGATAAATAAATGCACGCGCGCGTATGCGATACACATCAGTCGTTCACTGAACGAACACAACTCGTGGCATAGCTCGGGTTACCCCGAGCAACGCGTCCACACGTTCGCCACCGGCGTCGGTCAGTCGTCAGCTTCCCGATACGACTACTATCGACCCTACCTTCCCTCCCCACTCTCTCTCTCCCTTTCTCTCTCTCTCTCTCTCTCTCTCTCTCTCTTTCTCTCTCACTTTAACTCTAACTCTCTATCTCACTCGATAGATCAAATCTGCATATGCATGCGCACACCAACGCAGACCAACGTGTCCTTGTGTACAATTACCACATGAGCAAACGAGCGAGCAAGAGGTAGAGATAGAGAGAGAGAGAGAGTATATGCACCGGCGTCCGAGTATTACATAAGCTCGACGTGCGCGCGTCGAGAAAGCCTCGGCGCTGTAAGCCGTGCATGTAACGCGTGTGTATGCGTCTCGTGAAAGTGCGGTCGAGCGCATATCAGGTGCATTCCGACGAGACACGGATATCGCGGCTTTACGGATTCGCTCCCGCATTACTCGCGTGATTCTTTGACCAAAGTGACCCATTGTCTCGCGCATCCTTCAATCGTCGTTCCTGTACACTTGCCAATTGTGAAAGCTCCTAAGAAACGGCGCGAATAGCGAAAAGAAGGAGAAGATTGCCGCGATAATTATTCTTCGTAGGTGCGCCTCTTGCTCTAGTGCGTCTTTTTAAAAATTCGTAGAATGTGCTGTACATTGATTTCCTTGTCTTACTTTTACCTTTTGATATTTTGCATTTTTAAATAAAGAGTTGTATCGACGATGAAGAGTTTTCCTTTTGCAGTAAAATTAAAGATATTATCTTTGTAAGATGATTTAAACGGGAACTTTATATTTCAAAATATTTAACGTCTTGTTACAAGGACATGAGCGCGTTACATCATAGAATATTTTTTAACTAATCGAATTCATTTTATAAGCAAAACGCGTTTGCGTTACGCAAAAAGCAGTAAAATTCACTCCGCTTACACGGTGAATTTATAAGTAGAGGAATTAGACAAAAAGTCGGGGCTCTAAAGTTTATAAAAGTTTCTTGAACTAAAGCTCCTCTCTTTGCATATAGGTTAAACTTTTCGGTACATCGAGTTACACGCGTTCATTTGATTACGGTATCGCTCGAAAAGTTTACTATGGAAAACAACACTCGTACGTGCGTCTAGTTGTTCGTATTAGGCGAGTATGCGGGTCAACAGCCGTCGGAACTCGGTACACGTTTTGGGTGTTGTCCAAACTCGAGCGCCTCGAGTTTCACTCTTTGTCGTGCTTTTGAAGAATGAAATCTTGGCGAGTGGCTAGAGTATGCCGAAGCCCAGAAATCGTTGTAAATTTATCAATCCGAGAGAAAATTCGCAAAGTTTAAGGTATCGTATATTTAACGATCGGTCGATAGTGGGTCACCGTTACAGCAAAAATTTTAATCGCATAAATTGCAAGTTAAGCGCGCGTACGCGGAAGAAACAATGCGAAAAACGGGAGCGCTATTATTATTGTGCTTATCTTATCGAATATATTACACGAATAAAGACAATATTATTATTGTGTAACATTGTTATTACTAGCTCAAGCGAATAACAATTATCCATAATTGTCTTTCGAGTTATTCATTGACGTTACTTTCACATGCTAATGACCCAATCTTAATTTTTTCAAATATTCTATTCTGCTTTTTAACAATTGGGAATTAATAAATAAATAAATCTTAAGCTTCAAATTAAATTTACAAACTATTGTCGTCATCTAAAATTACCAACAAATCGACACAATGTTTATTTCTCACCCGCACCGAGCAAATAAATCCCTATATATAAATAACAGATTTAGAGGGTATTCAACTTCCCCTTTATCTCATTCTCTCGTGATTACTTTTTTTCTTAGCCCTTATTTTTCTTGCCAGTTTTGTGGGCATCGAGGTATGCTCGGAATACCATTACGGTGAATATATCTGTAAATATTTGAGGAGAAAGTTTATTCTTAAAACCGCGTGTTTGTTTTCTTAGAACTAATGGTGACTTTATGCGCGTTTAATTATTGCACAAAAGTTACGCAAATTATGTGAAATTTCAAATATAAATTATCACAACAAATATGTGTTCTCATTGTTTCTTTTTTTATTTATAATAAGTTGTTTGTAAATTTATTGACATAAGTTTTTAATCAATATAAAAATTAAAATAATGTAAAAGCAATGTTATGCATAGATGAATAAATGCTCATTACTAAATAATAATTTTATCATTATTTAATTCAGTAAAATATGACTAGCTGCAATCGTATATAGGTTCATTTACATTAATAAACGAAAGCTTTAATAAATTCTTGTACAAACATTCATAAATATAAAATCACGCAAAATTGTCTACGAAAACGTTTATTTATAAATCGCTTTTCATATATCAAGGAAATTAACCAGAGACATTTATTTTTCACGCTTTTATACAATGTATAAGTAATTATAATCGCGTGTTTCATTACTTTCTAAATAAAATAATTCTAAATAAAATAAATATTAATCTAAATCGATACGCGTTATCAGACAAATAATTTAATGACATATTTACATTGATTTTCTTATCAATCAGTTACTCAGGATCGCTCGATTCTTCTTACGCAAGGAGTGCAAATGTAAGCGTATGAACGGGCGCTTAACCGCTCGATTTGTCCACTTATCGATCTTGCCAAGTCACCGCTGCTGCAGTTACTCCCTTCCTCCGTCTCCCTTTCTCTCTCTTTCTCTCTCTCTCTCTCTCTCTCTCTCTCGCTTTCTATATCTCGCGACTGGATCGTCCTCTCCTCCTTTCATATATATATATATGTGTGTGTGTGTGTGTGTGTGTGCACACACCTTTTCATCGTTTCCGCGTAGTCGAGATTTCACTTATCGTTTCACATAAGATGAGATTAATTTCGATTGGATAATATAGCTTTTAAAAAATATGACTCAAGCTGTCGTCCATTATTTATTTTAAAATAACCGAAATAATGTTGCATCGTTATGTCATATGATGCTATTATTAAATATTATTTCTTTATCCACTAATAATTTAATTTTTTTCAAAAAAGGTCATTGTATATTATATTTTTTAACATTATAGAAATAGTTTATAGAATTATGAGCGATCTACACATGTGTAATTGTGGAAATTGAAAAATTTTAAAACGATCGATAAAAAAAAATTGACGTCAAACGGCTTTGGTCATTTCTACGAAATGAATGTTTAGAAAACGATGATACCGTAATGAACAAATTGATATATCGAATAAATTCATAAATTTCAAAATATTGTATTTTTCACACTTAGTTCTTAGGCAATTATTTACATCACAATAATAATAATAAGGTACAGATTTAAAAATAGGCACGAATATAAATAAAAATTGTAAATACGAATGCACTATTAATGCCAAGATATACAGTTAATATGGAAATTTACATTTTGCATCAGTGAATAATGGATTCTCAGTTTCTTCTTCTTCTTACTTTTTGATCTACGGCTTGAATAAAAAATTTCATCGATCTTTCATACGCGTCCATTTCATGATATTTATGGTCGTAAGTTGTTGTATAGGAATGACTATAGGTCTTTGATCGCAAGTACATTTATAAACGTATCACAACGAAAAATAAGGCACAATTTACCGTTAAAGTTCAATCAGTGAGATACTAAACGACTCCTTTTAAACTTATAATTATTATCACAATTCAATAATCATTAAAAAATAAAAGCCCGAGTGAATGAAAAAAAATTAATACCCAATTAGATCGCGACTGTTTCTACTTGAGCTAAAAATTTCATGTCGTTTTTTTGCAATTTATTTTGCATTTATTTTTTTAAATCATTGAGAAACAAATTTTCATTATTGACATTATAGAATATAAAAAGTTTTAAAATCAAAATGTTGCTTTAAAAAAAAGAAAAAAAAAGAAATATTTTATATTTATTTTTGAACTTTTTCGGCTTACAAAAATAAAAATTTGTTTAAGTCAAAGAATAATTTACAAATCATAAAACTTTAAAAGTTTCTATGAATTTCACAATAAAATTTATTGTTATACGAAAAAATGTTAATTTCGCGAAAATATCAATGATTTATGATGTAGATAAATTTTTCAATGTAATTAAAAAAGTAGGAATCTTTAAAAAAAATTTTTTAAAGATAAATAAAGAAAATAGTATAAAACGTGATATATATTTTACAATACTACACATAATTATGGTTTTAAAATTCGACGTACAATTTACTTAACGATCGAAAATTCAGAAAAATTTTCGATTATAAGCAAGATAGAGAGTTGTATTATTCATCACTTATTCTCTTTCTCGCTCTCATATATAGCCATTCAATATTTGAGCATGACTGCAGCGAGCGAACGGATATATATATATATATGCACATCAGCGAATTAATCGCCAAAGACTTAGCCAAAGCTCCGATCACGGAGTGTAATATAAGTCCGCCGATCGATCGGACGTCACTGAATAATCAAATATGTTTGTTATCGTGACACTGCACAGTACACGTCGCCGCTGCATCCAATTGTCTCCGTTTCTCTCGCTCCTCTTTCTCTCTCTCTCTCTCTCTCTCTCTGTCTCTCTCGAACATCCTTGCGTGCTTCAATGATGCTTTCGGATACCGTCGTGTATTTCTATTTACACATCAATTGTGTGCAACGTATATACATACGCGAGTGCGTTAACGCGTTTACAAACGTTTCGCGACGTTACACGCTTGTCGATGCGAGAGAAGCTTATACCTCGATTATCCAGTTAAGCGTCTCGCTCGCGTGGCACTTTTCCCAATTATTTCGACTAGTACTCCTAATCTAAAGAGCTTTTCTTTGACGGAATTTTGGGCTCCGTCCAGAAGCCGACGATCGATATAAGCCGGTGAGAGAGAAAATGTATATGTATGTAGGTCGTGAAAAATAAATCGAGGAGTGGAGAATGTAAAGCGAAAGAAATTATCGCCGCTGCGAGACACCCGAAGAAGTATTATATTGTTCTCGTGCATTTTTAAATAGCCGCGCGCTTTTCGGATAACGAAAGTGTCGTCGTTGTCACGACGGCACTCGGAGACGAGGGCCATTTTTTTTTCGTCCGTCACGCTTACTCTCGCTCCGCCATTGTTGAACATCGAGGCGGTATTTCTTTTACGACTGTCGGGGATTTGTAACGGTTTTTGCGATAAATGAGGGGTGAAAAAAGTTTCTTTATTATTTATGTGGCTTCGGAAAATTTTTATGGAGCTGCTCCACGATTTATTGTGGAAATTAAAATTCACGCTTAATGTCGGAATCGTGATAAAGGTAGAAAAATTTTATTTCTAATTGTCGTTTTCCACGACTCGACTGTTTATTGTTCTTTTTCTCTAATTTTTTTGAAAGTTTTAGCTACTCGTGGACATTGAAACCCAAGTAGAAAATAATGACTTGCAAAAATATCGAGCAATTATTTTATAACTTTCCTTTGTTTGTCAATGTTATAGTTATTACATAATTTGCTAATTGACTTGTTTAAAACTAAAAACATGCATTCACGTAATGTTCCAATTAAGGTATATATTGTGGTTGCGAAAATATTTTTCGTTCCCATATACAAACACGCGCACGCAAACAAATAATGAAAGTTTAAACAAAGTTTTCTTTAAAATTAAGTAACTGAGTATTTGCAAGTATTAAATATTTAAAATCCTATTTGAAAATTGAACTTGAAAATTTTCCATAGAAACTTCTTACGTTTTATGCTCCATTAGAAATTGCCAAATCTCCAGTTAACGAACAAAAATTAAAACGTTTGAGGCTTTAAAATAATCTTATTAAGCAGCTTTTTTTAATCAATTGACTTTCTACATCGATACGTTTTAATCATTCAAGATTACAGTATTGGAAAAAGAACCTGTCTATTAAAATAAATATCAAGTTAGGTTGCATGAAATTTAATTAAATTGAATTCTGCAAATTGTTTCATATGAAGCTAAACGCTGAAACAGCTCATATTTTCAATATAATACAAAAATGCATCAATATTAATCGTTTCATTTGATCAATTTTTCGAAAAATCTTATTGTTGCCGGATCTTTCATAGTAACGCTTTACAAGATAAAAAAAATCTTTGCGGCATAGCCATTTGCCGCTATCGGAACTTTTCAGTAATCCGATCGAAATTCACGACCTTGGAGTCGTAACGATTTCTCCAACCCGCACAAACCCGAATACGTACATAAAGCATAACGTACGTCGTAGAGCAAGGTCTTGAGAATCCCTCGGAAAAGTATAATACTAACGCGTTTGTTTTTCAGTGGCATATGCGGCGTGACGCTATGCCTTATGATATGCGCGACTATCTACGAGTACCGGAGCGGCGCCTTGGGAACCCAACTTTCTCGGCAAAGTTCCGTGGACGTAGAGTCGTTGAGCGCCTCGAACAACAACGAGCGAAGGACCGAGTACGCCGACAAGAATCTCACTGCCGAGGAGCGGCGAATCGGCAGTAACGGTCTTCAGGACAACGACAAGGAGCTCATTCAAAAAGTCGGGGTAAAAAACGACGCGGACGTTGCAGCTTCGCTCAGAAAAGAGGACGCGTCCGATAAGGATAAAGGTCGGTCTATTCTTCATTTTTTCTTTCTCCCTCTCCCTCTCTCTCTCTCTTTTTTTTTTTTTTTTTTTTTATTCTTTTCAACGGCACCGGATAATCGATTTTTCCTGGCACGGATGTGCGCGCGATAAATCGTTATCGTTTATATTACACGCTCTCTTTGTTTTCCCCGATGGATTGCAGGTATTATACTGAATTGTTTACTGGCCTTCAGTCCGTTGGCCAATGGTCGGAAGATCATAAGCACCGATCCCGCGGCGAAGAATAGCCTTACTTGTCTGCATGGATTGCGAGTTTTGTCGCTCGGATGGGTCGTCATGGTGCATACTTACTTACAAGTTTTCTCGATCGCAGGTATTTTTATCGCTTGCCGTAAAACCTCCTTTACAATGGTAAAGTTTCGCGATTGTGAACAAGTTTTAAAAGTTGCCAAGGATAAAATATATTTGGATCAAATTTATTTACAGAAAATTTAAAAGTTTAATATGGTAAATAAATAAAGTAAAAAATATTGGCAATGATAAAATAATTCGCATCAATTAATTCTTAATTTCAGTGTTATTTTAGTCTCAATTTTTATTTATTAAAAAAAAAAAAATAAAACTATTTTGTTTAAAATCGTTTGACTTCAAATATTTAATTTAGCATTCGCATTGTGAATAAAACAATTTTTTAGTTTACTAATTTACAATAAAAGGCCTAATTTAAATATTTAAAAGTAAATAAGCTTGTAAATATATAAAAATATCTGAATATTATGAAAATTTTCATTGCTACATTTAAAGACATAATAAACCTTCCTTTTTTTCTTAAAAAGTTTAAAAAGTTTAAGATTTAAAAGAATTTTTTTTTTTTTTACAAATGATGATTATTTCTTTATTTTGAAGGCGCCCTCAAATACTGTACCGCATATAATAAGTAATTCTCCTTGTAAGACGTAAAGAAAATAAAAAAGAACAAGTAAAGTGAATGGAAGCAATAAATACAATAGTCGCGGAAAGTAAAGGTTAAATCTCAAGTGCCTTGGACCGTAAAGGTCGGAGCTCTGCAAGTGCGTAAGACCTGTTTACAATTCGTCGACGCGTTTACGTGCCGGTGATCGGGCCGCACGTCGAACTAGTTGAGCTTTATTACTCGGGAACGGGTGAGATAACTTCATCGGAGAAGGAAAAAAAAATCGCTTTTTCACTCGTACTACTCGTGAGCCCTTAATGCTTTGATATCGTTGTACGTTGCCGTGTATTAAATTACTGTACAAAGGATGTAGATTCGGAAGGCGCGAGGCGTAAAAAAGTGACGATTTCGCGGCTGACCGGGTCGCGATCCTCGGTAGCTCTCTCGTACACGCTCATGCACTCGTGGATTGAGCGCGAGGAAACTTTCTCTGATAAATACTGGCCAATGACGCAGCCTTTCTCTTTTCTGTCGCATGCACCTCAATCCAGAGAACAAGATCTTACGCACTGTCACCGAGAGGAACTTTATGTTCCAGACGATCAGCAACGCCACCTTCTCCGTCGACACGTTTTTCTTCATCAGGTATACACATACACACACGCAGACTCACGCATGCGCGCAAATTGCGCCTTTTTCATTTTATTTTCATGATAACTTACATAATTAATGCGCGCGAGAGTATTACCAAAGCAAGATAAATAATCTTTCGGCGCTCAAGCGCTGATAGCTCGATAACCGTTAGCGCTCTTGTTTATGTTTCATTTGTTGAAAGTTTTTGCAGTCGTCTAGCTTATAGCGATAAAGAAAGTCGTTACATAAAAATCAACGGTTCATTATTTTACCACGTTTAATTGTGCTAATAAAGCTAAGATAATGTGTAATTTTGACATTAGCAAAAGAAAAAAAATTGCAAAAATAATTATGCAATCGCTTGTGAAATACATGTAACTCCGATGACTAATTGAAAGTTTCTTTCTTGAGAAATGTTTACGCGCATACATGTATATTCTCTTGCAAATAAAAGTGCGCAAAAGTAACGTTAAACTGTGCACGAAACGGATAAAAACATCGATATCCCGAGACAATGCGGTTAATGGAAGAGATCTACGCAGGCCTTGTTTCGGTAAACGCAAAAGCTCTTACGGAATCTCTCTCTGAGTTATTCGCCCGCGTACGAACAATGCGCGAATGCACATACCGACCGAAATGCGAACCGCGATTATTAAGTTTCTGAAAACTTTGTCGGAACTTTGTCCGATTATTATTGTTGGCTTGCACAATGCTATTTAGAAGCTGATAGAAATTGAGCATAATTCGGTCGAAAGCCACGAGTCGGGATACGAGTCGCATTGTATCGAATGCCGCTTTTGAAACGTAATTATCAACGATTATTATAAATTTAAAGCTAATAAAAGAGCGCGTCGCTTATAATAATTATTAATACTAGCCGTTAAACAGAGAGTTTAATTATATTTTTAGTACTCGCGGTATAAACATTGTGCATATTCGCGCTAGCGTTTTAACTTATCGATCAAGTTTCTTTTTGGCTACGGTATATATTGGCGATAAAACGGTGACGTAAAAAGTTTGATAAAACACGTGATAGGCATTAATAAACGTCAACGTCGTTGAAGTTAATCTAAAGTGAAATTTATTACATTATTGAAAAATTTTCACGTTGCGGATAAAGAGAGAAAAAAATGAAAGGAACCAGCGCGAGCGCGAGCTCAGCTAAAATTTAATTTTCAATTTCGTTTCCCCGTTTAAAGTTACGGATTCTCACTTATGCAATCCGTTTATTATGTAAACTAGTGTCTGCAATAAATAAAATTTATCACTGAAGTATAAAGACGGTAAATATTCGAGTCTTAAACTTTGTAATATTTTCCAAGATTTTCACTCGTGGTTTACTACAATATGTGCATAACGTCGCTCTCCGGTTATTCTTTGAAACATTTTAATCGTTTTGATTTGAAAGCATTTAACATACCGAAAGTAAAGTATCCTTACAAGGTAAAATTAAGCGATAATTATACAGATTACACAGGAATCTTCTCAAAGTCAACAATCCGATTACCCGCCGGTACAACCCTCGAGGCTTATGTGCATCGATATGCGCGCATCCGACGAATTTGCAATAATCTTGAGTCTTTATAAATTTGCTTATCGCTCGTAGAAAATGTAATTGAATCTGTATAAAGTTTCGTGCAGTGTATCATTTCGTTCTCCCAAAGGATTCCGCAAAGGCGTTCGATGAGCATACACATGTATACGTATATGTATATAGATAACGATAACCACGAGATACAGAAGCTCGCCGCTCTAATTTTAGTAATTTTCAATACACAGCGGCTTACTGGTGACCATCCTGTTCTATCGATCGATGGGAAGTTCGCCGGGCGATAAGGGCAACTTTGTCAAGACGAGCGCGAGCAAGTTCGCTATCATGATCCTCTACAGATTCGTTCGGTAAGTTGGTTCGCGCACAGGTGCGAATGGAGAAATAGTGGAGGAGCGAGAGAATGGAATAAGATGAAAGATTGGAAGGAGCAGTGGGATGCGAAGGATAAACGTTTTCTTTCTTTCTTTTTTTTTTTTTTTTTTTGCACATTTTAAAGGTTGACGCCCTCGTACCTGTTCGTCCTCGGGCTCAACGTGATCGCCATGAAGTATGCCATGTCGGTGACGGTCTTCTCGCCTCAGATCATCGATCATCACACGTGCGAGCAATTCTGGTGGAGAAATGCCCTCTACGTGAATTCCCTTTATCCTCGCACGGAAATGGTAATACGCGCTTGATCCTTCTCACGCACTCTTTCTCTTTTACGCATACACACTACCTATTTCTTTTATCTTCCTTTTCTTCTTGCAACTTTTTTACTCCTTGTATAAGAGGTCGTTATCGGAGAAAAATGTGTTGAGTTTTATCAACGTGTGATTATTAATAAAATGAAATAAGAGCTTTTTTATTCATAAAGAAAAATTTTCCTTTGAAAATTATATCTCTGACAATTATTATTTTATAAACAATTGATATTTATTTTATAAACAATCATTTCGAAATTATGCGTATTAAAAATTAATA
>OX465096.1:6299122-6406622 GCA_949987625.1 Chalcis sispes
CCGTAAAAAAAGAAAAAAAAAAAAAAAACTCATTCACGCTGCACAAATACGGATATATTCCAATAAAGAGAGAAATTCGAAAGTTACATACGGGTGACGAAAACGTTTTCAACGCGAGTATGAGCTTTTATACGCATTATATTTTTTAACACGTTGCCCACGCGTTTGTGAAATAAACACGAATTGCACTCTTCCCCCGAAAATCAAAGTACCGTTCGTGTTTCAAGTTCAAATGGGTCAGCGAAACTGTGAACAAAAATGTGAATATAAACTCAAAATGTAAAAAAAAATTTTTTTTTTTTTTTTTTTTTTTTATTTTATTTTAATATTTACCATATAAGCTTAGTAATATTATTGTATGATAGTTATTGTTTTGTTACCATACCAATAAAGATATTTTTTTTTAGAGATTGTGTGTACGTGTTCGTTCGATGTTTTATATTCGATAAAATGTTTCGTTTCATTCCTGTTTTTTTTTTTTTTTTTTTCAAAATCCATTAAATAATTATAGTTAACTTTGTAAATTGAAATTCGAATAGAATCAAGATTATTCTCAGATTTTTCGTGAAACATGAATGGTATGATCAAATAATATCGAGTTGAAAAATTGCCTTTTTTCACAATAGGACATTTAAAAGGAACGAATCGCACGAACTACAAACTCATTTTTCTCTCAAATCCTGGTTCGGCTTGTAAAATTAAACCAATCATCGGTCGATTTAGCACCTATTCGTTAAGTTTTTAAAAAAGAAATAAAACACAATTAACTCTTTCTCGATATAAAATGCCGTTTCTCCTGCCCTCTTAAAGAAAAAGCTACATTTTTAAAATCTTGGAGTCTTTAATTAAATAAATTTAATAATAATGTTTAAAAACTGACTATTAATATGTTATATTAATAAGAATTAGTTTTTCCGGATGATATCCATCTAGCATAAACTTTGCACAGTCCATTCCGCGACAGCTCTATCCATCGCACATCCAAAATATTCAATTCACCACTTGACTTTCAAAATTCGATAAGGCTTACTTTGCGAGAGCGAGGATCCACAAAGAAAAGAAGAATAAGGGGAGTACGGAAGAAAAGCGGCATTTTACCTCGAGTTCAAGGAGCGCATTACGACGACTGCCGGGGCGGTAAAAGTCGCGCTCGCGCAAAGAGTGGATGTACATGCATAAAATATCCTTCGAGGCTTTCTCTTTCCCACTTGGCTTCTCGAGCCCGTGGCGCCTTCAAAATTTATCGGACCCGCTAAGTCCTTGATTGTTGATTTAGGAACCTCGCTCGATGTATATCGAGACGACGAGCGTTTTTGTAACTCTCCTCTCGTATCGAGTGTTCGTGTAAATCATAAATCCCCCGGAGTGAGGGTGAACTCCTTTTCGTTCAAGAGTTTCTCTCTCTCTCTCTTTATTTCTCTCCCTCTTTCGCTTTTTTTTTTTTTTTTTTTTTTTTTTTAAGTTACATATAGGTAGTAACGAATATCTGTCAAGCGAGTTTGTATAAAAACACGTTTCATTGTAATTTAATTATAACCCGGCTATTTTTACAATTTTTGTCAATTTTATCGATATAAAATTCATTTCCACACTGCTTTGAAAATAATTTCGTTTTAAAAATTGAATTATCAGTCGAAAATTAACGAATAAAATTATTTTTAAATAAAAGCCAAAGACCTAATGAGTTTAACAAGCTGTGATAAAAGCAATAAAAAGAATTATTTATTGCGATTACAAATTTAATCGTAACTTTTATTAATTACCTTAAAAGAAATGTTAAAATATCTTTAATCTTACAATTTATTTCAAATGTAGTACTAATCGCACTAATTTTAATCGCATTCAATAAAAATTTTTGGTTTCTCCATATAATGAAAATTGGAAAACGTTAAAATTTTAGAAATCAATGAAAAAGTAATCTTCGAAAGAGAAAAATCGCTCTTTGTGCGCTTAAACCGATAAAAAGTGCGCGCCGATTTTACACGATTCTTTTTCATATAGCCGGTGAGTTTGAATAGATTCTCGGGTGCAAAAAAGTGACCCGATTTAATCAGAATTGCAAATTAGCCCGGCTTACAAGCAAAAAAGTTGAAATTGTTACATCTACCGAAAAAAAGTATCATTTCTTGGCTCACCAATAGCAAAATTTTTCTATCTGCTCGATGGCTTTTATTTCTCCCTCTCGTGCGTTTACGCCATTGTGTATCTGTGACTTTACATGTGTGCATAGTGAGCAATCTCGCGTTACTCTCGGTGTTGCCATAGTGTTTCCGTTCCGCGGAAATGTCTCACCCGTGGTTGCGAACGCGCGATTTTTCACGACGGGACAAAAGAAACTGCGCGTCGACCGCTCGCTTTCTCTCGCTTTTCCTCCCCATTTTCTCTTTGACGCTGAAAATATTCGCATGTATACGCGCCTCGTAAAAATTTACCGAGTCGAGAGAGAATTTCGAATTGAAATCTCGTAACTTTTGAACAATCGAAAAACCACAATGTATTATCGATCTTAACAAATTAAATGAACAAAACAAAAAAAAAAAAAAAAAAAAAAAAGCGTTAATTATGATATCGTTATATGATGTTTTTAATTCTTGATCGATCGACTTTTAAATTATTATTTTTATAAAGAAAAAAACTAGACATTGTGAATTCATTCTAAATATTTAACTTATCTCTGTAATTTTACGTTTCCATTCCAACTAAGTAATAAAATATTAGGTTAATTAAAACAGGACATTTTTCAACTCGTATTCGTATATAAAAGGCGAGATAAAAAAAAATTTCTTTTTTTTTGCCCAAAAATACTCGCGGAACTAAATTTTTCAAGCGCGTAAAATTTATTTAAAGCCCGTGTGTCGTACATCTCTTTAAATTATTTGTTTTTATTATTATTCTATTGCTTCATATTTTGTATAAAAAATTTAAGCCCGTGGAGTATGAATAAAATATTACAAAAATGATACGAATAAGCTCTGAGCGCATGTATACGTGTACAAAGACAAGTGAACGGAAACGCAAAAAGACGCGAATACAGGCGAACGTGGCCGCGCGTCGCGAGAGCTCGCTACAATATTCTGCTTTACATTTTTAACCCGCCGTCGACTCTCTCCTCCTCGAGATCGCACTTTTTTTCTTTCGCTCCCTTCTCCGTCAACGCGTAACCTACTTCTCGACGCGACGTCTGCGCGAGACCTACTTTCCTCGTACAATTACCTGATTAATTAAGGGATAGCCACTTGGAGCGCAACAACTTCCCTTCTTTGCTCGCCTTGTTTTTCGGGGATAAAAGGGTAAGGAAATGTCGCTGCATTAACATCTCGCGTCCATTGTTGCCAAAGAGTCTTGTAATGCACATATTTGCTACTATAGCTTTCTCTCTTTGCAACAAATTCGTTAGGCAGATTTTCTTCTATATTTTTCTTTCGCACTCGTTTAAAATTTTTTTTTTCTCTTATTGGCCTCGACAACTTTAACACATCGTCGATTGTAATACGAGTCGACTCGCAAAGTTTGCGCATTTTCGAATCAAAAGGTGAAACCGTAGTAGTAAGTTGCCGAAAGGAGTTCTGTAAAAAGTTTCAAATATTGCGTTAAGTCATTGAATCGGTAAAGTCTTTTTAAGCTGTCAATACCCTAACGAAAATGTTGTCGATAATCTTTGAGAATTTTCACAAACTATTTCTAAACTTACATTCAACTCAATTATAGATTTAAATACTGTATCCAAGGATAAAGTTGAAACGAAGAATATTTCAAAGAAATAATATTAGAAGCGATGAAAAAATATTGAGTATAATAAAATGGGAAAAATTTCCAAGAATAATGAGAAAAGCAAATTTTCGTGTTTCTTAAATACCATTGTACCAAAAAGCATGTGCTATACAAAGTCATTTGCTATTCGAATTGATTTTCTTTCATTCTACTATAATATGTAATTCAACGATTTTTATATTTAATTATAGCAAAATGTTTTATGAAATATAACTCTGATGTACATATTCATATATCTTCGTTACAGTTAAGCGAGTATTTTTCTTGAATATAACACCATTAAAAATGCTTAGAATACTGCTACGTTTTTGTTTTTAAGAGTTCTTGTTTTCTTTTTTTAAAGATGGATTTAATCAAATATTTATACAATCAAATTTTATATAAAAATGTATCAATGCCTTACTATACAAAGTCTAACCTACCGGCTGTGATATTATAAAAGCGGCAATTTCTCATATCGCAAATAGAAAATCGTTTTTTTTAATATTAACAAGCTGTCGCGCGATAATAATTTAAGCCTAATCGCGATAAAGATATTCAACTTTATCAGATAATTTTTGAAAATATTCATAATTTAGCTTGAATATGCAAATAATCAATATTAAAAGCTTCTATTTTCCTACATTTGATGAAAGTTATCGAAGTAAAGTACCCGAAAAAATTTACTTAGCCGCGGCTTAAATAAATTTTCGATCATTTGACGTATATATTAAACTTCCGACGTCAAGCGCAGACATTCAAAGGAAATATCAACTCGCTGCGTCGTTACTCCCACACGGGAACAAACACGTTAGCTTGCTGAAAATTATCTTTTATTTATACGCATCCGCACACCTACATTCTATTTTATTATTTAATCGCTTCTTTACTGTACTGTACAGATCACATTGGACGTTATGCAACTGCAATCGAAATTTTTGTTTTATTATTTTGAGGCGATCGATACTCAAAAATGTTGTTTAGCTTGATGATTAATTTTAAATGATTAAATTTTAATATTAGGTAATTCATAATAATGAGTTGAATGGTCACAATAAATCAAAATTCATAAACTTTTCAAAATTTCCACAAAATTTATCCAAATTTTAAAATTTTATTTCATAAAAATTCTTTTAGTTTTCAAATAAATTCTTATTGAATATTGCAAATATCTTAATAATTTCGGAAGCAAACACTCTTCGATCATCGCCCCAACCCCTAAACTCTTTCCAATTTTTTCCAAAAAAACAAAAAAAAAAAAAAAAAAAAAAAAAAAACATAGCTCATCGAACCCATCAATCCATCGTCTCCGCGTTTGAAAAAAAAAGAGATCCTCTTATACCTTCCCCTCCTCTGTCGCGATATCCAAACAAAACGTAAAAAAGAACAGTCTCGTCGCGTGAACCGTCGCACCCACGTCGACGGAGCAGCTTTCTAGATCCACGGCCTCCGGCGCAAAGGCGCGCATGCTCGCTTTATTTTCCCCGACGCGTTCAGAAACGCGCGGGCCGGCTAAATGATCGCGACTTCGTATCAGTCGGCCGTGTGCCTTCGCGAAACTCGCGCGCATCGCGCTATTCCGTTGTTTTTTGCTTTTAAAAATCGCGTTTTACTCTGCGTGCGACTTTCGACGCGTTAAATTCCAGCGTGTATGATTGTGACGAGTGAAAACGAGCCTTCGCCGCTTTCGTTAAGGAGGATATACATATCGTTTGCGCCGTTCAGTCCTTCGATCGAAGATTTACAATTTTTTCATTAGCACGTGTATAAGGTATACGAAAGTTAATCGTGGTTTCTAAATGCGAGAAAAAAGTTGTCGAAATCTCAGCGCGGAGACTTAGCTCGCCTAATGAAGAAAAAAGAAGGGAGTAGATTACTCGTCGGCGAGGACGCCGACGAAACTTCCCAGAGCTCACAATAATGCACTGATTAATAGTCCGAAATACTTGCGCGCATTGTTTCCCTCCAACTTTACTTTTCGCGTGCCGCACCATTCAAAAAAAAAGAATCTAGCCCGTTTATAATCCCTCTCCATTGTGCGCATACTGCGAAAGCAAGAGGGAAGATTAAGGAAGAGACGTTCGCGATGAGTCAAGAAGCCCGCGTTGATTCGTCCGCGTGACCAAGTCCGAGGCCTGCGATCTTTCTCCGAGAAGGAAAGCGAGAAAATAAAAAGAAACAATCCAAGGTTAGTCTCTTCGCTGCGCGACTCATGTGGCGTTTCCCTTTATCCCTTCATTCCTAGGCAATTATTGTTTCTTTTCTATTTTTCGCTTTCGTATGCACATTCTTTGGTAAACCCCAAAGTGCTTACTCGGAATTCCAGTCACTATCTCGTATACATAAATATATATATATATATGTGCGTGTATGTGTATACGTCCGACCAAGCGAAAGAAAGGATGCGGAGCTTTATCTTTCTTTTATTCTCAATTCTTCTGTGTCTGCATGCGCGCGCGAGCGTGTATGCGTGTGCTTGGAATAGCCAAGCCTTTTTTCACCTCGGTTCACGTATTGACTTCTATACTAACTCGAGTGTTGAAACCGAACTCTCGAAATTATATAGCCTACCATTGAAATGATCCGGAGAGGTAATTAACTGGAGGTACGAATGAAATTAGTTTAGAAAATTGAATAGAATTTATCCAGTTTTAAAAGTTGATTTAAAAAAAAAAAAAAAAAAAATTTAGACCAACCAAGCTCCCTGTTAAAATATTTTTCTTCGCGCTTTAAAGTAAATCGCACTTAATGAAAGCTCAAAACGTAAAAGATCTCACCTACTCGGTAACTTTATTTGAGTTTCTCTTTCGCACAACGAGGATGAGAGAATAAAAAAAGTTGGCTCTCTCTCTCTCTCTCTCTCTCTCTCACTCTCTCTCTTTTTCTCTCGAGTCAAAAATGGCACGGAATAAAGGCGCGTGCACGTGACAGGAGCTTTCGGTACTTTTTTATTTCAATGGCTATGTACACGATAACCGAGATACAATGAACCGCGTTGAGAGACTATTTGAAGTATCTACGCGCGCGACTCTGGAGCGGGGAAGAAAAATAGAGGCCAAGTGTGGACCCTCGAAGATGTCGAGTCACTCGAACAGCGACTTTTTTTATTTCGAGGGACACATGATGTTTCGTATTTTTTTGCATTTAGCTTGAAATTACGGCTCATTTATTGCCGCCGATTACTTTTTTGGTTAAAAATAAAATTTTCTAGCGGTTCTTCTTACTACTTTCTTTTTCAAGCTATGATCAATCTGATTGATAAACGTTTTACTTCTTGATAGTAACGCTAAATTAATAAAGTTTTATACGAGTTTAGTCTCTCTAATGTAAACTTTTATTTTAAGCACAATAAATTTTACAGCGAAAGTTATTGTATTAAAAAACTTTTTAAAGATTTATTACTTGTACTTTATTTTGTTTCTTCTAATTATGAAGTACCTTACACTGTATTCTTCTCAAGATTATCCAGTTCACTTGGATAAAATCAACAAAAAGAAAACGATTCAACGTCTTCAGTTCTACGAACTGGAAGTTTTTCATTAGCTTTTAATTAAGTTGCAGTGTCTTCAAGATTTGTATGCTTTTATCTAACGTTCAAATGCAGCGTGCAATTGATAAAATGCCGATGAACCGTTAGTACTTAATATATAAGTCAATGGCTTGGCAAGAACCAGAATTATTTGATCAACTGCATTTTTTTCTCTTTTTTTACATCACTCGAAGAAAAGTTTTTACCTATTATTTTTCACAAAAATATAAGCCTTCTCGAAAAATTTTTAATTCTTAAAAATCAATGACAGTTTTTTGCAAATTTCTTTCTTTTTGTATCTACTATTAAACGTAGAAGTTTGAGGACTAATAGTTTCAAGTTATATCCTTTCGTGTAATAATAAAATTCTACATGTGAAAAAAATGAATTATTAATTATTAATCATATATTTATTTTTTTTAATTAATTAGATGTAGGTGTAAAAATATCCAATTATCGCGTATAAATTCACATTTACCTACCTCAAAGAATAAAGTTTTTAATTGAATTTTTAATTATAAACTTTTATAATCGTCGTGCTATATTAATTAATACACGATAAAAAAACGTCGAACATCCGACGACATGCACAATTCAATTTAAATAAGTTTTGCATGTATAATCCACCGCGCAAAAAAAAAAAAAAAAAAAAAAATGAAGAAGAATCAAAATATTTGAAATTCATTGGAAAGCAAACGCCTACGCTCGCACAGTAGGCGAATATCCATTCCTCGAAAGCTTAATGCTGAACAAGCGCGTAACAATGGTGACTGAATTAGTGACCTGAAACAAACTTTGTTAGCTTTTGTATAGATGTACGGATATTTTTGTCAGCGAACAATCGAACATGTATTTTGCAGCGTCGAGTGACGCCAGATTTAACGAAATTTTAAACATTAATCACCGCGAGTTTTTCAACAAAACGCTCGTAGATCACCCAAAAGCAGCCTAGTTACCGCAATTTTCACATTGATGATCGAAACCGGAGAAAACTTTCTTGCTCACTTATCGATTTTCCGCAAATAAAGTTTTATACTTTGCGTTATGAGTATGCGCCGTAACTTTCCGACAACTCTTCGCACCCCTCCCCCCCCCCCTCGTCCCCCGTTAAAAAGATACAAAGCTGTATTGGATTCCATAAAAAATGCATCTAGTTAAAGAAATGCTGTGTGTATCAAAGAAATCGAGGCAGCAACACATTCGAGTAGCTAAGTTTGCAATAAAAGAAAAGTGGCGCGACATAGAAAACAAAATTGAATTTTCGGGACGAGCGTCGTTGAACGATACTTTATCGCGGACTTTGCGCAACAATGTCGTTAAACGTTCAGACATTATGCCAAAGAGACAAAGACGTTTTCCTAAAATCCGCTGGACCGTTTATTTTTCACGGCTGCATTATCGAATTTGTCCCGAAGTTACACATGACGCAATATACGCTTATTCTATCCGCTTACGAATACGAATTCATTTTGAAGCGGATCGTTTAATTGATTGTTTCGATTCTTGCCCAGATTTTTTGAAGAAAAAAATTCAGATTTTTGTTTTCATCCAAGAAAAATAATTACTGATTCTAGCTTGAACAACATTAGCGTCGAGAATTAAATGTTAATTTTTCATGATGCTCATAAAGCTTATAGTAGATTTCATCGATGATAAAAAATCGTATTAAAAAATTGATGAAAATCGAAGAAGGAAAACAAAATATCAAAATTTCATTATTTCAAAGCTATTTTCTTCGATATGAAAATCTCTCTATGATATTCTAAATAGAAACATCTATTTTATATTGCTGCTTTTATTGAATCAATGTGCACGAAAAAATTAGTCAATAGATGGTAAAAATCTATAGTTTTTTAAAGAAAATATGAAAAATATTTTTTGAAAACAGTTTGCTATATTTTTTATATTATATTCAATTCAATAGTTTATTTTATTTGTGCAGTTATATTTATTATATTTGATTTGTGTTATAAAAGAAAAAATTCAATATCTGCGAGTGTAACATTTACTTAGTGTCTTTTGTAACGTTTTACTTACAGTACGATTATTACTTACAGAACGCATATAAAATATATTTTATTTTATATTGTAATTGTACTTTTTTTTTCTTTTCTATAATAATAGTAAATTTAATCTTGGAAAACAGTAACACAATTTTTATTAAAACTTTTAAATGGTAAAAAATTTCCATCGCGTTAAGTTTAGTTTAAAAATGTATACGATCTAGTATAAGGTAAACTCAGCTAAATTCGAATCTTAGTTTACGTATTTTTCCCAACCGTGACGAAAATTGTTGTTATATATAAATTTGCGACTTGTTATTACTTTCTTAATGCTCATACTTTTTCGGTAAAGCTCGCTAGCTTTTTATAATTTCTGCGAATTATATTTTTTTAATTAAATGCAACAATTACCATGGTACGTAAAATAAATTAACCATTCGTTATGTATTTTATATTTTTTTTTTAGCTCGGCGTAATTAATATTTGCAGAGTTATTTAAAAAAAGTTGATATAATCGTTCGAGCAAATATAAAAATATTATAAAACGCCGAGAAGTGTCGGTATAAAAGATTCATGGTAAATGAAACGGTAAAATAAAAGAAAATAAGACGTTAAAATATTACGAGGTAAAATAAAGTTAACATTAGGGTGAAATAAAAATTTTACAATAACTAGAAAAAGTAATGTAGCGAGAATACAATTTTTACCATCTCATTCGTGCATTTTTTTTTCATGATGTAGAGATGCAAAAAAAAAAGAAAAATTTCATTGTATTATTCGATACTAAATCACTGGAACCAAAAAGCCGGATGTTTACGTTACGCGAGGTTTTCGGTTTGGTATACCAACTTACCGTAACCAAAACCTCGTTTTAAAGACACTAACTAACTTGCACTTTTCAAGAATAAATTTCAACGGATTTACTTTAACTTGTACAAAAGTATAAGTTAAATAAATGTCTTCAATTTTCATTGTGTTAACTTTATTAATTTTATTTGTAAAATAAATCAATCGATAGACTATTAACATACGTTCTTCTCCTAGATAAATTCAATAGTTTATAAACCCTTAAAAGTTACATCAATACGAAATAAATGCATCGGTATCGATTTTATAATAAATATTTATAATATTATCACATTGCATTAATTATTTGGCTATATAAACCATAGTAAAAAGGAGAGATTTTTTAACAATTTCCATTATCTTTTACATACTGTATTAGTATCCGTGTAAAATATGAAAAGCTTACATTATGAAACAATACGGTTTTTACAAATATCTATCTGCATTTTTTTTTTTTGCAACAACTTACTCCTTCTAATAATCACTTAACTGAATTATTCAAAAGTCTTTTCTCTTGGCCTTGTCAATAGCGCAGCTTAGCTTTGATAGTCTACATAGCCTTAGGACGTTAAACCAGCCGCATAAATACTTTTGTTTTATCTAAGCCTCATTCTCTCTTTGACGATACACGCCTCAGGAGTAAAACTCCGAATCATCTCGTGACGCACGTAATATATGTATCCGCATGCAATATTCCTTTATCTCTCTTCTTCTGGGAAGAGCGTAGGAACTCGCGTGTAAATAGAAGGGAGGAGAGAAAGAAAACGAGAGTACAATCGACGAGTTGATGGTTTGCCTAAGTTGGTCTACTGTGAAAAAGCACACAGAGTATGATAAGCGTATCGTGGCTGGTGCATAAATCGTACAATAGTACAAAGCGGTTGTTCGCTTTTAGACCCAGCCCCGTGCCCTTCAGCTTTTTCCTTCCAATTCGCTCTTAACTTTTTTTGCGATCAATCGATCGGCTTTTTTTTTTTTGGCTTTAATTTGCTTTTCATTTGCCCACACGTTACTGTCAGCATGATCGAACGAGCGATGATTAAAAAAAAATTCTTACAAGATGAATTACGACGACTCGTTCAATAAGGAAAAATAAAATAAAAGAAGTTATAAATTTGATAAAATAATTCAATATTTTTGTCATTGTGGAAACGTACAGCGTCGAAAAATTCGATAAAATTTCTTTCAACCGCGCGATTCACCCGTCAATTTTATATGGCACGCGATCGAGTTCTAAAGGAAAATATACACGTCAATGTTTGTGTGCAACTTTCGAGGGATAAATGAGGATGGGGTGAGCATATAAATATATACATATATATATATATATATACAAGAACACATCAATCGAATTATCACGCGAGCTGCAAATAAAAAGCCCTCGCGGCGGCGTCGTGCGTTGTCCCGAATTACCGGAGCGCGTTTCGACGATACCGCTGTGTGCGGTGAGAAACAATGGCTTTGATCAGATCGGCGCTAATTGCTGAATAATAATATTGACGAATACGCCAATTTTGATTTTAATGACGCTCGAAGGCACGCCGGCGACTCCCATTCTTTTCTCACACTGACACCTTTTATACTTTGTTCTCGTGCTTACCTATTCTTTCTTTTTATAATATTTTATCAGTTTTGTTATAATATACGAGAAATGATTACTTTGTTTTAAACAACAAACGCACAAAATTTATAAATAACAGTAATCAAGAAAAAAATTTGATTTCGATGCACCTGTCTTCAAGCAATTGTAAACTAAAGTACCAAAGTCTTATTTGTAGCGCATTAAGATAATCAGTCACTGTCGTACGTGCGGAGCTTACTGTAAATGCTTGCTGTCTGCAAAATGCAGCTGTAACTTTAGAGTAATTTTTCTTTTCTCTTTGACAAAAACTTAAACAAACGTTGCTTAAATCATTGTAGATAATACAATTTTTTAATTTTACGTAAATTTAACATTATCGGCATATCATCGCGTAAAAAAGCATTTAGAAATTTCTCTCGCGAAAATGTTGTCATTTTAAACAGTAATACTTCAATAACTTTTTAAGTGGTAATAAAAATTTAAATAAATTATTTATTCGCTTATGTTGTTAAACATATTATAATCAAATAATTAACCGTTTAACAAAGTATCTTTGAAAATAAACAATTATCTTAATTTATTAACAAGATTTGCGTCGCCTCCGTGTCACCCTCGCTGTAACTTAACTGTAACAGCGTTATTGTATTTTCCTAACTCGGATCGCGGATTTCATGTAATTTGCACTTTAATCGCATTGTACATTCAAAAACAAACTTAACAGCCGCTGAATGTAAATGATTTTAGTGTTTCAGGATCTGATTACGCTGACGTAATAACATTTAACATGATGATGCAAATTGGATACACACGATCTATAGCGATATATGCGAATTTGATGTATGATTGGCTTAGTTTTTATGACCTGAATATTTTTAGATCGGCATAAATATAAATAAAAAATAAAAATAACGTTGTAGTTGAGAAACAATAAAAGAATTATACACTTTAATTGTTTAACGCTAACGTGCATTATAAAAATTAATATTATTTCAGTACAATAAACGATTATACTTATAAATGAAGATGACACTTTTGGCGAGAATTCAACTCATATAAGTACGAGTAAGCGTTCCTTTAAACGTTGTAAGAGATACGAGTTTAAAAACTTAAAACTTTTACTCAAGTAAAGTCTTTCTCAAAGTACTATGATTTATTCTATCTTAATTTCACATTGATTATAAAAAGTTGGGCGAATAAAGTCTATGAAAAATTATACTGTCATCAAAGTGACAGTACTTGCGTAATTGCAAACATTATGTTGTTTTAACTCTGATTTCAAGACACTAAAAATATTGGTTATTAACCTAAATAAACGTTTTCCCGAAACTTAGTTTTGTGGTACATGTGTATCTCTCGCTGCAAAAAAAAAAAAAAATAAATAAATAAATAAATAAATAAATCAAACTTGAGCAATCAGCTGATGGAAAGAAACTCAAACGATCCGCTAAATTCACGAAGAATTTAATCGTCGGCCCGCTTGGCTAACAAAAGCAAAAAACTTAAGCTCGAAGAATTTACGAGTACAAGCATAAACACGCAGGTTTCGTTCCTCGAAGGGTTCAACTTATCGGGATAAATGGACCAAGATATCCTCGATTTTTATACTTTTCGAAGCATCGATCCTCAAGACTGACCAAATTATGTCTCATGCACCGAGCTTAAGTCACGAAAGTACGCGACGTGGAAATGGAATTTTCAGTGTCGGACGGGAGAATAATAATTTTTTCATCGGTTCTTTTTACTCGTGAACGAAGTTTGCTTCGTTCGGGAATAACTGTGTTCGAGTTCGAACTTTTATATACGCGCGTGTGCACTTGCAAAGTTCGAGAGGAGCTATCAACTTTTATGAGCGTGACGATTTTTAGAATGAAAAGTTTAGTGTTTTTTTTCTTTCTTATTCGGCAAGCGTGACATTGGTTTCGTGGTTGCAGACTACAGGTGTCTTTAATTATTCGATGTGTTTCCTTTTGGAGATAATAATTGGTGTTTGTAAAATTTAATTCTACTCGTGTAAAAAAATTGTTGGCTCAACGTTTTACATGCGTGAGGATTGAGTATGTTAGAAATGACACATAAAACATAGTTACAATATATTTTTTTTTTTTTTTTCTTTTTATTGACGACAAATGTGTATGAGAGAATGTTGCGACGTTCTTGAAATACTGTTTAATATCGTTTCAAACGCAAAGAATTTCTTATTTTATGTTAAGTCCTCACGGAATTTCTCGATATTATAAGTTATATAGATATATAAAAAAAGTTTTTTTATACTATATAAAAAAAATTACAAAAGTCTTTTAAATAAACAAAATATCCTTATTGTTGTTTCAAAATTTATTCACATAACTAACGAAGCGCAAAAATCGTTGCAAAAGTATTGAATTTACTTTTTAGTAATACATTTTTAATGAATTTTAAACAAATTAAAAATGTTATTAAAATTAAATGAAATACACTTTTACATATTTTAATTTAATTTTATTTTTCTTAATTATCTCTTTTTTGTACATTGAATTTTTGTGACAACATCTCACGACATAATGTTTTTTTCACCTTAACTCTACGTTATTAAATTTGAATTTACTTTTAAAATTAAATGAAACCTGGTGAATAAAAAATTTTGTAAAAAAAAAAAGTAAATTATAAACACAATTCGCACAACTAAGAAAATTACTAAGACCTTGTCAAATAACACGAATACAAATTACAAGACCAACGCCACCTTCCTACCGTTTGTCTTATCCAGCTTTACATCGCTCAGCAAAAGCTCTTCGAGTTTATTTACGTTCTCCCTCGTTCTCTCCCTTGTCTCAAAAATTTTACTTGCCACAAAGGTGTCGAGTAAACTTCTCGAGTATAGCCGTAATATTGCGCCAATGGCAATAATCCTTTACTCCTTATTTTCTTTTGCGTGACTCAAGCCATCATCGCATATCGAGAGCTGCCTTCAAAAAATTCGAGGCAACTTATGCTTCGATTATTCCATATTATTTCGCCGCTCAATTAGCAAAAGTCGTCGTTTACTTTTTTTTGACGTGTACTAGTTTCTTACTATCGCCTGCGTAACTTGAAAAAGGGCGTGAAATTTAAAGAAACAAGGAGCACGCACTCCCCGGCTTTGAAAATGAATTTTGGGAATGCGATAGAGAGAGAGACAGACAGAGACAGAGAGAGAGAGAGAGAGAGAGAGAGAGAAAACTGGCGCGTTGGCAATTAATTAAAAAAGTAATTAACCCGTGAAGCGATGACTAGAGGAGAAGTGATGCGAAAGATGAAATATTATAACCCATTATTTTCTTAAAAAAAAAAAAACATATTAAAAACAATGATTCATTGACTTGCTTTTCGCAAGTGAGCGATCAATCAGATGCGCGTTGAGATTTTGCGGGAAAAGACGGGTAACGCGATAGTTTTACGGGGCTTAATTATATCACGTTAAAATTAAAAAGTTTTTAGCGTTGACTTTCAAAAATGTTAATTTTTCAGTTCTAAAAAATTTTTAAAAAAAGATTTTACGCGACAACTAATAATTTTAAGTCAATTCTTTTATCCCACCAATTAAATCTCTTTTAAATTTTGTTAATTTTCATGATACCTTTGGCAATTTTGGCTTAAAGAAAATGCGATTTTATTTTAAGAACAAAATTGTAAGAATATTAAATAAATCATTTATTTACTAGTTTAAAATTCATAGGGTAATATAATGCAAGAGATTTAATCAGTGAGTTGATACTAGAATAGTCTGTTGATATTAGGATTAGTGTTCGATTTAACATTTTTAATACGCATATAGCTGTTAATTAGATGCATACTATTCAGATGCAGGAATATTAATTCTACACCACATTTCATCATCATATTCTCGAAAATATTTGTTCGACACTTTAAATTTATATTTGTTTTCAACTAAAATTAGTTATTATAGCAGCATCAAATTTAATTTTAATTCAAGGAATTATTCAATTTTATAATAAACCTTCTTGTATTTTACGAATATAATGTAATCGACAATTTTTCATTAAATTCAACCATAATATAATTATTATTTTCGTTATTAAATTTATTAATAATATGAAAATAATAAAAGTTTTAAATTTCAAAATATCGGTACTTTGAATAAATTTTAACCCCATAGTATCGATTTTCTAATCCCTTAAACCCTATCCAGATACAAAATTCAACTCCTATCGGGAGATCGCGTTTAGATTTCCCGAAACATGATCCTTTCTCGGAAAAGCTGCGTTTGTTCTTACCCCTCCTGACCCCTTCTCCTTTCATCTCTGATTTTGGCTCTATTGAAATAAGATTCCCAAATCGGCGTTTTTCACTTCTACCATTCAGTCCGTTGTACTCGTATTCTCACTTTCAAACGCGTAATAAAACAAAATGAAAATACGAAAATAGAAAAAAAGGAAAGAGAATGTAAAAAATAAAATAGAAAAAAAAAGTGAATATCATTGAATTAACAGTAAAAGGGAGAGGTATGAGAGAGTCGCATAGCGCGATCGTGGCACACGTGACCGAGGAAGAATGACGAGGAAGAGAACCAGCGGACTTTACAAATCGCGTCGTTCGTTATTTCGTTGAACGCGTAAGGGAGCGTTTGCGTTTCGATCGATCCCAAAATGGGGAAACCGAGTGCGCGGAAAATTGATAGAACGCGCCGCGTGAATGATTTTTTTTTTTTTTTGTAAATCAAACGCTTGGAATGTTAAAGTTTGTTTTTTTTTTTTTTTTTTTTGTTTTTAATAGCTTTTTGAAGGGGAGAGTCTTGAAGAACTGAAATTTGCAGTACCGCCGGTCGTATAGGAAAGTCATAAATTTTCCATCACGTTTTTAGTTAAAAATTGATTGTTCGTGTTTAGAATAAATTGTTAAATTATAGGTTGACTTTCCTAAGTAAGTTTCTGTTATAGATTGAGGCACACTCTGCGTCACAAAGTTATACGATTAACTTACGAATATTAAATGCTTTAAATAGAAAATTATAAATTGAATTTACAATCAAAATAATTTCATTTTATATTCTAACCGAACAATTGAAATAAATCCAAAAATAAGGAGACTGATTATGTGATTATTTATCAAAACGTAACACGTTTATTCTCCGGGATAAAAACATGTAGCAAAGCAAATATTCCTCGTTTAACTTTTCTCAGAGAAAAAGTTTAAACAAGCTTTGTCGAAAAGCAATTTTTTTTTTTTTTTTTTTAAACAGTTTAACTTGAAAATGTCATTAGTTCTGAGTAATATGAGCCTTAGTTAATCCAATTTGGAGAGACCGTACTTGACGAGTCCCCGCCGCAGTCGACGCTTATAGAAAGGACACACGGGAGATTTCGTTGGAAAATTTAATCTAACGAGGCTCATTATCAAGCATTATCGTGTAATTAAACGTCAAAATTTCGCGTTCCAATCCAAAACGCCTCGTGAAAAATAATGTCACGTCTTATCATAAACTATTTGACTTGAAAACTTTTTACCTGAAAAAGAAAAAAAGATCCTAAAATATATATAGATATAGAAAATTCGTTTGGGAAAATTTTCAAGAAAATCCTTAAAGTGCAACTGTAGTCGGAAGCTGCGCTTAGTGCCGAAATAAGCTCCTCAATTGGATTATCGCTAGCTCTCTTCCTCTCTTTCTTATCGGCTATGTATAGCAGTATTAGTAATTCAGTACGTTTCGATGAAGATATACATCACCGTATATATATCTATATATATAGGCATACGTATATATTATGTATCTCAATTTTTGATCGGATATAGCAAAAAAAATCTTGGACTAGTATAATAAATTTATCACCGACGTCGGTCCGCAATTTACTCATTACAAAAATATTTCTCTTTTTCTCATTCTCACGCGACCTTCCACGGTCATTAAAACTTTGAAGAAGAACGATGCGGTATACACGTGTATTTATATACACAGGAATTCTTGAACACAAAGCTTTAGTAGTGCAATCACACGAAGGAGATGAAGGATACGCGCGCATATATATATATATAGACGTACGACAACTCTTATATATAGATGCTCAACACGCAAATTTATAGCTGGATGAAAATAAAAGCCATCGTGTACAATTTTTCCAACGTCCTTCTATTCTTTATATCGGATTATGAGCGCGGAAAAAAAGAAGTAGGTGACCGAAAAAAGGTTAAACGGCAGAAAGGAAAAGATCAGCAAGGATATATAATTCTTCCACTGGTCGTTTTCTCTTTCTATCCCTCCTTTTCTCTTATACCGAGCGTGACACAGTTTCCATGGATTTATAAATATATATATATATATATATATATATATATATATATATATATATATATATCAGGTACGAACGGTAGGCAGAGAAAGAGAGAAGAAAGAGAAAATGAGGGAGGAGGGGAGGGAGATGAAACTAATGAAATTGCTGTATAAACTCCCGGTGGAGTCGCGTTCGTGTCAGGCACCACCACGGACGTCGGTCCCGACGTCGTTCTCGTTGGGAACCATCGCCGCGTGTGCGCGCGTCACGCCGCAACTTCGAAATTCGCTTCCACGCGTTGAAATTGCGCTTCAGCTACCGTTTCAGCCCCGATGTCGTGAGATTTCACCGCGATATTAAAAAGTTTCGAGGGATGAGAAAAGCGAAAGAGAGAGAAAGCATGCGGACGCAGAGGGAAGAGCGCAAATTAAGCCAATTTTATTTCCTGCGGGGATGTCGCAGCCGCGGAAGCTTTAAGTATCCTTGCGTGCAGCGAGAATTTACACGCGTTATAGAATAAGGGGAGACAAACAAATGAGAACAGCGACATTTGTCATTTTGGAGTCGAATAACGCGCCGTCTGTTTGGATCCTTTTTTTTTTTATTTGAATATGAAATGTTTTAAAAAACTCCCGCAGTCGTGCTTTACAAAATTCAATATTTAAAATCAGGCAAATATTTTAAATTTTTTTTTCAACAAATAATATTTTAGTATATATTTAGTTCTTTAAAATAGAAATTCGACCGATCAAAGATTATTTTCCAATAATTTAATAATTTTCAAAGCGAAATTTCTGATTACGACAATTTAATCAATTTAGCTACAATTTAATTACTTACTTATTTCGTTTGATAAAAAATCAGCACAGTAACTCATAATTGTTAACGAAGTATCTTAATTAAGTACAATCTTACACGATTTATTAAAAAATATGAATAATACCCAATACTTAAGGCTTTTTCGTATATAGTAGATATAATAAAACAATAAATGTATGTATATAATTTTAATGAAAAATAAATGCACCTAACTTGACCTGAAAAGTTTAAAATTTCAATGAAAAATTACAAACAATGTTAATGCACTAGCATCACTCAAAAATATTCATCTATGCAGTCGGCGAATAAATGTAAGCATAGTTTATACGGCTAACTCATACAGACTTTTTATGTTTATTCTAACCGTCTTTTACTCTCTTTCTTTCTCTCTCCTTCTCTTTTTACTTTTCTCAAAATATGAAAAAAAAACAAAAAAAAAAAATGATGGGCGAGATAAAAGGAAGAGAAAAACTATCTCTCTATCAAAAGAGATTAATGTCCAGTCTCCAAGGATCTACGGATAAAAAGTCGATAACGCGCAGCCTGCCTTCGTTAAGAATAAGAACGACTCCTCGCCTAATTGATTCAGATTCAATTTCAGATTTCTTATGTTCAACTTTAACTCCCGGTTCTTTATCGGAAAGAAACCGTGTTTGCTTCGAGAAAAGAGCTACTTATCGGCTCATTTTTTTCTTCTTTTTTTCCTTTTTCGTGCAAATATAGATTTCGCTTCCGCGCTCTTAAATTTGTAAGCGGCATAGAAGAAAATGCGACATGTCGTATACTTATCTTTTTCATTCGAAAATTTATGAAGTAAACATACTTAATTACGTAGCTTCCGTTTTCATATACACTAATAATTTTAATAAATTGGTTTCATATGAAATTAAAGTATCTTTTTATAAAATATTTAATATGTGTAAACAAATTTTATTAAAACTCTTATCAATGATTTAAAGCTAATTATCCACATGCTGACGTTGCTTAAATATTTAATTATGCACCAAAGAATAATATATATTAAAAAATTGACGTTAATAAATTTAAATTTAAAATGTGTTATGCAAAATACATTTTGATGATAAAGAGTTTTCATAATTAAATGGACGCAATGCTGCGATTGATAGCTTTGTCTCAATCAAAATCTCATAAGATACTCGGAGTTCAATTTTATCGATTCAAAGTCAAGCAGAAAACGAATTTTAAGAGCATTGCCGTTTACAATTTAGAAATGAACCTCTTGTGCAACTGAAATTATAAAGTACGGAGAAAGCAATATTACCAATATTTCTAAGTTATATCGATGTACACTAGTCGTGTAATCCTTCATCGATGAAATTTCAAAATTTTTAAGCGGATAAAGTCTCGCTCATTGTCAGAAATAATTTACAAACTCGATGATACATTATTCTTTACCCTTTTTTTTTTTTTTTCTTGAAATTTGCGGCATAATTACCGATAATAGCTCGTGTAAAAGTTGAGTCGAATGAAAATTTCGGACACGCGTCAGTGGTATTATGAACTTTCTAACCTCGCGAAACTTTTATCGGAGTTGAATAAAAGACTGCTGGTGTAACGCTCGCGCGTGCGACACTTGAATTATGTTCAACTCTTTTCGAGATGCAGATGCGCGCGTACACGAAAGAGAGAAAGAGCGAGAGAGAGAGAGAGAGTCGATTTACCGATGGCTTTCCTCTTGTGCGCAATCCATAAGTGTACATAGGTATACGAATACAAGCAAACTGCTTAGGAAATGTTGAAAAGTTAATAAGAGAAAAATCAAAGTAAGAATGAAGAAAAATGAAATAAAAATAACGAGAAAAAAGGCCACGTCAAGTGGCTCACTTGACTTCGAATTGAAAATTTTCAATTTGACGTTGTAAATTACTGTTTTTATTTCTTTTCAATTATTATTCTTTTCTTTTTTGATCTTGTCAATGCTTCATTTTAACAAATTAATGGGGTCGCATTTTAATTTAACGATACTTTGTTACGATGGGAGAAAAGTGTAGTGAAAGTGGAAAAAATTTTAGTTTAAAAATACAATTGTTAAAAGTCAATATGTCAAGTACATTGTAATAATTTTTTGAAAGTGTAACACTAATACTCGTGCATTCGTGTAATTAAGATTTGCAATAATTTATAAATTTATTGAATTCAATACTAAATATTGATAGCAAGATAAGTACACTATTTTAGTATACAATCAAGATCATTTACATAATCATGAATACAGATTAGAAATTGTAACGATAGATTAGCATACAAATGTGTAGAAGGTCGCTGAACCTATAAGTTTTACAACGTCGCTCTTGTACACTTCGTATGCTGAATCCATAATGATTATTGAGCTTTATAAGGTGATGTAAATTTTGCACGGATCTTATTAATAATATCCCTAATATTATCATAATGTTGATTTTTAATTAACTACCGGTCATCCTCGTTTTTGTCATCGTCATCTATGACATTCACAGGACATGTGTTTTTCTACGAGCAACAGTCAGCAAAGTGCTCAAATTTATTGGTATCTAAGAGTAAATCTAAGTAAGAATTTTTTTCTATTTAAAAAGAAGTGATCTTTTTGATAACCAAAAACAAAAAAGAGTTGACAAATTATTCTCTGAATCACAATATCCATGCACACATAACCATATAAATGGAAATATTGGTAGATTTATATTTACAATGTTATAGCGTATCGGTAACAATTTTAAAAAAAGAAATGAAACATATATATAGGAGGAATAATCTACATCAGCTATAGACATGCATAACAAATATGTATACTCCGCGTCAGGCAAAATGAGAATATTTCATTCTGATATATTAGACAAAAACCTCAAGGAGGCTTTCTTCCAGCGCATTCATTTCCTTCCCCCGCGACCTCGTCATGTAACTTTTCTTCGTGCTACCTTAGTGATTCGCATATTTTTTAAGAGATATACCGAGTGGCTCAGTCCACCTTTCTCGCGAAATCGAATCAATATCTCTCTCTCTGGTTCTCTTAGCTGCCAAACGAAAAATATAAAAGTGCAAAGATGAGTGAACCGGAGGTAAATGAAGAAAAAGAGGAGATGGATTTTTAACGGCTCAAATAACGACGAGCTTTTTCCCAGGGACCGTCACCGGGAACGCGAATAAAGCCGAGGTGCAGCTTTTCGTTGTATCAAGTGAATAATCGATTTTAAATAAGCGCTCGTATGCTTCTCTCTCTTTTTCTCTCTCATATACACATGTATATTACATATGTACATTATGCTGCACAAAAAAGGGATGTCGTTACTACTACCATGAATGATGACAGATCAAAAGTATGAAAAACAAATCACAAAAAGAGAGAAAAGCCAATGGAAATTCTATGCGTCCTCGTTCATTTTCCACCAGCTTATCGAGCTTAAGTATTTTTTTTTCCTTCAATTTTTTCATTCGTTGTGGAAGAGAAAAATAACTAGTAACACGGACAAAGTCTTGCATTACAGTTCAGTTGAATATTCTCAATGGTTTAAAATGAAAGAGAAATATTCATCTCTCTGTATGTTCGATGGATAGATTTTTAATTAATTGTTGATTTTCCTTTATTAAAGACAGCGCTGATTTAAATACATGAGTTATCTAAATTAAATTTTTTTTTTACTGATGGAATTATGAATCGATGAATGGACAGGAGATATGATGAACATTATTTGAAAGCATTCATCGTGTATACATTTATAATTACAGAATTACGTTTATTAAATTATATTTTATAGTTACCTGAACATAAAATTTGCTTTTGCTTTTGTTACATAATTAAATATTAATTGGAATATTAATTTATCATTAAGTGATACGGCTATCTTTTAAATAATTTGCCATTAATCGTTGATGCAGTTTTTCATATATTTAACAATCGAGATTTATTCGAGTTACATCATGTGCTTGTAAAATTGTTTGAGAATATTATAAGCATTTATTATAGATAGAAGCATTCGATGAATTTTAAGCTTAATGAGCGCTTCCAATACTTCCTGTAAATTTGGAACATTTTAATGGTAAAGAATTCGCTGAGTAAGGTTCTAAAAGAAAGGATTCTTTTGAACGCAGAAAGATTATGTAAGGTAATCATCATCGATTTTTCAAGGCTATAAAATTGGACGTTTATTCGTTAGATAATGCATAAGATGAAATATTCTACTTTTAAAATTATTTTTCATTATCCTTAGATAGTTTTTGCGAACGACTGTGGTAAAAAATAATTTATTCATAGTAAATGAAAAAAAAATGAAAATTTTTTCGTATCTGTGTCAATGTAATAACCTGGCCTAACAATTATTTAGATATAACTTGGAAGGTCTTCGAAGTTGTGCATTTAGCGAATTGATACTCGTTCTCTTTCCCATAGGTTGCAACTTTGTCAAAGTATTTGATTGTACGAATGTAGAATTAATTTGCTTGCTCGTATAGATGAAGATGCCTGCACTTATTTATTATAAAATCATCCGATACTAAATTAAATGATATACTTGATAAATTAATTTTAATTTATATTCCTCTGATCATGTAAAATTATCGTTATTTATTTATGTATCAATATAAAATATTTTTCTTTCTGTGGTATAAAAAATTTACTCATGTTTTAATTTTATTAAAACTGCAATACTCTTTTTTGACAAAATATTCTATTTCGTACAAACTACCTGTTCAAAAACACTTCTTTAATACCTAGTTTAAAGTGAAGAAGCACAATGAGTCAATCGATCGGTCGCGTTCAGCACCCACGCAAAAAGATTTTATTTTAATCGTACATTTTCTACAATTTTCGTTTTCATTTTACCGAGATTTTTTCTTTCTGGTTTTTCTTTTTCTCTCTTTCACTCGTTGATTCCTCTATTTTTCTTACCCGTTCGTACCCCGAGTATTCCTCTAGCAACGACGACGATGGCGACGACGCTAAGGCAAAGTTATACGACAAGTAGGAAGACCTTTGCCGTCACGTTATTCGAGTATTTTGTCTGGGTGCACGTATATATATACTTGGATGTGTGTATGTACTCACACACATGTGGACACCTACATGTACACATGAAAGCGTTTATACGAGCATCCAGTTATATCGGATTGCATCAAACCGCCCAAGGACGGGAAACTCGTGCGAAAGAATTTTTTGCTAGGTGGAAGAAAACGGCACGAAAATATCACGAGCTCGCGACTACTGCGACGTTTTCCCACCTGAGTTGTGCGCACTCGGGGGAAGGAAGGAGGACGGAATAAAAGCTCCGGTGGATCAAACGAAAGGTGTTTTATTGTCTTACGGATTTTTATACCGAGAGGAATTGTGATATTTGACATTGCTCGGAGCTTTTTGAGCTGGCCATTTATTCTTCGTATTCTGATATTCTTTTAAATACTTTTTTTTTCAATTTACAACGTTGTATTAATAAAAACAAAATTATTCCTCGAGAAAAAGCCGAATGCTCTTTATATTTAAGACATCATTTTTGTTGATTAAAAAATTTCGACAAAATTTAACATTAACATCGACGAGAAATTTTTTCAAAAGATATTAATAATCGCTAAAAGCACAAATTTATCATAGTCTTCAATTGAATAGTAATTAGGTCATCTTCCGGCTGCTTCTTCTTTACAAGCAAACTTACTCGCAGTCGGCGTACCTTGAATCAAAATACGAATCGTCGAACTGAGAATGTATCCAAATATATAGCAAAAGATATTTTTAATTAAAACTGAGCCAACGGAATTTCACAAAAATTCTTATAATTAAATATTTTGAGGTAGAAAAAAAAAAAAAATTCTATTTTCATCAGCTTTTTCCATTAAGGTGTCGTACACCCGTACGGAATTTGCTGATCCTTTCGTCTTATTTTTCTGGTGTAGCATCGAGTGACGCTACCAGTCACTTTCGGCTTTATTTTCTCGAGACGAGAACTGTTTTCAATTTAGTTGAGATGGAAGGAGAGATATAGAGAGAAGAGAAGCAAGGACATAGGAATATCTCCGTAGTAGTCGTCGCTTCGTTGGAGTTTCATTTAATTTTGCAATATCCGCGAGCGAGCTCGACGAACCCCATAAATTGCCAACGTCGCGTTTCCAACTTGTCTACATCAGGTTCGGTTGGAGGGAAAAGGAGAAGGAGGTAAGACGGTTTCTCTGCCTCCTACCAGACTCCTATCAAGATAGGCTTAAGTGCGGCAAAAGCCGTGTGAAGCCCGAAGGGGTGAGAAAACCGAGCGGGAATTATCGGTTAAGGCTGCGGCGAGCGATCGAAGCGACCGACTCCACTTATTGCCTCGCGTGTAGAGGAATCAAAAGAAACAAAAAGAACCGAAGCTGCAGGGATGGACTTTGAACTTAGTCATAAAGAGCGCTTATTGAATGGAACGCGATGGTTCGAATGCATTCGCGATAGATGTACTTTAGAATTTTGTCAAACAAACGAAATATTTTTATTGAAATTATTCGTTTTTAAATACTACGCAAGACACGTGCAATTTGCGCGAACATTAGAAATGAGTCTAGTTTGGTAAATTAATATAATTAAAAGTTAGGTTATGAAATTTAACAGAAAACATTCAAAGTCGAATAAATTCATCAAAGCGTTGATTCAGTTTGTTATAGAGATGATATTACATTTTTTTCTATGATATTAATGCGCGATCGATCGTTGTTAACGATATCAGGAAACTCATTAGAATCTTTCGCGTTTTCGTGCTTAATATCGAGGTATATTATGTCACCTAAATCGAATTCAGCTCGTATCTTCTAATGCTGCATAATGCGTATTTTACATTAATTAGTACTTCATATTTGATGAACAGACATATAAGATAACCGATAAAGAAGTATAGATTTCATTAAGAGAGTACATTTTTAGATATTGAAGTGTAGTCGTATTACTGGATATCGAGAACAAAGATGAAAATCATTAAGCGGCTTTTGTTATCAACCTGGCTTGCCGTATATTTTTAGTATTATACAATAAGTAAATAAGTTAGCAGCAATATAATGTGCAAGATTATTCAAACTTTAATTACATAATAAAATAATTATTTCAAAATAATTATATGCAAATTTATTATATAATTCTAACAATATTCTATTATTCAAGAGGTTATATAATTTATTTATAACATTTTGATATCTTGACAATAAAAACGATATGAGTAAGGATAAAAATCAACGACGGGAAGACAAAAAAAATGTTAAATAGGAAAGAGCAAGAGAAGTGTTGTATAGCAAAAGTAATGCAACTCGATCATCGTAGACGTATATGAGCACTCGATTTCCTTCATATTTCGATTTCCGCGAACGTTACGTATCGGCACGCGGCGGCCTACTTACGCCTCGTCCTCTCGTACACCTTCCATATAGCTGCCCTGAGTTTTTCCGTTTCGATTCGGTTGTTTCAACACGCGACGCGTCATTTTACCGTAAGTGTAATATCGACGTTAAGGTAAACATATATGTGTATACCTTACATTATATATGTATACCTTTCCGGGCATTTGGCGCGCGTACAAAACATGATGTATAATAGAAAACGTTTTTCTCGACGTACGCGTATACACATACACATACACACACACATCCTGAACGCATCGCTGATGTTTACAAGCCTCGTGTTCATTTATATATCTATAAAGAGAGACGCGTTCAGAAACCGTTTAATCGGTAATCGTGACCGAGTTGTCACATTGTTCGATTATTGAAGTTGTTGCTAGAGAGAAAAAAGAACTAGGTGTGATTATGACATAAATAACGCGTTGTATTCGAAAAACTTTTCGCAAATGCGGTTTCAAAACTTTTTTTTGTCATACTAGCAAAACAGTTTTTGGCAATTATGAACTTTATACCTTACAAGCCAATAAATGTTTCAGTTTCATTACTTGTTTGAAAAACGACCAGTAGATATTATTGCCAAAATTCTAAAGAGAAATAGAAGTGTAATTCATATCTAATACAATTTTCAACGTTGAATTTCCTAATTAATATGTTAAAAATAATCCAATCGTTAAAAAATTGCCTATTTCTTGAAATTAACGACTGACATTAATGACTGGCATAAAAAGTTTCTCTTTCATTTCCAATCACGTCCTCGTTTAATATTTCCACAATCATCGATTGGCGCTGCTATAGATAAAGTTCAAAAACTTATCGTAAGCAGACGCAAACTTCACTCGCGCATGCCTGTTAATGCACATGCAAATATGACATAAATGCCTGAAATATAAATACAGATAGATGGCACAGATAATAGGCATTATTGGCTCGATGTCCTGCAACTTTTACGGGCGTAAGTTTCCAGCCACGGCGGCGCGAGTATTTTCCAACCTGATGAGCTTTCGCTCGTGGAAAATCGTTTCTTCAGCGGTACACTCTAACGCAAGGACCTAGGAATCGTACAACAACTTTTATTAACATTTCAAGCTTTCAATTTATTTATTTCTTTCGTCGTTTTTTTTTCTTCTTCTTGCGCAAGCTCTTTATTTCTTCAACGTCGCGGCTTTGTCGTCGTCTCTTTATGCATTTTCGAGTGACTGACTTTCTTTACGTTTCTCTTTTCTTTAAGGTATACTGTATTATTTAAACGTATATAAAACTGTTTAATGTGCGTGGAGATTTTTTTCTTTTATTTGACACCGCTTTTACGTCTAGAACGAAACTTTGCTAAACAATTCTAAAAGATTTTACGAAGAAATCTTTAACAAAGCTATAATTATTACCTTTTTTATCAGATGATTTTTATTTCAAAAGAGAAAAAGGGATATATTGTAATCTATATTATTTATTAAAAATTAAAAAAAAAACAGTTTATTAAAAGTTTATATTATTACAAAATTTTTAATTTTATCTTTTATTTAGAATAAAATAAATAGTAAAAGTTTGACACTTTATGCCCTTGTTATACTCGTACACTCGAAATATTTTATATATTTAATATTTGCTTTATAACAGTAACACACTAAGAATAATGTTGATAAACAGATTGTAGGCAAATTATATAGATTACAAAAATAATTATAATTAAAAATTTGTTTACTGCCGAAAAGTATGTACAAGAGCACGCAATAGATATATGTAAATTAAAAATATAAAATTTTTTAAATGAATTACGTATCTTATCATCGTGTCTCATCGCGAATTTTAATTGTGTTCGAACTCTCGATGAAAAATTATTACAATGACGACGTCGTCTTTATATGCAAATAAAAAATTTATTTACAAATAATATTTCGCGGATTATTCGTCTTTGGACCGACTAAATCTGCGCATATCTTTAATTAAATGTCCCTTCATCTCTACTTATTGCAGAGACCGAGTTGTCAGCGGTATACCTATTAGAGATAGTAGTAGTATTTCTCGTCCTCATCGTCCTCGTCGTCATCATCGTCGAGAAGAGAAGGTAAGGGAAAAGGTCGAAAGCTCGCTCGTTGTTATTCAGATGTCTTCGAGTTTGTCGGCTTTTAATTGAAAGCATCTCAAGTATGCATAACCTAAAATATAGTACTCGCTCTCTCTCTCTCTCTCTCTTATTCCTCCTCTTTCTTACCTTGGTATATATTTTCGCGTTTTCATCGTGATTTTGTCGGTTTCCATTTCTTTTCGCTCTTTTTTCATTTAACCTTTTTTCTCTCTAGTCGTTGCAATAACAAAGTTTTCAGAGTCAGAGGTTTTAGTTGAAAAGTCCTCAAGTTGCACCGATTGTGCACCAAAGTAAATATTACGTGCTGTATGTATTAAATTGAATAAATAAGAAAATAATGATAGCGCGGTATTAAGTTTCAAGAACAAAATTGATTTAAAGCTTGTAGCGTAGCGTGAAAACGTAATTTTTTTATTCTTTACTATTATAAATTCAATTCAATTAATTGTTATTCATTTTTCTTTGAATAGCAGCTATTAAAATAATATAATGAATATTTTTAAAAATTACTTTGAATGTAAATGAACTGAAAAGTAATTTGCAAAATTTAATTTTAATATATTCGTTTTATGAATGTAATCATATTCCATTATATTAAAATCTCAACATTATTATAGAAGTTGATTTCGAATGAAAATACTTTCCGAAAATTCATCATAAATTAATAGTATAATATCAGGTAGCGATATACTTTTTTTTTTAAGTTTAAACACATTTCAAAACTATTCCTCGTAAATATAAGATAATATAAAATATATAAAATATTATAAAATGTTTAATTTAATAATATTCAGAAAAATTGTTGATTTATTTAAAAATAAATCTATAAAGAAAATTTTATAAACACATTTAATTGTATTTTCGAAGTATAAAGTCAAAGAATTAATTTTGTTTGTTAATTATTATTCGTTTCAATTAAAATGGAATAAATAAAAATTTTTTTTTTTTTTTTTTTTTTTGTGTCAAAATTTTGATCTTTTATCCATCGATGAAGAAGAATTTAATTTTTTTAATCGATCCGCTTCAATAAATATTAAAATAAAAGTTTACAAGCAGTATCAGTGATTTCAAAGAATGTTTTATACAGCTAACTTTTTTATATAGAAGATATAGCCGCTTTTAATGTCACGAACACCAAATTATTGTTTTTTTAATTTATTTATTTTCTTACAAGTTCATAAATAATGAGTTCTTATAATAAAAATAAAAGTTCAAGCACTAAAAATTTATAATGATTAATTTGAAATAACAACCCAGTAAAATTAAAAATTTTATTTTTCATAAAGGAATCAAAATTTAATATGAAAAATTCGCAAAAATTTAAACCCGATGCATTAGAAGATAGGAGTAAAAGTCTTATCAATCAGCTGCATGATTCAAGGAAACTCAAAGTGGACGTGTTTATACGTTGCTATTGCGAAAAACTCTAATGGGTTTGCATTATACGCAAGGGATGCGGATAGCCGAGTAGCTCCGATTCTCCCCTGGGAAATTCAGACCGCTGGTATCATTGCAGCGCGCGGATCGATCGATTCAATTAACAAAGGGTATATCGGCCGACTAGTTTTTTCCCGCGACATATGTGACTCGCAAAATTTATAACGACAACGTTCTTCGCTTTCTCCTCTCTTCGTTGTCTTCATTAAAACTTGGCGATGTTCATTTTTCCACGAAAATTCGGCGAGAGCTTAAAGCGACTCTAGAAAAAGGGAAAAGAAAAGAAAAGGGTGGATTAATGCGAGCTTTTTTCGGAGATAAAGTGGGAAAAAAAGTTTTTAATATAAGAAAACTGGTGTACTTGCGAGTATTTCTTCTCATATTTTATGTGAATACTTATGTTTCACCATTGTTATTATTTCAGATTTTTTTTTTTTTTGTAAAATAATCCATTATTTTAAAAGCAATTCAATCTCATCAATTTTTAACGAATCCCTTTTTAGTAAAAGATTATATTATCGACACATCGAAAATTTCGAAAATGTCGTAAACAATATAAAATTATAAAAGAATGAAAGAAAGGGAAATAAAGAATCGGAGAGTGGTTATAACGGCATTCTGGCCTAATTACATCTGAGGCGCGCTATCTTGATTGCTCGTAGAGGAGCCATAAAAATCCGAGCTTTGTGGAACGCGCGACAACGGGGAATCAGGATTCCGAAAAATCGGGAGGAAGCAGCCTATTCGTCAGCTGTTATTCTTAGTGAAACGGAACCGCGCGATATATCTTATACTACCGATGACGGCTGCTGTTGATTAATAAAAAACGATTATGTGACGTTTATCAAGGTTAGCCATTTGCCAAATATAAGAATCTTCTTTTTGAATGCGATTAAAGAATGATGGTTGATAGTGCTGTGCATTTTTTATCGAAAATATTAATTGTCAATCTTGTTACATTTAAAATAACAAATCGCGTCTTTATCTTAGGACATAGACAAAAGCTACGGGCTGGATTATTTTGTATCCTGTATTAATTATTCGTTATTTTTTCACATTTTTTGCCCGTTAAAAAAATTATCGTGAACAATGACTAGAGAGCCGTTCATGAATGCAGAATTCCACGTCGGGAGAAAGATAGCTCAACTTAATGCCCCTAACAAAGCTAGAACGAGAAGAAGGAAAAAAAAGCATGTGGGTTTTTCAACACTCTTTTACTCGTATACGTATAAATATGTATTTGTGTATATGTATGTGTGTATCATCCCATCTCATTCTTCTATGTTCGCGTAAGAATAATAAAGCTCCTGGTATATAAAGCTCGCAAAAAAGATAAAAAAAAGTCTGGCGCGTACAAGCACGTTATTAAAGGAACCAGTCGTCGGACGCGAAGGTGAAAAAAGCTCAAAGAGCGCAAGTAAGAAGGAGTTATATTCGAAAAGAAAAAATAAAAAAATACATGTTGGTAAATGAGAAAGAAAAAGAGAGCTGAGAAATTCTGATCGCGAGAGCGTAAGCTCTTTGCTCGTTCGATCCTCGAGGCGAGCCTCCGTATATCTCGCTGCTTGGGTGCACTAGGTAAAGGCTCGCTTGCACGCACTTCTACATATTTGCCGTTGAATTCGACTCGTCTTTCTATAGTGTGTGTGTGTATATATACATATATATATGTATATATATATTCACCAGTTTCTTTATTTCTTTCTCTTTCACTCTTCACTTTTGCAGCGGCAAAACCCTTAACGACGACGTCTGCGGCTGCTCTGTGAATGATGTGAAGCTTGTTCAACGAGTTTGTCAAAGACGATGGTTGAAAGGAACGGTTTTTTTTCTTTATTTACTTTTCTTTTTTTTCTTTTTTTTTACCCTTTAACAAATTTGAAGAATTTTCGAGACGACGGTGAGTTAATAAGGCTTGAAATTACAGAGTTGATCGTTAAATCGCGTTCGATATTACGAATATATTGATTTCTTTTGAAGTTTGAACAATTTCTCTTGCAGATAGTATTTTTTTTATAAAAAATATAATAAAATAAATATCGTAGTTTTGATGCAATTCCAATTCTTATATGTTCAAATTAGAATTAATATGAATTTTATTCTATTTACATTTTTTTATATTTTTACGCAAAATTCTGTTATTTACGAGTGAAAATATTGCAGAAAGTAAACCGTAACTGTGCAATTTTAGATTTCAAACAAAAGAATTTCGAGAAAAGTGGAACTTCAAACACTCATTCAAACAGAAGCTAAAAACAAATTTTCAAAACAAATTCAAATGTATGTACGAAATGTTCTTTACGAGTTTTCGTTGTGGTTGCAACCTTTTTTTGTTCAAATTAATTGTATGTAATTGTGCCTTTTTTTTATACATTAAATGTTTTTACAAATAGTTTTTTAACAAAAAGTTTAACTACGTTAAAACTGATAACTATACTGCTATTTTAAAGTAAAGCACATAGATCATTAAAGTATAAAATATCGAATCTTTATTCGGAAATAACTTTTTGAGTACATTGTTTACTCCACGCACAATATCTTGTTAATTCGGCGATCAAAAGCCATATTCGTCATTTACTGTTAATAAGGCCGCACTATACTTAACTGTCATTCCTTGCCTATTTTAATTCGAGCTCTACGATACACGCAAGCTCGCGCTACTATAGCGAAAAAGAAGCCGATGATATAAAGTGACGAGAGCTACGGAATTCGTAAATACCGTCGAGAGAGAATTCGCAAGTGGTAAACAAACGCGCGCAAGAAAGACTACCACAATCGAAATATACCGAGAGCGAGCAAAATTGGCAAGAGAACTTATGTATGTATGTTTTCAGCCTACTAACCCGTACGGCGACTCTTACCTACGGAGCATCGTCAGCGTGTAAATGGTTTCCATACGCGCAAGCGCCTTCTCGATCGTATTAACATTTTTCTATACGTCCTTCTAGGCTGTATAGACATTCTATACGTCCTTTTAGGCTGTATATGTGCCAGGAGAAAAAAAAGTTAACAGCGCCACTGCTATGTATTTGTCGCTTCATATAGCCTAGCATGTGAGTCTTCATCGAAACTTATATTTTCGAAACGCGTAATAAGACTTATGTATGTTGAGCGAAGGAGAGAGAACGAGATAGCGATAAGAGCGCGCGCACCATTGCTCCCACGTGACCACCCTATCTCTGTCTCGCTCTCTCCTTCGCTCAGTATGTACATTCAAGCGACCACGGGGCTCTGCTTTTCTTTTGTTTTCTTTCAGTATAGTGTATCGTTGTGTCGGTAATATTCGTTCTTAATATGTGAGAAGAAGAATAAAAATGGACAATTTATTAAATAATAAAAAAAAAAAACGAGTGATAGTGACAGTGATGAAGAATGCAAACGTGAATTAAATAAACTAATAGAAAAAGCAAAGTCTAATATAATCCCGCAAAATTAAAAAATTTAATAATAAGTGATTTTAAAGTGATAATTTTTTAGTTTATAATTTTGTTTGTGATTTAGATAAATGATTTAAAAGTTTTTTGTGTGAAGAAATTAAATTTAAAATATTTAAAAAAGTTACTGTTTTTTCATGTTAAATAAGAGACTAAAATTCATTGATTATACAAAAAATGTGTTAAACAAATATAGTTATGTAATATATATTGTTATGATAAAAATAACATAAGAAAGTATTTATATTAATTATAATAGTATTAATATTATTAATAAGCCTTCAAATCTTATAAAAAAAACTTTTGTTAAAAATATTATTCTGTATAAATATTTAATAAATATACTCAAGAAATTTATATTTTTTAATAAATAATAATTGTTCAAGAATTAATTTTATTTTTAAATATTAATCCATTTACTATTTTTTTTAATTTCATAATTTATATTTATATTTACATTATGTTGTCTGTCACTTTTTGACACACATGTACATGTACGCGTGTGTGTACAAAATGCGCATGCGTTAGCAGACGATATCTGTAGTTTACGAACTGTCAGTATGGGTTCGAAATTGCATTTAATTGATATGCAACAAAATAAAATTAATTATTCTGTTAACTAAGTAAGAGTCTTCGTACGGGTTACAAGGCTGAAAAATTTTTTAAGCACCATGAGTGAACCTCGCGTCATTAAAGCTTTCGGCTCATATTTTGTGGATGGATAGAGGCGCCTTAGTCGCTCGCTGCGCTCGCGACTGCGGCCCTACTATCCATCCACAACATATTTTGCCTCAAGCTGTAATGACGCGAGGCTCGCACAAGGTACATAAATAACTAATAAAGCGGCGCGCAAGTATTCTCCCGCTCGACCGAAACTTTCCCTCGCGCTATTAATTCCGACGACTGTTAACTTACGCGCGCGAAAAACTTAAGTACACCGCTGCCTGGTAATTTAGGAGGGGTTTACTTATCCCACCTCGACGCTCCGCTTTTTAACGCATATTATTCGCCACTCGCGCAAGAGCGAACTCGCATGAGTCGTTTTTGATTCCGCGAGCTGTGCATATGTATTTTAAATTGTCGCACTTTTTTTGCAACGTCTAAGTATTGATATAAATATTGCAACGTCAGTAATCCATCGGAATTTATCGGCACATGTGAATTTCACATTTGTTTTTAATGTAAAAATTTAAAGCTATTATCTGCTAAAAGCTCTTTGTCGATTGAATTTTCGCTAAACAACAAAAAAGGAAAGTAATTTTATTGCCAAAAGCTCTTATAGCTGTTAATTTATAATTTAATTCTTATTTGGAATTTCGACGTTGATATTTTAAACATTATTTATCGCGAAGCATTAAAACACTGTTTGCTTTCATTACTTTTGAATGTGTGAATTAAAAACTATTATAATTTGTAAACAAGTTATCTTATAAAATTTCAAAAATGTAATAATCGGTAAAAATTACAATACAAAATTTTAGTTTGTAACGAATATTGCTAGATAAATATTAATCGTTTTTAAAAATGAACTAAAAAAATTGTAAACTCTTGTGACATTAAAAAACTCTCGTTTACTTTCAAATACATTTTGATTTTTCATTTTCGAAGTAAAAAAAAAATGTATAAACTGCACTTACTCGAAAGAATTTAAGTACACTAACCTGATTTTCCATAAAAAATTAAGGCTTTATTTTCGAAAAATAATAAAAAAAATTTTTACACGGTTAAATTTGGATAAATTTGATGAAGTTACTCATATTTTACAATTACACCTACAAATTATATAGCTTGAAAATTCTAGCTTGCTAAAAAACATAAAAAGTTTATGAAGATTCATGATGGTATTAAATTTTTAATATATATTTATCATGCAAATAAAACTTTGTAAATCTGTTTTTGTAACGATTATTCGTATAAAATGGTTATAAGAAGAAAAAAAAAAAAACATTTAAACTTTGATAAATTATGTAGGAAAATAAAAGCCTTGGAAAAATAAATTAGTCTCCGTTGACTCAGTTATGTTTTTTCCCCAATTTCTCGAGATTTATTGAAGCGTATGGCTTTAACTCTCTTTAGAAAGAGAGCGCTGCGATGTCTAATAAATAAAGCTTAATAAAATAAAGCAGAATAGCGCCTTACAAACTCAACAGACTGTTCGATGTTTTTAATTTACTTGCTAATTAGTGTTTAGCTTATTAAATATTATGTATCTTATACAATCAAAATTTTCTATTATTATTATTTTTCATCACCAAATATCGAGATTTCAAACTTTACCGAGCTTGTTAAAAATAAAGTCAAATACGTATACAGTACAATGAAATACGGAGTACCTCGTCGATAATAAAATAATTAAACTTTATAAAAATCAAAGTCTTACGTGCTCAATGATAAATCAAATTTCTTTCATAAATTTAATTTTTAAAAAAGGTAAAAGACATCCAAAAATTTATGCTAACAGAGTGCTTAAGACGGGAAAGCGCAGATACTTTAATAAAGCTGAGAGTAATTGTAGATATTAGCGATTCAAGGCGCACTTTGCTGACTCTTCATTTTATATATACATATTCTTCTTTTTGTCTTTCTCTCGCACTCTTTCTCGTCTGCGAAGACATCTTCTTACTCTAGCTGTTAGAACTTATCCCATTTCAGTTTTACTAGTATGTTGACACTATACTATTGCTCGTTCACGGGAATTCCTTAATTGTTTTTCCTACGTCCTCTCGGCCTACTTGCTCTTTCGGAATTTTGCTTAATCTATCTCTCGCTTGAAATTGTAAAGGTGAAAGTTGCAGATGATGCTCGATTATAGATGATACTCGAATAGCGTCACAAATCAAATCGACGATTTAAGCATCGCGTACAATTTCGAATAACGCAACCGGAAAGCCTTTGTATCAATCGGAATTTTTTACGTCAATGAAATATTCTTTTGACTTTTACAAAAATATATTTAAAAAAAAAAAGTAAATTCATGCAGTAACTGTTTGTTGAAGTAAAAATAAAATAAATTATCAAAGCGCGAAATTGAACCAATCGATTGTAAGAATTTTTAGCTATATAAATACATATAAATACTTTTCAAAAGTTTCATTTTTTATATAATATTTTTTCTTTTCAAACATCCCAAACACAATCGTTATCGGCCATAATATGAAATTCAATTGATATCATGTTTCGTACGAAATAACAATATAAAAAAAATAATATCTCAATGATGCTTATAAAAGTTTTTATCATTAAAAAATGAAAAAATATTTTCCGATATTTCGCAGACAATTCAAAGAGCACAGAGAGAACAAAAAACAAATTGATATCGACAAAATAAAATAAAATAATAATATCCGAAAATAAAATAAATAACTCTTACGCCTCGATCAATTTGTGCAAAATAAAATGAAAAATACTCGAATTTTTAACCAACCATTATTATCGATAAAGTTAAATGCCATTGTAAATGCCATTGAATGAAAAAGGAATAGGGGTGCAAGAGATATAGAGATCGAGAGAGTGAAAATGATGTACCTTTACACAAACGCATTCCACAGATTACAGAAACGATAAAACTTAGTTCCCGCTGTTTCGTAGCAGATGCAAAGTCGCCTCCCTTGTGTGATTATAACCGCCACATTCAAGTACGTGAATAAGAGAAATAGAGAGAAAAAGAGAAAAAGAGAGAGAAAAAGAGAGAGAGAGAGAGACAAAGAAGAGGTGTGGAGTTGAGGAGGGGAGTGGAAGAGATGGTAGTTTGCAAGTATAGAAAAGTTACGAGGACTCGATCGCCTCGTTATTGGATGCTCGAAAAGCAATCTCTGCGCTGTCGAGAGCAATTGTCTCTTTCCTTTCCTCTTACTCATTCTAAAGAATGTGGTGACTACATGCATACACATATACACGTATATAGATAGTGGCTATACGCTTAGTTTAGCGGAACATTCTATTTTCGTGGCTTTTTTTCTTTATTATTCTCACGTGTATTGTGCAACGAAACGAGGTCTATAGCACGATAATGGAATGACGTAACGCGTTAACGACGGTGGGAAAAAATACGAGGGTAGAAAGTTTGAAGATTTTTCAGCTTTAATTTACGAAGTTAATTACGACGCGCGCTAATGCTTATATAGGCCTTTCGCGCTTTTTTACGCACAAGAGACACGAAGGGGATGTAATGGAAATTTAAGAAATGATTTGATCGCGTGCTCTAAATTAAACAAGACGAGTTGAATTGAAAGGTTTTAGTTTTAAATTTCACCAATTCGGTTATATCTATATCTATATACAACTTCTTCGTTTTTTATTAAACGAAAAATGTTAAAATGTTAAAATTAACTTCTTCGTTGAATTAACTTGCTTTTTTTTTATCTCGATTAGTTTGGAAATTTTAGAAATAATTAGAAATAACTCGTACAACTTTGACCTAAATTTTCAAATTTTAATCGTGCATGATTTATTAAAGATTAACGGACGTAAAGCTAAAGTATTTACAATTTTTCAAATTACAATATTTTAATAGGTCAATCGCTGATTATTTATTGAAAATGCATAGCTTCTAATTAACTATGAATTAAATTGTTTTAAAAAAAATTAACTTATCGATAATATGTTGGTAGTTAATTTCATTACCTCGCTAATCTTTGCATTATCTATTTATAAATAATCTTTTTATTTCGTTTACTACAAAAATCGATTAAATAGCTCATTAAATACTATATCTAATCTAATGTATTTTAAAAAATACACTATTAGCCTATACAAGTTTCAATCGTAATATAGAAAACAAATTTATAAAAATTTTATCGGACCTTTTAATATTTATTTTTCTTTAAAGTGCATAAAACTGTCTTAAATCTTGTCGACGATAAATACTTAAAATGTAAATAGAGTCGTCAACGTCACTTATTAATATTACCTTAACCACGAGTCGCGAACAGAAATCGATCGTTATTCGTTATTCGTTATTTATATCGCAGTCGTGTTCATTGAAAATTCGTTTAAATCAACGCTACAACCCGTGATATGGCAGCCGGTGCTGCAACGTGTCACTCGTTCCGGTTCGACAAAAAAAAAAAAAAAAAAAAAAAAAAAAAAAGAAAAAAAAAGTGTCAAAAACCTGTCGTGTAAAATACTATGAACTGATACGTATATGTGTTTGGGCGCTTCGACTAGTTGCCAGAGATTCGCTTTCGATTGCAGTTTTTACATTGTCGCGAAAAAAAAAAGAGGAAACCCGCAATCGTATTTTCATTTTTCGTACTAAAATCTTCTCTCTTTAAATCCATTTTAAACGTACTATTTACATTTTTTTCTTTTTGCACTTTTTTTTCAGAATATTTTATAAATTTTTGATTTTTATATTTTTTTACTTGATAGATAAATTGTACTCGTAATTTACTCCAAAGGTAAATTTTTTAAATCAATGCATCGATACGTCAAAGTATACAATCGTACGATGTAATTCAATTATTCGAAATCTTCGTTATCCAATGATCAATAAGTATTTATCGGTCAATTGCATCAAGATTATAAATGTAAATTTCGCATAACGCTGATATATCTAAAAGAGAGGAAAATTTCGAACGGCGTTTCGAGCACCGAAAATATTATCGCTCGCCGGCAAACTCGTTCTGAGTTTCTGAGAATGAAAAATCTGTTATACGAGAATATAAGTATATACATTCTTAGCGCATCGTATTGTATTCCTTTCTGAATAAATGCATATATATTTATACGTTTATATGTTCATATAGATAAGGATGCGCAAAACTTACTTCAAATGCAGACTCTCACGGCAGATGTAAATCACGGAGAAAGAGGAGAAAAATAGAGAAAGAGAATTCGCAATTCTTTTTTACGGTCCAAGGATCGCGGAATTAAATCTATTTCCTTTTCCATACGCACACTCGCGGAGAGAAATATATTCACGTTGGAGAGAAATAGTGCAATGAAAATTGAAGCCGATATGGTGATGGAAGTAAACGAAGGAAAAAGAGAGTTAGATTAGGGTAAAATGTATACCCGCAACGCTGAAGAATATCGCGTACTTTTATATCCGCGGGATGTCATATTGCATTTTCGATGTGGCTTTGCTGGTCGTGAATGATGTATAATTTATTTTCAAGATGAATGATGTTTTGTTATGGTACTTTTATTATATAAGTGTCATCATATTGAATAATGTACCTTTTACAACAATTTTTAAAGAAAATATGCAAGCTATTCTGTATTTCATTTAAAGCCACGTTTTGAATCGATCGATTCACTTGAATATGAAAGCTTTATATTTGGTGATTTACTTTGAAATATATGTAAGCTTGGGACATAACATAATAACGTAGAAGCCGAATTTTAATCATTTTAAATGTTCGATGCATAAATTTAAAAATAGCTATATAGCGAAATGAAACTCGAACCCTTTGAGCTGAAAGAAATTTTTAAATTGGCTTAAAGCAATCGCTTAATAAATCAAATTTCACGTTTAACGCGCGCAGATTATTAATGCATTAAAGGTAAAATTAATGAAAATTCAGAAATTAAATTGCGCGCTAGGCGCTTACATAGAGAATTTTGCGATATTTTAATAAAATAATCCTAGAAAGTTTACAAGGGAATTGTAAACTATGCGAACATCAAAGTTCATTAATATGACACATGTAGCTTTCATTCGCAGAATCACATAACCGTTAATCACTTGGTCAAAAGTGAATTATATCCAGCTATTATACCAGGACGCGAGAGCAGCGGTCATAATTTTATTCGATTTCGCTGTCGCGCTCTCCGCAGCACGAGTTCTTCGCCCGATGCGCTAGCTCGTTTTATCTTTATATAGGTGCAAATAACGAGCTCAATGACGGCAATTGGTGCCTGGCTCGCTCGGGCACCGAAGCGAAACAATGGCGCGCTCGACGAGAAAGAGCTTTCGCACTCCGCTCGCCCAACTTTCCGATCTCGCCGGCTGTCGTCCCTTCGCGCACAGATACGATTCTTTCGCGTGATTTTTTTCTTTTCTTTTTTTTTTTTTTTTTTTTTTTTTTTTCTCCCGAAGCGAAAGAAAAGAACGAGAGATAAAAGACAGTAATGGGAATAAAAAAGAGGAGGGGAATTAAGAAAGTAAGAACTAGTTGCTCATAAAGACTCTCCGAACGCCGCGTCATAAATGAAAGCGTATGCACGAGCGGTAACAGCCGATGTTTGCATGTTTTTACTATACCTATATTGCGCAGCATTTCTCGGAACCAAACGCCGCTAACTTGCCCCGTATAATAAAAGCTGAGCTTATGGACTTCCTTCGCTGTACTGTGTGGAATAATAAATTTTAATCGCGGAGAAAACACCCATAGGATCAAATACGCGAAAGTAACCTGCGAGGACTCTATTCAATTACTTTTTAGAGCACTCGTTTTTTAATGTTATTTATATTATTTTACGGTTGAACAATATTTATTTTAAATTACGTTTGATTTATTAATCTATGAAGAAAAGAAAAAGAAAGAAAAAAAAGGAACTATTTTATTTAAAAAAAGGTGCAGACATATTTCGATAAAATTGTCGGTAGCGTTAGATGGTATACCATTAAATAAAACTTAGCTACTAGCAATTTCACTTAATGGTCTAACTTTTATAAGATATCTAGCATTTTAACAGCAAAGAGTGAAGCAACTCACAATACTCGCTCAATGCGTTGGAGCGACTCCACAATTTAACTTTATAAATAATAATGGACTTTTTAAATTGGAAAACATTTAGAAATTATTAATTTAAAAATAATTGATAAACGATAATAATAAAAAAAGTTTTTTACAATATCGCTAAGTAAGAGAAAAAAAAGGAATATATAATAAATTATGTACCGTTAAAAATTTTTTTCAAGGCTACATAAAAAAAAAAAAAAAAAAAAAAAAAAACGAAATTAACGAAAAAAACATACAAATGATGAACAATAAAGCAAAAATTAAAATTTCAATTGAAATTTAAAATTCAATTGATTTTCCATTTATACTTTTTGTCATCTTTTTACTTAAAAGGAAATGATTATAATGTATTGCATTTCGTTTTAATTACTGTACTGCTGTTATCCATTATTAACTGTAGAAGCTCACCGTGTTACAATTAAATAAGAACGAATACAAGCGAACGTAATACAAGATACCCGCAACATAGCGCAATTAAAGGAGATTTATACGCATAATTAAAGGATGTTGTAGAGCGATTATTAGACAACGTATATCGCGTTATCGTATCCTTTTTTTGATCATTCATTATCATCCATGTTGACGATATATCAATCGACGGTGCAGAGTAAGCCAAGTTAAATTTAGCTCATAAGATCGAGTAACAAATCATTCCGATAAATAAATTATCCATCTCTTGGGTGCGTCATTCTAAAGCTCGAATCTACAATGTCTCCCTGCTCTGTAGGTAAAGTCACACAAAAGCGAGAGTTGACGCAACGATTATCGCCATTGTTCTCGGCTGGATTAAAGCCGTCGCGTACTCGCGACTAAGTTATTTTCGTGACGCAGGTAAATGAGATCGCCCGGGGAGAGGGACAAGGCTATCGTTAATTTATGAGGAGGTGCGCGTACGATATTGCTCGCTCCTGCACCTCGTTACCTCGTCAAATATATGCACATATATATATATATATATATATATATATATGTTATGTACTATTCCCACGCAAAGGTGGCTAGACGCGCGTAATAATATCGTCGTCAGCCGTTGCCGCCGCAAGAAGGTGCGCCGGTGCTGCGTAAGTTTTTCGCGCGTTTAATCGCCGGTAATTAGGAATTCGCCTCGCGAGTAAACTCGCCGCACGTATGGGATATTTATTAAGCGCCGTTAACGATTATCGCAATACGCGCTACGTCAACCGTAAACGCTATCCTTTTCGGTATATCGTTCTTCATTTGTACATTTTGCGATGTATTTTCGATGGAGCGGAAAAGTAAAAGAGAAAGATGAAGATGCATTCTTCAGAGAAAGCTTGGTTTATTAAACGGCAACGTTGAGGGGCGATCGACGATTTTAAATACCCGAGAAACACTTTTAACGATGGATTGAATTTCAAAGTTTGAATGTGATAAAAGTTTCGCCGAGTTATTGAAGGATATTAATTTTATTAAAAGTCGCAATGTTGTATATACACACACGATGAAAAAGTTGTGTAATACGCGGTAAGTATTTTACTCGCGGAATTTTTTTTTATTTTTCAATTTTGTATATTGAAGTAGCAATATGATCGAAAGGATCGGCTCTTCGAAACTTTGATTATTTGCATAAAAATGGCTAAAAGTTACTCGTGATTGATTTATTTAGCTAAAATTAGCAAGTTTCTGTTTTCATTTCAAAGTTTTATTTTAAATATAAAAGTTATAGCTTGGCTCGAGTGAAAAAATATTTTTATATAAAAACTTTATTATTTACGTATGGCATATAAGTAACATACTTATATTTCTAGGCTATAATCCCATAAATACAGCATTTTAATGTGAAACTGACGTTAAATTCGAAAAAAAAAAGTAATCAATTTTTTTCTCGCAAAATTCACATTTTATTCAAAATGAATTTTAAGTTTTTCACGTCTACTCTTCTCTTTCAAGATACTTTTCATGCATGAGCGCATTTTCTCATTAAAACTCATGCAGTCTTTACAATTCATTGGCTATACTCTATATATTGGCTATTATATATTCTCGGAATACTGTTCGACGTATCGTAGCGTCGAGATTAATTTGTCTGCGGAATATCGCAACCGGATTCCTTTCTTACTAGTTTATACTTTGCTCTCTCGAGTCAAGAGGCCGTTTTCTAAACAAACTCATGAATATAACATAGCTCATTTTTTTTTTCTGCCTTCAACGGACGAACTGGATCATCCTTTAAATTGAAAACTCGCTTTTCCGAATAGCTTAAACCATCCCTCAACTTGGTTATGACGGATGAAGAATATTTGTTCGATGTAAACCTAGCCTCCGATAAATGAATTTTATCAAAATAATTGCTAAATTTCTTTTTAATCGTCGTTATAATCGTAACAAATAGTTGCGAAATAAATTTTGATTAATTTTTTATTGGTAAAAATGATTGATACTTTAAATTTCAAAAGTATCGATACATAAAAACTCAATTTTATAACAATCCAATTGAAAAATATAATTTTCTATTTAAAAAAAAAAGATTTATGATAGTCTACGAAACGATGATACAGAAAAATATTATGATTTTCCAAGTCTGCGTGATACATTATTGTTTAGAAAAACTTTACTTTTTGAAAGAAAAATATTTGTTTTTACTTTGTTTCGAATTCTCGCGTGCGTTGAAAATGTAGTATTCGATCGTTCGCAAAAGTTTGTCGATGTACGATGTACATCGATACCTTTTACATCGAATTTGTTAAAATATTTTTTGTTTGAAAAATTTTTAAAAATTAATTTGCTCGAGAATTTTTCATGAATTATATTCAACTTTTTAAAAAAATCACATTGTGGGTCACAAATGAAAAGTAAACAACAACGAAAAACGTATTCTAATTAATTTATAGCCGGATATAAATTACAATGCATCATCTTCAAATGTATACCGTTACGAAGCGATTGAAAATGAAATATCTTTCCCATCTGCGTGAATTAAAAAGAAAATAAAGAAGAAGCGCAAAAGGGAAAAAGGGTATACATAAATGAAAAAGACAAAGATACACAAGTCTGTATGTAAATTTTTCATAGTTACACGAGTTTCCATCTTCGGCGCTCTTTTTATTTCAGTTTTTTTGAATCAAGACATTGCCGCCTACACGTTTTGTGTATTTATTTATAAATGAAACGCGATACATACGACTCTTCTTGCCGAGTTTTTTTTTCATATATATATATATATATACATACCTTTCCATGGATGCGTAATCCGAAAAAACGAGAAAAGAAGAGAGAAAAAAGTTTATCGCGTTAGGGATGAGCTCCTATGAAAGATAAAAGTTGTAGACGAGATTACGTTGTAAAGTCATGTTGTAATGTTTCACAAAAGCTTTCATCCACGACTTTCTCATTGTTTCTTGCAAATTTGTTTTCACTGCGCGCTATCTCGGTGGATAATTTGTTACTGGTATATTGATAAAAAAAATTTTTGTAATTTATGGAATTAATATGCTAGATAATTAAAATTGTAAAAAATGATATTGTTGTCAATATGCATCACGTTCGATTTTAACTCGAACACGTTTATCAAACAATATTTTATAAGAAATTTTTTCAATCTTCAAAATCTGTTACATTATGATTTATCCCTTTTGTATCACAGATTCTCGGAGCATTTTTTTTCAATCTGCTTTTAATATTATTTCCACGCGTTTTCTCGACCTGAATGATTTAGGTTTTGTCTGTGCGAAATAAACTCGCAGGGCTGTCCGAGTAGATGATCATAAAACGAAGTCAATTTGCCAAGTCAGTCGAAGAGAGAAATCTCTTCAATAGATCCACCGACTTATATCTTATCGCGTATTTTTCGAACAAAGGAAAAAAAAAATTTATTTTATAAATATAAATATAGTCGGTTGTGGTCGCAAGAGGACGGACAAGTAAATGGACCGTGGTTGCATTGAAACCTTTGCGAAACTCGCTCGCTTCTTCCTTTGCCTTCGCTCTTTTGCACAAATTCATATAAGGGACACGCGTGCACTGTGTGCGCACGTATTGGAGATCGTAAACTTATAAAGGTGCAGCGGTTATGTGTCTATATACGAGAAAGCCGATGAGAGAGATGTGTATAAAATATCCGAATCCCTCGTGTAATGTTATTGCGGGTACTCCAGCTTTTACGGTTAATGCGCGACTGAATAAAAAAGAAAGTCGAAAGCGCTCAATATTTTTAGAGAAAATAGAAAGCACGATATCGTAGGCTTTGGAGTTTTCTTTATTTTTTAATGAAAGTGAAAATGCCTAACAGCGTTTGGTTATTAATATTTTTTTGTAGAATAATATTTTTGCTCTTCGATCGCAGCGTTATAATAATTTCTATTGTTGTTTTTTTTTTTGCGCTATGAAATTTAATTTTTAATTTTAAAAATCGTAAACTAATTATGTAAAAAACGGAACTATTGTTTCTCAGTTAAAGTTTATTTAAATTCAAAGTAAATAAAATAAAACGGAATTAGTTCATTTTACAAAACAATTAGATTAATACAGCGAGAGAGAAAGTCACCAAAACTTTAAATTAGATTCTTATCCCGTAACACAAAGAATTGCTTAATTAATTTTATTAACTTCGAGCTTTCCAAATTTTGAATGTAACAAGCCACAATTCTAGATTTCGCATCAATATACATATATATCTATGTATACATTTCAAAAATAATTATACGGAAAAGTTTAACGAGTGCATATAAAATAATGAATGTCAATGAGAAGTATAAGAAAGAGAGAAAATTCTCTCCCTTGAGCGCATTTAAGTTTAAATCTCACAAAAGTCCGGAGCTCAATGCTTGACTAAGATCGCAATTTTCATTCCCAAGAACTTTCGGATTCCGGATGTCGAGTATATATTTTACAAGAAATAATGACTGTTAAGACTGAAAATTCGAAAAATATGGAGAAAAACTTGCTGAAATTTATATTCGTCATTGGGGTAATTTAAACAAAAAAAATATATATTTCCTTTAAAAATGTTGATACATAATTTATCTATTAATTAGCAAATAATGACTAAATTTTTCACGCTCAAAAAAAATCCAAATATGATTAATCTCAAGAATAATGTATTAAAAAATTTTCTTTATACCGAAAAAAATTGAATCAAGGCAAACGTGAGAATATTTCAATAACAACTACAGCAATTTCGTATAGTACAAAAAATACATCGTAAAATACGGCAATTCATCTTTCGAATATTTCGTACGTCCATAAAACGTTTACAAATTCAAATTTCTAAATCGAAAATTTTTCGTTTGTACGCACACGATTTCCGCACCTTGCCTAATCTCATGTTCTAAAATAACGCGTCGAAAAATAATCTACTACTCCTTGACTCTGCATCGCGTACATCAAATTTCCTTACTCAACCTCGAAATTCCGCAGCGGCTGAGTTATAACGAAATGATAGATCATCCCGATGAAAATAACGCAATAGACGTTATAAATTCCGGCATAGTTACGTTCGCTCGCGTAAGAATAATGGAAACTCGACTTTGTCGTTGATTTCCCGCTGTTCCCGTACTCGCGTAATTAGCCGTGCACCGCGGCGTCAAGGTAATTAATAGTGGTCTCCTCGATAATAGCGCCTGCTTGAGAGCGGCCGTCTATGTGCGCTCGCTTAAGCGTGTGCCAACGCAGCTTCGGTAAAGGAAGGATCGCGAGCAATTAGTTGCGGCTTTGCCACCAGTCCGTCGCTCTTGTTCTATACGCCACATATATGTATGCATATATAGACGTTCGCGGTGTACAAGCTTTCGAGCGCAGACGTCTGTGCTTTGCGTGTGCACGCGGAGAAAGGCGTTTACGTGTGGAATTCGCGTGCGTAATTACGAGTATGTAGGTGCGAGAACGCGCGCGTCATATAAATTATCAATCGGCTATGAAAGTTCCCGTTTGATGATGTATCGATGGTCGTATTTGCGGAAGAGAAAGGCATTTCAACTATGTCTAATGAAAATAATACTTGGGAGGTGTGTTAAATACGAGGTTTAACTGTCAATGTTATTGTTGGTGGATATATATATATATATATATATTTATCGATCGATCTGAAAATTTAACATTGAGATAAAATGCGATGTGTGTTCAAGTAAGTAAAGTAAAAATTAAATCGACGAGGAATCATGTACTAAATATAAGATACTCTCCGCATAAATTTATTACATTTATTAAATTATTGTTTTCGAGCTTATGTAAATGTTAATGTACATACAAATTTATTCAAATGAATTTTTTTTTTTTTTTCATCGCAGTTATATTTTTTACTTTATTATTCATTAACCTAATTTTCATACAAAATAGGCAGTATTATCCTTGAAAAATATTTCGAATACAATACGCTTACAGATTTACAAATATTAAAACAAAGTCATTAAAACTTTTACAAGCTGGATTTTATAATTATTGATATAAAAATGCGTAAATTCAGCTAATTTTTTCAGTAATCTGTTTAATATTTTTTATTTCTTTACGTATTTGACAAATGGATGCGATTACTCGTAATTTTTCTTTTACGCAGAAACATTTTAGTTGACGTTATTTGAATCTAAAAAATGCACGTGAAATTTCAATAAAATAAAAATTTTGAATTGTTTTAATTTATGCTTTACGCTTTTATTATTCATTAAAATATATGACTCTTGTAAAAGTGTAACTGAAGAGAATAACTTATAAAATTAAAATGAAAGATTCGTGTCACGTATAAGGTAATGAGCGTGGAATTAATTAATCACGAATAATTTTCTTCGCGAACGAGGCTGGTCTAAGAGTACTCGAGAGTAAAATTTAATAAAATATTGCATGAAAAATTTTGACGTTAACGAATTCTTTCTAAATACGACCGAATAATAATTCAATTTAACCGTTTATTTCAGCCTGACAGATAAAGTTTTGAAGTAAATAAGTTTAGCGTATATATCGTCGTAATAAGACGGGTCTAAGTTCAATCTCACGCGGGAACAATGGACTCAAAAGCTCGCCGCTAAAATTTCGCGTCATTATTGCATCCTCGTGACCTCAGGACCGGTAAACTCGTTGTTTTACAATGAAATCGATCGGAGTAAAGCATCGAGTTTCAAAGAAACTCGTGATCTATGAATAACGATCAACGCTCGTGGTAAATTTCGGCAGGCGGACTCTGCTCGAGAACAATGCCAGAGAAAGATAGAGATCAGAGGGAGCGAGAATGAGAGAGGGCGAAAGGGTCACACAAGGTGCGACTCGATAAGTTTCACCGTCGCGAATCGCTTCAGAGAGAATCGATCGTTCGATCTCGGAGGCGCAACGCGGGGGAAGGGGGAAGGGCTTATCGAGTAAATTCGTTTCAACTGGCAATCTTGGGTAACGGCTTCGATATATATATATATGTACAAACGTATAGCTTTAACGCGCGTTTATCGTGGCCGCCTGTATACACTCGCGTGTATGCACTCGCGCGCGCGGGTATATAGCTTGCATCATCTGGGTTAAAGAAGCGTATATTCCCTCTTGTAATCTTGGTGAATAGGTTTAAATCGAGGCTACAGGCGCCGGGGCTGCCGCTGCTCTTTTCTCATTCCGACTGCTTTACTCGGATACTGCAGCAATTTTCTTTCTTTTTTTGCCGTTTTCTCTTTTTCTTTCTACAGCGACCGTGAGTGAGAACTGTTTTTTTCTCGTCGACAACATATATCTCGGCTAGAACGCGATAAAGTTTTAAGGTAGGCTTGGCTTCGAAACCTCGATAAGAGGATTAATTTTAGGTGGAAAGGGGATAAGGTACTCGTTTATTTTTTTTACGGTTTCGGATTATTTTAGGACTGGGCAAATCTGAATATTTTATGGCGAAAGTTAAACAGAACTTTTTCAAAATTTAAATAAAAATTGAATGATTATGAAAATTTTTTAGAACGCTTTGACAAATTATTTCAGTGTTAATCAAATGACATAAAAAAACAAACAAAAGCAATTTTAAAGTACATAAAAAAGCGAAAAAGTAATTAATTGCGATAGAGAACTCGTCTACGAATAGTTTCGACAATGCTGGCTCTAGAATTCCACTGTTTAAATTCCATGTATATACTACAAGCTCGCGCATACTCGCAAACAATACGCACATGGGAAAGGAATTCACAGGCAATAGTTGACGTATTTTCTACGTCGCAACACGCCATTCATTACGTAATCAAGCAGACAAACAAAAAGAAAAATTTAACTCTCGCTTTTCATCCTTCGCTCGTTGAGCGGCTTGTAAAGAAAGAAAAAAAAGATAGTGCATACCGTGTGCGCGAAATCTTGTTAAAGCGATTAACTTTCTGTCTCTCTCTCTCTCTCTCTCTCTCTCTCTCTCTTTCTCTCTGGCACCTTTTAATTAACACACGTCAGAGAGTGAGAACAAGAAAAAAGAGCGTGACGTCGCTCGTGACAAGTGTGAGCTCGATGAGAGTAAAGTCAACGAGCTTTCGTTTATTTTATCACCGTTCGCGTACATGTGCTTGTGTATGTTGTGAGATTGTAATCAGCTGGGAAATCTGACTCTCTGTCCAAAGGTTTTAATCATCGTCGCTCGTACGTGTGCGCGTTTATCCTTCCGCACTCGTTTTTTCTACCTCTCTTTATCGCACGGCGCACCGTTCGCTTTAGTCCCGTGCATTATGTACTCGAGGCATCTACGTCGCGTCTGACCAGTATCGGATGTTACCACTGCGAGAAGCACTGGCTGCTTATCCATCCTACAGAATATGTAACGCGCCCGGCCGTACATTTCTACCGATGTAGCGCGATTGATTTTTTCTTTGTTTCTTAAATGAAAGTTGAAAATACGTACGAGTGCACGGAAAATATCGAAAAACTACCGGTGCTGTACGGAAAATTTAAAAAAACAGTCCATTCGATGCATGAGATACTCTTTTGTGAAAGGTTTTATTCGTGTACGATAAGTTTTATTGTCGTTATTGGTCAAATGTTTTTTAATTATTTCTCTTGGTTACCAATAATAAAAGATATAGGTTTCAAAAATATTTTTCTACAAAATCTTTTGCGCAATGTCTTCAGGGACATTTGTATCACTTTATGATATGTTATATAAAAATAACATCGACGTTAATATATTTAGTTCCCCTTTCTCATGGCAATGTCTCTCGAAGAATTCCCATACACTTTATAATATTAAAATAATACGGTGTAGCAATAGCAACAAATTGTTTGAAAAAACATATATTTAACTTATACAAATAACTTCAAAGAATGCTGGTAAAATAAGCAACAAGAATCGAAAAAACGTTTGTTTATCTATTACGTTCGTAATTTTTTCTTTGCTTTAACAATTCTAAAAAAATTAAAAAATAACGCGTTCTATTTATGAATACTCCACAGCACAGACAGTCGACCATTGTTTTAATATCGAGTAGCATAACTATACAACCGAGTAGCATTCCTATAGAAGAAATAAATATAAAAAGTATTTATGCCTTTCTCCCTCTTTATCTCCTTTTTTTATCATATATTCTTTAATCTTCTCGCAAATTTTCTCGCGAGGCCGTTACTTGAGCGATACTCGTATGTCGGTGAGAATATCGCAGGCGATAATCGTGCCACCTGCTGGGGATGCGCGCATCGGTGGACGCGGAGCTAATATGGGCGTCGAAGAAGGAAAAGTCGCTCGCGTGTTTCACGTTTATTTATTAATATAAACCGAGCTTATTCGCGTTGTTTGTATGATAAACCGTTAATAATATTTTATAGAGTTACTTACATAGAATACCTACATTATGCTATTATGTGGTTCCGAATAATATTAGAATTAATGGCTTGTTATGTAATACATTAATATCGCTCTTGTTATGGCTGATATAAACGCGGTATTTTCACTACTTCGATGCGCGTATTTTATTTGGCATACAAGTTTACATTCATTTATTTTATGTAACGATAACATACCGTATTTAAACAAATCATGGAAATTTATTAAAATGTATTCAATCTTTTTTATCGATTCATTGAATTGCTAAAATTAATAAGTCATCTCTATTATATTCGGCAATTCGTTCGATTTCGTCAGCGCAACATTTTACTTGATTGATAAGCGAAGCCAATGAATAATTTATGAACTCGATATAATTTCCTTTCTAACGAAATAGTCTGTATATTTACAACAAATATTTTTATTTTCAAGTAACGTAACATAAACTCCAAAAATTATTGGATCAATTTTAATTAACGCTCTCTTTATACCAATAAAGAAATAAAAAAAAAAAAAAAAAACAAATAACAGTCACTTGGCAAATTACACCAATCGTTATCCGGCCGATAGTTGAAAACCAAACTAAAACGTGCTCCGGAAAATTCCGCTTCTCTACGATCCTATTGCCGTAATGAAAGCCTAGGACTAAAAACTCGTTAAAGCCTACATCTCTTTCACATTCGTTGGCGAGTAATCCTGACCCGAGTTGTTCTCTCCCTCGGTCATATCAGCGCATTCGCGCTTAATGGAGGCGCTCACCGCGTATTTCGCGTGCCCGGTTAATAGAGACAGTCGGACACTCCGGCTCACATATACGTAAACGCATAGAGGTAGTCGAGGAGCGAGGTGGGAAGGGAAGCGAGACGGGGAGCTTACGCGAGACGAGAAAATGAAGAGCTGCTGCCGCTATGCGACCGAGCTCCCGGGAAAGTGCGAGGGTTAAAATGGAAGATGAAAGCCATGGACGTGCCACGGATATCTGGATATCTGATTATAAAAGAACGGCTTTCTCATTTTTTCACTCCCTTTCTCTCTCTCTCTCTCTCTCTCTCTCCGCCGTATCGTTTCGCTCGAATGGATAGATAAATTATGCTAACGAGAATTGCTTTAATGGGTTTTAGCATTATCACCCAACGCCCTCACTATCTCTTTCTCTCGCGAATAATTAGCCGAGGTATTGTATACATTTATACTCTTTGTTTACGTTATTTCTCATGGAGTACAAATGCACAACTGCGGTTGCGATTTAGAAGGTAAAAAAGTCAGTCTTGTGTATAAATACGTATACTAGCATGCAAAGCGCATATAATCCAGCTGCATTCCTCAACCGCGACGGCCATAATTTATAGGAACAATATTCATCTAACCGCAGCAGAGCTGCGAGAGACAAAGCAAGAGAGAGAAAGAGAGAGAAAGAGAGAGACATCCAATGCTCGGTTGGCTCTGTCGGTTGCTTGCTGGGAAGCAGCGATTCTCTCTCTCTCTCTCTCTCTCTCTCTCTCTCTCTCTCTCTCTTTCTCTACTGGAATTAGCAATTGCGCTGTTGCAGAGACTGGCTGATAAATATCATTTGGAGACAACGCCACACGAGGTAAATGTCTTCGTTTCCGTTTTTAGAGAAGCACGTTATCGGTGCGAATAAAGACGAATAAAGCTTTTGAATATTTTTATTTGCCGCGATTATTCGCAGGCTTTTTAAACTTTTATTCCCTTAAATTTTAATTAAATTTTATCCTTGAAATAACTTTTTACTCTTTGAATAGCGACGACTCTTGGGTACGAAATTTTCTGTAATATTTCAAGCTAAAAGTTTCTGTTGTAAAAAAAATTCCTTGCTGTTTCACTAACTTTGTAAATAAAAAAATAGTAAAACATTGTACAGATGTGTAGAATAGTTTGCCACGAATTCTTTGGCGGGCGTCCTATTTATAAAGTATTCGTCAAATATCATAATGTTGACATAAAAGTGTGAGAAATAAATGTTTCTTCGCGACAATTATGGAATTTAAAGTACCAGCATACAATGCGAACGAGTGAGAAATCCATTACGCTTCGGTTTTACGCCGACTCGCTTACGTTAGAAACTATAGTACACGCGCTACAATATTTATGATAATAAAGATTCTAGTAGTCGGTCGACGGCATTAAACCACTTTTTAGCGGTAAAAAATGTCTCTCGCTCTTTAGTACGCCGCAGTTAATAGAGTCGCTAAAAATTAATTGCCGGCACTCGGCCGAAAGCTATGCTACGAATGCATACGCGCTCGACCGAGGAGAAGAAAAAGTAACCGAGATATTCAAAGATATACGGTAAAAGTGAGTACGCGAGAGAGAGAGAGAGAGTGAGAGAGAGAGAGAGAGAGAGATAGGGAGACAGGAGAAGGTAGGGACTTTGCTAGAGCACTTAGCGAAATGAGGCAAGGTGCCGGAGACGAAGGTACACGTCGCTGCCGGTAATGCTACATTACCAACGTGCATTACGCCTTCATCGGCGTCTCGCTCGCGTTTGCTTACTCTTCTCCTCTTCCTCTCTCTCTCTCTCTCTCTCTCTCTCTAACTTTTCCTCGCTTGCTAACCTTTCTCTATATACGTGTATATATATGTGTGTATGTGCAATCGGTTTTCCACAAAATGCACACTACGAATCGTACTTTGGATACAAGTACGAGTGCGTTGTATATACGCACTTGCATTTAGCATGTAACACGGGATTCTCGGCTTATCCATCATTCATTCAACGATTTTCAACGATTTGAAAGATAATTAGTCAAACTGAAATATGCCTGTACTTCCATCCTTATTATTTGATTTGCTTCTATGTAGATATACCTATATATGCACGTACACTTGTAGCATTTTCGCAGATTATTTTTATAATTTTGTATGAAAATTTTTTATTTTGTTTAATATTTTATTAAGTATTGAAATTTGTTTATTTTATAATTTTTAGTATATTCTCTATGTTTTTCTATATTGGATTTATATATATATATATATATATATCTCATACGCTGAGATATTGATTTATTGATTCTTATATTTTAGATAAAAATTAATTTTTTTACAAAATCTTTTCACATGAAATGATCTTTATATAATTCATTTGAAAACAATATTCTCATTGAAACATTCAAAATATAAAAAAACGTGAACGGTATACTTGTATGTTCGAAATCGTTTTTACATATACTTCTTCAACCTTTATCGACTTTAAGAGGAAAAATAAATAATGATGTATAACGCAAAGCAAATAAAGTACACCCTGGAGAGCGATTAGTTATTTAGCTTTTATTATTTATCTTTTTACTCATTATTTTGTCAGAGTAATCCTTAAAATTTTAAAAAAATTGATGGAAACTTAATTTTTATATTTTTAAAATCCATGATTATTAAAATAAAACTATAAAAAAAAAAAAAATAAATAAATAAATAATCTACCGAAAAGTTGCCTTTCGTAATTCTCCGTGTTTTTGCTTTGTTTTTGCATATACATGCAATATCCGGAGTTAAAAACACCTCGGCAGTAATCCGCTTACGCACTTCCGCAGTGGTATTTTATCTTAAGCAGTATTTTTGTTGCAATTCATTATACAATATCTCTTATTCGTTTTAAAAAAATGATGCCCTTGCTTTCGCAACGATCATCTAAACAAATGGCGCCGGCGTTACTTGCAACAACACCGACGCGCGAGATTAATTGAGAATCGTCGATAATACTATAAAAAAGAACGAATTATGCAGTACAATCGGAAAGCAACGTTGATTCAGCGGATCCTCTCACTGCCGTACATTTCAACATCTGCCGTTTAATATTACATACGAATCTATAAAGTAGAATTTCTTTGTCATATCGAGAGTCTTGAGAGCATAGCGCTAATACGATCTGGAAATTTCCAGCGCCTATGGAAAGAAAAATATTTTTAAAGAAAAAAAAAGTAAGAGGTCTACGATCCCGTACATCCTTGAAATTTATCCTTTTCAATCAAAATTCGCTAAACACGAGTATTATTGCACAAGCGTCGTCGTATAGGCTCGTTTCTTGACTAAATGGAGTCGAGTCGAACCTCTTGACCCTTATTTCAACTCTTGACCGATTGGCAATAGGTTGACGCTCGAGACTTTTTGCCACTTTCGTAATTTTCTCTCTCTATCTCTATCCCTCTGCGTTTTTCTGCAAAAGTTGTTGAATAAGCATTTATTAACGCCGTATTAATTGTAAATTCATTTTGTACTAGTTTTGCTTTGCGCTTGTGCACACTTTTATGCAATTTTGCTTTTTCTATCATTCCGTAAAAAAAGTTTTAATAATACATTTTTTTTAAATAATAATGTAGGCATTATTTTTCTTAATATATATTTAATAACAAATCCAAGGGAAATCTATATTTTTATTCATGATAAATTATTATGTATTGTTATGTTTTTCTATCGGTCAATTTCAATAGAATCCGACTAAATAAATATTTTTTACAAGCAAATATTTGCGGCTATATTTAAAGGTATTGTTTATACGTGCGTGCATTTCGTTTAAACAACATTTTCTTTCCACCTGCGTATCGGGTATTAAATGTAGTATTCTATAAAACGAAACGTGACCTGAATTTTAAAAAATCAATGCGCCTAGTTTTAACACGTAAAATTACGAAATCCTAAAAATTGCACGCATTCGATTAAAAAAGAAAAATAAATAAATAACTATCCTAAGCTAAAAAGAAATGATTCGAATAAGAAAAAGTTAAAGTTACACGAGGCAGATAATAAATTTTTGAAATTATAAAGAGTTTGCTTCGTGTTTATTAATACACCTCTCGCTCATTCGAAGCGAAGAATCTTATTACATACAAATGCAAGTTGCGGCTGCAATATTAAACCTTAATGTACCACTGTCTGTTCTTTGTTAAAGGCTTGATGGTAAGGGGTACGCGTAGGCAAAGTATACCTGTATAGGTAAATATTCGATCGAATGAGCGTTGAGCAAGCTATAACCGGGCAAAACTTTCGCGAACCTCGGGCCATTTACCTGCATTTATTATTTTAGCACGGATTTAGTTGGCACGGATGTCGGAATTATCCGAACTTCGAACGATCGTAAGTCATGCCTGCGTTCAACGAATGTGATGCGCACAAAATGTATTAAAAAAATATATATATATATATATATATATATATATATATATATATATATATAATAAAAAAGAAAACGGAAAAAACAGCGATGATTTTCTCTCGCAGTTTTCCCTCCTTTTTTTTCTCCCCGTTTTTGTTCAACTCGGTAAAAGTTCACACCCTAATTTTTTTCTCAGTTGTCTTATACGTTGCAGTCGGTATAAAACTGAGAAGAGGTCAAGGAGGAGAACAATGGCTGCGGAAGTGAGAGCTGGTAGACCTACAATGCCAACGATAACGCAATCGAAGAGGCCTATACTTATTTATCCTACTGGTACGTAACATTTCGAGTTTAATTTTTTAAATTAGCAATGCCTTTGCAAAAAAGTAAACTAAGGTAAAGTACATTTATAACTTCAAACTTTTTTCATATATTTACTCGAAAAGAATAAAATACTAGTGAATGTAAAAATATACATATTAATTCATATAGAATATGAAAATTCAATTGGTCGTTGTTTACCTTGAAGCGTTAGTTTGTTACCTTTAAAAGCGATTACGTTTATTATGCTCTCGGCAACAATATTCGATGCTCCATTTCGGTGTAACTGTACTCTTGAACGACGAATACTTAACCTCCGCTCTATTCAAGGCGAACGCGTCGTTATTACAAAACATCCGCGCTGCTTTATCGGTAAAACAAACGCTCATAACCGGCCTAAAATTTCCGTTAAATTTATACAATCGCCCGTGTCGGATTAATCCTAGCGATGATTATACACGAATTCCGTGAAAAAAAAAGGAAAAAATAATAAAAACGTGAAAAAGAAAATCTTGGATAACATACGGGCGATAAACAAGGCGAGTATCCGGCAAGTTGAAAAACATTTATCCTATAGTCTCGCGTAAAAAGTACCCAAGAGCTAACGACGACGTTTCTTACACGTTCAATGTCGACGTTAAACGCTCCGGAGGTTCTCAGCCCCTCGAGGGGGAGAACCCATATGAGCGCCGGTAATAGAACGCTCGTTAAGAGCACGCGATACTTCTCCCGGCGTGCAACTCGCGTTCATCTCGAAGGTCAAATAGCGGCGGCTGTTATTTAGGCGCACCTTGACCCATACTCACCCACGCTCACACACATACATACACGCGCGCACGCACAAGCTGTTAATTTCCATTGCAGATTGCACACGGGTTGTATAATACAAGAACGAGCACTTCGTGAATTATTAAAATTTCCGACGACACACTTATTCTTCTTCTTCTTGGAGATTGACCTGATCCTTGAAAGAGATTTTGTCGATCCTACACCGATAAACGCTCTCTCTCTCTCTCTTTGTCTGTACTTGACATTGCATGTATTGTACGCGTAAGAGCCGTCTTCAAAGGGTCGCAATGCGGTTGGGAAAGAGTCTTGTTTACTTCTTAGACAGGGTTATCTGGAAAGGCTAAATTTTCTAATCGCTCAACTTGATGAACATATAATTGAAAATTTTATCAATCGTGCGATATATGACATTTATGATATAAATACTCTTTCTTAATTAAAATCCATAATGTTGCGATGTAAATTTATGTAAAAATTTTAAGCTTTTTAAGTAAGCTCGTCTTCTTGAAATAGGAAGGACTTTAAGAAAATTTAATCCGAGTATTTGTATTTTTATCACTCCAGAATATTAAAAAAAATGTGGATTGTAAAGAAACATATTTCATGATTAAATTCACAATAGATTTTTTTTTACTTATTATTAAAAAAATATTATGCTGTACCATAAAAATTTGCAAATTAATTTTATTATTTTATGAAAAAAGTTAATTTAAAAATATAGTAGGTTAACTCATTTTTAATTGTTGAAATTGATATTGTGAGCCCTAAAGATAAAATCAAACAAAATTTATATACGGCATTTGCTATAATAATAAAAAGAAATTTTAGCATTTTATCTTTATATAATATCCATAAAATATTGGTATTCATTGAATAAATTCACAAACACACTTTATACATAATATAAGATATACGCACTTAACTCTAAAACATAAAGTAAACTAAATTCAATTTTCCTAAAGACTTGAGTAATAATTTGCAAGGATGTTAAACCATTGAATAAATGAATATTCAAATAATTATTTGAAACTTATTAAAGCACCATTGAAAAGTTATTCATTGAGAAACGCAGCAATTTTTATTTGCATGATAATAATCAAACCGTTAAGGAAATATGTAGATACGAGTATTAGAATTCTCGAATAATGGACGAAAGGATTAATTCTTTTTCTGCTCTCCTTCGTCTCTGATGTTTCAACTATTTCTTTAAATTCCAGCAGATCGCGCATTTTTCCACAAACATTAAGCCATTAACATGGCGAAAGAAGATTACAGGAGGATTTGCTCTCTTTTTTAATAAAAAAATACGGTAGTCTTAGTTCATCGTTAACTCTGCAATTAACCGAGAAAAAATACCACAGCCTTTTAATTGCGATTATTGCGTAATTTACAATGGTAATTTATCGATTCGTTTTTTTTTTTTTTTTTTTTTTTTCATTTCTCTTTAAATTTTGATGTTATTTTACGAAAATAAACTATTTATTATTCATACTAACAATATTATACTTTACCGTTGATATCACATTTTATAAAAATATTACACAATAATTATTATTTTGAAATTTAATTTATATTTTTATAATTAGATTATTTTGATACAAACGCACAGTTTAATACATTTAAACGTAATTATAATTTTTAAAACTTTAAAGTTTCTCATTTTCATTATAAATCAATTGCAATTAAGTTTATGTAAACAAATCATTAATATTTATTGCTTTAATATATCAAGAATGTATTTTTTATTCAATAATATCATTTAACAAAATTCATACCCGAACCAAAATATCCCTCATACTCAAAGTTATTTTGCTAAAAAAAAAACAAAAAAAATGTCATTTGCAGCTCGTACTCGTCGAAAGTTTTTCATCCAGCAAATTGTAAAATTCAGTCAAACTGTATATGCTCACATACATACACACATACGGACATATTTGTATCAGCGTAGCTTTTCACTGGGGAATACACGAGGCAATACTTTACTACCCGGGAACTATCGGAAGTTTCGGAAGCATAGGTAACCGTCGAGTTATTGACAGACCCATTTTTATCTCGACCCGAGCTAGGTAGTAGTATATAGTAACTCAATAAGCAGCAGCCTCGGAAATAAAAGAACGACGGCCAATCGTATATTCGATCTCTCACACTATGAATCACTACGACGCGTGTGTACGTGTGTGTGTGTGCGTGGATTGGTAGTGCGATAAGCGATCAATGGTACTGATCAATTAGAGGCCGAATACGGATCAATTTCACTGATTGGGTAAATATCTCTTTCTCCTCGTTTACGTGCGCACGCGTACGCATGCGGTACAATGATACTGGCTGTTGCAACATAATTAGCTCTTCTCTTAACGATACTCGGCTTATTTTGCTCTAAAGCCATGTTAACCATCGTTTCTTCTCTTTCTCTTTTTCGGTATTCTTTTCATAATAACATTTCCTTGTTCACTTTAAGATTTTATCAAATTTTTGAATTTCTGAATATAAAGTTGATAATAGAACGATTATTAAATTTATCTAAATTTAATAAATTTTTGTAAATCAAGGATATATACCTTTTGTACTTTCACATAAGGTCACAAGAAGGGTCGAATCCTTATATTAAATTCTAAAAATATCCCACTTGTTCGATAACCTATCTCGTGTAGGCTCCTTTCCAAAATATTTTCCAGTAAAATACCCATATCCATCGAAGCGTCCACAATGGGTCCTTTCAAATCCGCGAAAATAATCAAGCGCGCGGTGGAATCTCGGCGAAGCCACCGCGCGAGAATATCAAAGTGAAAAAAGACCGGGACGCGCCGCGGAGTCGAGAATCGTCTCGACGACGACGTCGACAAAGGCCCGCGAGCTTTATTGAAAATATTCAAATAGCCTAGGCATGATCGCGATGATCAACGAGAAAAACTCCTTCTCTTCTCCTTCTTCTTCTTCTTCTTCTTCGACTTTCGCCGACTTTCTGCAATCGCGCGAATAATTCCATAAATTCGGAAAAAAGCAGTCTAGCTATACTGCAATTTTATTGCGACGTCGTTCTTTCTTTCGCTTACGCGCGATGCCGTTGATATTTTCTGCTCGATTTCTTTCTTTCTTTGTTTTTTTTTTTTTTTTTTTTTTTTTTTATTCTTGATAATATAAAGTGAATTGAAAATATGAAAGATAGTAAGAATTTTGTGTGGCTAGTTGCGTATACTTGAGGGAGAAATTAGAATCGAATGTACGTTCGGCTGCGTGACTCGGTTAGTGTAAATAATGTTTGAGCACTGCTATATCGAAAGCTCTATATGAACTATTTAACTTCGAAAAAATTAATGCATTTGAAAGTATATTTCAATGCGCTGTAATGCAAAAAGAGTTAAAGTTTATCGATTCTTTTTTCTCATTTTCAATTCTCCGAAAATTTTTTTCGCGATGGAAATATCGAAAAATAGTTTTTAAAAATATTCAATTCTTTTCTTTCCTTTACGATTTTTTCTAAATAAACAAAGAAAATAACGCATGAATGGTCGAGTAACTGCAGAAAATAGAAAACGCGACTGATAATGTATAAGCACGAGTCTTGACATGCCCCATAAAGCTCGACAGTTCAAGCTCAAAAGATTCTTTCGATAGAAATTGCTTTATACGCGATCCGTATACATATGAACATTATATGTACGCGTACGTATATATACTGTGTACTGTATATATAACATAATGTGAATATTCTATACTATACAAACAGTTGTACTTGTCATCACGTGTATACTAACAATCTCGAAGTAATGTCTACTTGCATATAAGTGTCAACAATGTTTGTGCCATTAATTACCGTTGAATTTTTCTCTCTCTCTTTTTTTTTTTGGTTATATGACTTTGCGCATATTTAACGGTGGCGAATGTTGTGCAGATTCCATCGTGGTTTTCGATAAAGTAATTACGGCAAAACAATTAAAGAGTAACTCTTTTGATGAACAAGAAACATTTTGTTTTTATTTTTTTCTCGTTATTGGCTTTTATAAAGGGAAAAGTTTCTTATAAAAGAATATATGAAAATATGAAAATATTACAATATTTTTAAATCCATGTTTTCATTCTCATTTGAATTTATGGTAATTTATGTAAAGCCTTCCGTTGATGGATGAAAATCTGCTTATACAATAAAATGCCTCGCTCAACAAAGCTCAATCATTTTTTCTCTTTCTTTCTTTTTAATTAAAATAAAATACAAAAGGAAAACAAAACGAAAGAAAAGTTCTAAGGAAAATAATAAGTTTGAAATTCATCGTTGACACACAAATTTTTCAATATTATTTTGTTTATAGTTTTTAATGTAAAAATTTATTCAATACATATTGAAAAAAAAAAAAAAAAAAAAAAAAAAAAAAAAAAAAAAAAAAAAAAAAGAAACTTAAAATCCAATAATACTAACATAAATCTCTGTATGAAAAATTTAATTTTGTCCGTTGGTTCGGATCTACCGTTATCCTCATACAAATATACAATCAAGTACCGCAACATCCGTCGATATACATACTTCACCTATACACGTATCCATAGCATTGGTTCATTGGGATAATCTTTGCGTAAGGAGCATTAGCGGCTTGGCGTATTTATCGATCGCCGTGTTCTCGTTAACGACGAAGCGCGAAAAAGAAGAAGAGACGAAGATAACCCGCGCGTGATATTACGAGGGTTAATTTTGTTCGTATTTTCCAGTCTCACCGGAAAGCATAATCGTGCCGATAGTCTCGTGCATCCTGGGCTTTCCGCTACTGGCGCTCCTCCTCATCTGCTGTCTCAGGCGAAGAGCGAAACTCGCCCGAGCTCGAGCTCGTCGACGCAACTGCGACGTGGAGCATGGAGCCCTTAGCCTCGTTAGGTTTAGTCCCGTGCATCGACTCGGTGAGTTGCGTACTTGTGCAATAGTGCTGTAATTTTTTTTCTTTTTTCCTTTCTTCACCAGCTTTTCTTTTTTTTTCTTTCTTTTTTTATTTATTCTTTGAGTTTTTTTGTTTCGCCATTTGCTGTATTTTTCTGGCTCGTTAATGTGCTTTTCGTGTTTTTGAAAGGGACGCCTGCCTTTCTGTTTTCTTTTTTCTTGTTCCTTTCGTGTCACGCTTTTTGTTTTCTATACGATGGTGCATAATTAGCCTGCTTTTTGGGTTGTTTTGTATAAGCCAGAATGCAGCAATTCAAGACCGATGTGAAATACAAACTTCGTGTAATATGAAATTTTCAAAATAACAAGAATCATTTGAGATTTGTCGTAGTTATTTTAAAAAATGCTTTAATTAAATTGTAATTTTTAATCCATTTCATTCTATTATACTCCCTTTTTTCTTTTTAATTTAATAAAAATAACAAATTAATTATTCACAAAAAGTTTATTATGTAAAGTAGCATATTTAATGCGGTGCCGCAATCTGAGTATGAAGCACCTGCTAGACTGAGATTCTTTCATCGCAAGCCCACAATACCGTTGAACATAAACCGCTTACAACAAACGCGTAAACCAAAACAAAATATCAAAATAAAGTTTTAAGCGCGTTAAGCTAGCTCGCTCCAATCTGCGAGGCAGGTGTATTAGCGGTCGCGGCTGCGCGAAGCGTCTCGCGTGCGACATGAGAAACTCTGTCTAGCGTAAGGGTACGCGTCAAATTGTTCACATATCATGCCTTATAAAACTTATCAGTCGTATTGTGTAAACGTGAAAATAAAAAAAAGGAAGCCACGGTCGCGCGTGTTCCCACCACATCATATATACATATTACATTACTTTTCGCTTGAATTTTACATGATATTGTTGCGGTGTGCGTTGCAATTTGCGCCTACAATTCTGGGTACTTGTTTTTCTACTGTTATACTTTTGAATTAAAAAAGTAAAAGATAGGGAGTTTTTAGCGCATACGAAGAGTGTAACGTACTTCATTTTCATTTATTTATTTATTTTATTTTATTATTATTATTATTATTATTTTTTTTTTTTTCACAATGGATATTGTCCGCTTTTACGTGCATTTTCGCTATAATACTCTCTGGAATGGAGGCTGTCGTTTTTGAAAAGTAGTGTCTGAGCACGCGAGAACGTACTAGCCCGACTTTTATGCGTAGATGGATAATACATTTTGTGAAAAAAAATATTGGCCGGCTTGGAAAATCAATGTGTTTTATTGTCATGATACGGTATTTTTTCTCTTCTCTTTATTGCCACGGCGAAAAGTATTTTCGATTTAGTTTTGTTTTACTTACAAACGTATTATTTTTATTTTATCGTAAATAAATCAACGTCGGTTTTTTTCCCTTCATTTAACGACAATGTTATTTATAATAAAAAAAAAAAAAAAAAAAAAAAAAATTAATTTTACATCGCGTGCATTTTTTCTTTATTCCATTATTGCATTCGTTATTAAATTTTTTTTTTTTTTTTTTTTTTTTTTTTAATTTAAAAAAGGTAAAAAGTTATTGTATTCAATTCTACGAAGAATATTTCACACATGAGTAATAAATGTTTATTTTTGTGCATGGCTTGTAAATGATAAATTGTTCACTAGCTTCGTATATATAGTAATCATTGATTTATGTCGGTTGAATGTGTTTCTTTTCTAATGTTGATTTTCACGCAAATGAAAATGTTATCAATACGTATATAATCGAGCGATGCGTTACAGCTGGTATTGAAAAACCTTCCAAAGCATTGCCGATTCGAGCCGATCGAGGTTCGAGGGCGTTTGCGGCACTGGAATTGGATACAGTTCTCGAGGAACGCTCGGATCCCGAGATGAGCACAGCCATAGAACTCAGTAGTCCGGAATAGCATTTAGCCCCGGTGATCTCTAGGTGGGTATTTGTTTCCATTGCCTTCTTTCGCGTTGATCGAGCACTATATGCATAATCGTTGTTAAATTGTAAATGGAGAAGACTCCATTTATTCATCTAACGGTACTTCATTAAACGGTAAAGACGAGAATGCAATGCAAATGATCTTTGTGACGCATACTAAAACTGTTTTTTCCAACAATCAGATCGCCACGACCATCGAGATCGAACGCGGTGCCAGTTCCTGTGGACCACAGCCCGCTATGGACCGCGCTTACGAACGCGAGCGCGGTCGACGAGGCCGAGCTCGAGAGCACCTAGCAGGAGGCTCAGGGCGCGGGTTTCATCGGCGCCCTCGTCCTCGATCTCCCCATCATCTACTGACGCGAATCCCGGTCTGGGCTGCTCAACGTCGCTGCGGCCGCAGACTCGTCGCCCTTCGATTCGGATCACCGAACGATTCTCGTGCACTCCGACGAACGGCAGCATGAAAGTGCTTTCGGGTTTCCAGTCGTCGGGGACTTCGATGATGGGACTTTGTGAAATGTGCGATTGATGCGTTATATAATTCATTGTTTGCAGCGATCTTTATGAACTTTTGTGTACATAATAACGCGCAATTATTGTCGATGAGAAAAATTTAGCGATAACCAGCCGAGATATTTTTTTCCATTTCTTTTCAAATTTATAAAACAGTCGTTCAAGGAAAACGTGCTTTCTTTTTTAATAAACTTAAAAAAGTGAAAAAACTTATTTTTTCTGATGAAATTAGTGAAATCACTAAAATGATTATAAATCTATATATAGTTTATTATTTATGGCCTAAATAGATTACATAAAGTCAACAAATTTGCAGGAAATTATTAAAAATCGAGACCAAAAACATTTTTTTATTTATTTCTTAGCATAATCTTAAAACTCCTTAAACTATTATTATTATCTATAAATTCTTCGGAGATAAATTTAGTTTAGAAGAAGTACAATTATAATTAATATAAAACAATTTTTTTAAATTTATGCACATCATCGCATATTTTACAATATGCATTTAAATAAATACACATGTATTCGTTGTTACGTATAAGATATTTTTCATTGCATATATGTTATTAAAAAAATAACAAATGAAAGTTGTTACATCACAATGTTTTATTTAATAACAATTATAGGTTAATTAATCAAACGAATATAATTCGCTTATATGTACATTTTAAGTAAAATGACTTTTAATATTCAAATACGTACAAAATAAGATTATTTTAATTATAAATAAAAGTAAATTTGTAATGTATAAAACTAAATTAGGTAAGCAAAATCTTGTTTATATATTTCTCTTGATTAATATTTATTTATATTTTTATTACAAGAAAGAAGTAAAAAATTGTACTAACGTAGTTAACTTAAATTATATAAATTTTTATTGGAAAAAATAATATAAAATATTCAGTAAATTCACTAATTTATATAAATTCACTTCTACATTTACAAAATTGTGAATAATTTTAAAAGAATTTTTAGAAGAAAGCACAAATAAATTTTTGTTCAAATCATTTGCACAAATCATTTTTTTGTACATATTTCTTAAAATTTTGATAGCATAAAGAACATAATTTAATAACACAAGTATTTGTAACATTTTTAAAAATATGAGACTTTGCACAAAATCTGTTATTGATACAGAAATAAATTGTTTACAAACGATTTATTAAATCAATTAATGTGAGGAAAAATTTTCGTTTTATTCAATAAAATAATGACAATGACACAAAGCATTTTGCATGTACAATTTTTTGCTTATTTATAAAATAATGAATTATTTGTATTAATAAATATAACTTGGCCTATATAAATACGTATAAAAAAATTCCACTTGGACGTATAAAAATACTGCACTGGTGCAAATATCTTTAATTGAACATTTAGGATAAATGAGTAAAAGGGGAATTATAAATTACAATCGGATAGTTTTACAAAAAACAATGTATATTTTATAAAGTGAAATTTTTTATTTTACATTTCTTTTTCAAAAGTTTTCTGTAATATTTGATTTTTTGTATAACTGGGTGTGTATGTATTTTGAAAAGAAAGTAAATGCTGCTATAACTATGAATCGACTAAGAATTTTATAAACAAATGTCCACAATTATACAGCTTTTTTTTTTAATCTGGAGTATGCAACAAAAATAGGAACATTTTTACAATATGCTCTAAAGAAAAAAATTATGTACAATTTAGTATATGTATATAACCAGCTATGTGCCACTGCTTAGATTAAATGATAAATGTACATAAATCAAGTTTGAAAAAACTTCACTCATAAATGTGAATAAAAATTATTACAGCTTTAATGTCAAAAATGTTGACTTTTATATATTTTCTTCCAAGTTAAATATAATATATAATTTATAATATGTATAAATTTTAATTATGTATGCTATTACAATGTAAATATCAAAACATACATAAATCAAATTTTATCGTTGCATATCTAAACAAATATTCTTTTAAAGTTGCACGTGTTGCACACTATTTAAGTTATATACAAAAGTGTACGTCTCAAACTTTGATTTTATGTTTAAACATTAATTTAATATAAAAAAAATATTTGTATTTTCTGATAGACAAAAAAGTTTAATAAAAAAAAAAAATTAACAAAAACTTGGTGTCTTCCACAATGAAGAGACCTTTAGTTCAACAATAATATTTTATTATTTCATTTAAAATGCTAAATTAAATACTAAATTTATTCTAAAAACCTGGTATTATACGACCTTTTTTTGCAGCTTTTTTCAGTTTATTTGTTTTTACATCCTTTTTCCTTTTCGTTATATTTTCAAATCTTTTTTGTTGCCTTTCTTGTTTTCCTTTTTCTATTCCTTGTTTTCTAGCTTCCCATTTTTTTTGACTATGTTTCTTTTTATTTTCCTCTCGTTTTATCGTTTTCTTAAGAAGCTCAGGATCATCTTTTACCTATAAAATATCAAATGATAATTATATTATTCATAATATAATATTTGTAATATTGATATTGATTAAAACAAAAGTTTTTAAATAATTTTTACTTTTTCTCCAGTAGCCTTTGCTAATGCAGATTTCCATGCATCTTTTTCTTTTATTTCTTGTGCTTTGTCTACTTCTCCAGCTTTTTCAAGTTCTTTCACTTTTTTTTTCTTTTCTTCTAATTGTTGTAAAATTTTTTTTGAATCTTTTTCAGTTTTTACAGGTTTTCTTTTGGTTCCAATTTCTGAGAAATCAAATTTGCTAAATACCATGTTACCTTTAGAATTAAAAATAGGTTTTTGCTTAGGTGCTTTAGGTGCATCATTTTCTTCTTTAATTTTTGGTTTTTCAACAGCCATTCTTTCTGTCCTTGCAAGCTTTTTTTGCATAAGTCTTTCATCTTTCTTTGATTTTTTCTGTATTCTATTTTTTAAACCTTTTTTAAGAAGTTTGTCTTTGTAATTTAATTTTTTACCTTTAAGTTCATTCAATTTTGCATGTAATTCTTCAAAAGTTTGTGCTCGTTTGATTTTTTCTCCAGAAGCAGAAAATGTTTTTACTAAAATAAAAATTTTTTTTTAATCTATGCAATTATAAATAAAAAAATGATATAGATAATGAGATTTACCCTTAGTTTTATTTAAATGTTCTTTTTCATGCTCCTGATGTCCATTTTGAGCAACTATAAATATTAAAAAAATAAATAAATATTTATACATTAATTCTGAAGGTTAGAAATAAAATTAATTTTAATTACCAAGTTCGTTAGTTGGTAACGGCATTATGGAAAACATTTCTGAAAGAAATTTATCTTCTTCAAGTAGCATTTGCTTAACTAATTTGCGATTAAAAGGTTTTATCGTTTTTAATTTCATTTTTAACTAGACTCACGTGCATACAGTTACAGCTGTAAATATAACCTAAAACATCTGTCAGCCGCATACACTTGTATATACTATTCAATTTTGGAATAGTTAAAAACGTCCAGCCAGCAGATGGCGTGTGAAATTTAAAATCAGAAGCTAATGTACAATTTAAAATAATAAGAACAAGCCAGTATTAAATATGAAAAAAAGATGTGTATTTTTCTATTAATGATACAAATAAAACAATTAGTTTTTATACACATATTCTTAAACATTACAATACAAATTACATAAAATACTCAACTTGATAAGTTATGAAATTCAAAACTTTCTTTTTACCTTACTACTTTTTGTATAAAATGCTTTATTTATTTTTTTTTTTTTTTTAATTATTAATTTTAACTCCCTTCTTCCATTAATCTGCAAGGTCTTAGTACAATTAATTTTTTTCCTGCTAAATCATATTTATCAAATAATGTTTCAACTCCTATAGAATCTTCTGCCGTTTTAAAATAAACATGACAATACCGAGTCAGAGTTTTTGGTAATAATTTAATGTAACTTATAGCAAGCGGGTCGAATTTTTCAAATAAATGTAAAATATAAGCACTACCACAATCATCAGGTATATTAGCTACTATAATCTCTTCTGCATTCAGAAGTATTTTTTTTGGCTCTTTATATAATTTAACTCTATCTTTTTTAACAAGATCAGGAATTTCATCATCACAAATAATATTCTTACTATCAAATTCATTATTACTTTCTGTATGATTAATATCATTAGATACATCAGAAAGAGAAAAAGTATGAGAACAAATACCTCGTAGTTTTAAAAGTTTTTTTGTTAAATCTGTATCAATTAGCTTATCGTGTGCTATGTTTTCTTGCGACGAATGTTTTAAAAACTGATATTTCAAATACTGTCCACTTGAATTTAACGTATTATCTGAAATGCTGCTATTACATATCGATGAATTATCATTATTTGTAATATTATTTACATTGTTAATACTATGTAAAATTGATTCATGATTATCATTATCATTGTTTGATTTTTGATTGATTAGAGTACATGAATTATTACTAAGTTTTATATTTTCAATCTTTAATGGCTTTCTCTGAAAAAAATTTCTTCTACCGTTGTTATCATTCTCTTGTAATTTATTCATAAAAATATCATTATTTCCATTTTTTGGTGCACTGTCGGAGTTTTGATTGTTTTTATTTTTAGGACGATGTGGTACAAGTTTTATCAAAGGATGATTTTTTAAATTGCAAACAGCTTTTTCAACATCTTCTAAACACGAATATTGAATAAATCGAAAACCTCTTTCGTCGCCTGCTGCTGTAATACTTGTAACTTTTCCGAATTCTGAAAAAATTTCGTTTATTTGACTTCTATTAAGGGCATGTTTATTAGGAAACAAAAGCCAATAATGTCCATTTTCGTCTTGAGACCACAATGGTCCATTATCCATTGTGAAAAAGTTTTTCTAAAATTTCTGCAATTATTCAAACGTTATAATAAAATATATTAAACGAAAAAATTAATTTATAAATTTATTTCCATACTTTCTACAACAACACTTGACTTTAAATAAAGGCAGTGCTTATATTTTAATGAGACATGTGATATTCTTTGATTACTTGTACGCAAAGAAAATATAAATATTTCTTAATTTTGTTCACTCAGTTTCTGAATTTGATAAATAAAAATAATTCGTTATAGTATGATACATTGAAAGTTTACCATGTGATCTTAATGTAATGCTAAATGTAAAATATAGATGGCATTGCAAGTATTTTAATTTCAATTATAACTATTAACATTCCATTTTTTGTTACTTAATTAGGTATGCAACTTTTTTTCAAAGTAAAAGGATTCTTTATATAAATTATTGTAAGAAATAAGTTTCTAACTGAAATTGAATTTTTATAAAATATTTAAAAAATGTTCGGTAATTAAATATATGAATGAATTAAAATATTTTTAATTGTTATAATTTATTTCATTTATATATAATATTGCATAATATATAAATATGTGTACATATAAATAATTAAATCATTTATTTTTATTCATTTAAAAATTGATGATTTCTTTAATTAAAAAAAATTGTTTTAAACATAAAAACAAATTGTAATAAAAATTTATATAAGCAATTCTTAGTAAAAACAATCTTTTATAATTTAAAATGTTATTATTACATATAAAAATATTATGAACATTCTTTGATTTTAAAGCTATTGTATAAAAGTAATAAAAATAGTTGCTTATATTCATAATAAATACATAAGTAATATCTTATAAATTTCAACATGTTGCTTCTATCATTAATCGACATGGACGCAATACCACTAACTTTTTGTTTATTAATAGTGTTTCATCAAATAATGTTTCAACTTTTAGTGCATCCTCAACTGTTTTAAAATAAACATGACAATAACGAATATTGGAGTTTGGTATTAATTTAATATAAGTAATAGCTATTGGTTCAAAATTATCAAATAGATGTAATATGTATGAAGCCCCAAAATTAGGGTGTATATTACCTACTATAATTTCTTCAGCATTTAAAATGATTTTTTTATGTTTATGATGTTTATTCATAATCTTTTCTTTTGATGTAATTAAGTCAGGAATTTTATCATCAAAATTTTCTATTTGATTTTCATCAATTGAATTTAAATAACTACTATTAAAGCTTTGACTTTCATCAAATTTTTGACTTTCGTTTGATTTTTCAGTAATAGAATTTTCTTTTGAATTATCCAAACTTTTTTCAACATATTTTGGTGAATTATCTGATGATAAACATTTTTCTACTTTAATTAGTTTGGATAAAACATTATCATTTTTTTTATTTTTCATATATTGATTAAGATATTGTATCTTTTTGCTATTGTTATCTTCTTTATCACTGATACCATTAGAAGTTTGTTTATTTTCAATTTCCTTCTTATTTTGCAGATCGGTACGATTTTCAGTTTTTTTTTTTTTTCTATTTAAAGGTTGAACAAATTTTATCGCTGGATTATTTTTTAATGCTTCAATGGCATTTTGAGCTTCACTTAAATTGTTGTATCTTACAAAGCGATATCCTTTCTCATCTCCTGTAGTTTTGATACTATGAACTTTTCCAAAATTCGAAAATATTATATTTATTTTTTCAACTGTAAGACTTAGTTTATTTTGAAATAATAAACAATAAGTTCCACTTAAATCTTTGTTGATTAGTTTGTTGTAATCCATAGTTAATCTAAAATAAAAATATTTATTTTTTCATTTGTGAGAATTTTTTAAAATTATTAAAGAATTAATATTGACACAATAATAAAATTTGGATACCTATATATAATATATTTTAAAATTTATAATACAATGATTTTTGTTCAATAGTTAAATATTATATATACTATTAAAATATATATTAATTATTTAATTTCTTTTAAAGTTGTCGGTAAAGTAAAAAAAAAGTACACTACAAAATTTTCTAACCTTATAATTTTTTAAAGACATTTGATAATTTTATATGGAATAAACTTTAAATAGTTATATTAAAATTTATAATTTTCTACTATTTTTAATGGCTTAATGTAATAAAAATAGAACAAATCAATCTATTACTAAAATATTATTATAAGAACAAACGCGTTGAGTTCTTTGAAAATAAAACATCGTCGGCATACTTAATTTCATTTTAAAATTTCAGTATGAAATAAAAAACAGATACCTTCTAAATAAACTTTTAATGGTAACAAATTTTCAATGCAGATATGATTTTCAGAGTAATACTAATGTAAAAAATCAAATTAGAATTGCTTTCAATACTTTTTTGAGAATTAATAAAACCATTTTAACTTGAAAAGTTTCTTTACTGAACCAAACATTTTAAGAATTTGTTAAACACATATTAACGTAATGCTTAATAACTTTTTAAATATTTGTGACTTTAATCGTAAATTTTGTATTTATAATAAATCCTCATTTATTCTTTAAAATATAAAAATTGAATAATTTTTAAATAAAATTAAAAAATTGCTATTATAAAAATTAAATCGAAAACGTATTATTTTTAAAATTGTACTTAATAAATATTTGTTTCGTTTGATTTTAAAAATATAAATGAATGCAATAAAAATAACTAAATAAATAATTGTTTTTAATTACAATAATAAAAAAGTAAAATATCAATTTTGAATTTTCCCTCTGAACAAAAGATTTACAATGGCTGTGTAAAATAAAACCATCTTGGGTTTTGCACAATACCATACGCAATGTCGTAATTTACTTTTCGTCGCCATTGGACGAACATCGGACAACACTGTGTTGGAGGGGAAATACCGCTACAAAGAAGACTAGCCTTTTTAAGTACTAGCTTTCCAAAATTATAATTTATAAAAAATTATAACTGAAAAAATAAAAATTCAAAAAAATAGATTAAATTCTTTTTAATAGAAATCAAACATTTTATGCTTTTAAATTGTTCTATATCAATATTGGAGAAAAAAATAAATAAATAAAAAAAGATAATACTTTAGTGGGCGGAGTTTGAGAAGATTTGTTACCTATACCAATACCAACAAATCAAAAAACAGCGCGAAATTCAAATTTAGATAATAACCACAAAAATCTATCGTTTGATTTTAGATATTAGCGGCTCGCAAAATAAATTTGTTATTTATATATGTGTTACTCATAAAATTAAGAGTTTAAACATTTGTTTATCTAGGATACTAAACATCGATAACTGGATATGTTTAAGTTTATAAAAAAGTAATCTTCAATTTGAATATACGTTTTTCAGTATATCGTTGTATATCAAATAATGAATTTATAAAATAAAATAATAATAATATCGCAAGATTTTCAATCGTCCAATAATATCGAGAAAAAGATTGCAGATGCAATCTCAGTCTTCATTGTTCACGCATTAATGCGCACACATACGCAAGCACATCTGATGCGTCGTAACGTATGCAAGGAAACGTAGCCGAGACGGAAAACAGCTCACGCGGGCATCGAGATTCACGATTGGTTCTGGCGATCATGGCCGCGCGACTTTCGCGACGCATGCGCATTGGGCTTGCTGCACGCGAACGCACACACGGGAAAGAGACACGAAGAGCGTCGTCGCGAATCAGACAAGGACATCCGGTGCGTAGCCTCGCAGGAGGAACGGAGAAAGAGATACGAAACTCTCGCGCACGGAGAGCGAGCGAGAAAAGAGAGAGTCGGCTCGGCTTGGAGGAGAGAAAAGGCAGCGGGCATCGAGAGAGAGAGAAAGAGCCCGGAGGAGCGAGACTCGGCGCCGCAGACTGTGTGGAGCTGCGGAGAGTGCGGAGAGAAGAGAAGCGAGTGTGTGCTGGTGCGTGTGCCGTGGAGAGGAGACTGTTGCGTTCGCCTTGTAAGGCCGACGACGACGAAGACGACACCAGCAGCAACAGCGATAGCTTCGTCGTCGCGGTGTATGCGTGTATCTCGCGAGCGCGCTACTTGACGTGTGTTATACACGTCCGAGTCTCGGCTTCGACGACGACAACGACGACTACGGCGAGCGCCAGAGTACACGGAGACGCATTAAGCCTACCCAAACAAGCCCCACCAAGTGGATCATCTCCTGGGATCGGTCTACGAGGCCAAAGCGACCTTGAAACTGTGTATACGTAAAACGACAATCCGTCAAAGAAACATAAAACGAAGCGAGAGCAAGCTTATAGAGCCTAAGAGAGCCAGACAGATATATATATATATATATATATACATATATACATATACATATATACATATACATATATCTACATATATATACCTATATGTATATCAAGAGATAGTGTGCGTGTGAGCAAGTGAGAAAGAGAATAATAGAGAGAGAAAGAGAATAGTTTTTTTTGTTCGACGTCGTATTTTAACAGCGAAGTATATACATAAAAGTAGCGAGCGTGATATTAAATAAAGAGAGGAGGAGGAAGTAGCTGCAAGGAAATTATCATCGTCAAATGTAGTTTGGTGCACACAACGAGACACCGAAGCGCGAACGAAGGTGGAGCGTGAGTCTCTCTTTTTCGACCGCGAAGAAGAACGAGAGAACGAGCACGATAGCGAGACGCAAGACAAAGAGGAGCAACAGCAGCAGCAGCAGCGGTACGGCATAACCTCAAAACAGAGAGTGTACGTGTGAGAGTGTGTTACGTTGCAAGTCGACTTGGTCGCGCGCGCTGTACGTTTGGTGATTTGATTGCGCGAGTGTGTACAACTCGAGAGGAGATAAGGATAAAAAATTGCAATAAAAAGGTCGCAAGAGTATAAGCGAAAGAAGTAAAATAATAAAGGAGAAATAAAGGAGCGCGCAGCAAGCGAGCGAAGAGTTAGCGGTGCGAGGGATTTTGGCGCGGCGTTCCCCGGTTGATGGATGAAACTGGCAGGATGCTGCAACATAGTGGATCTGGCGTCAGTTTGATGGGCGGTAATCAGGGACAGGGGGCTCAGAATACCGGAGGATACGGGAGCATGGGTCCCGTCGATGGCTCCGCGGCTCAAGGCCCCGATCAGGCGGTTGAGGCGCGCAAACAGGACATCGGCGACATTCTACAGCAGATTATGAATATCACCGATCAGAGCCTCGATGAGGCACAAGCAAGGTACTTTATCTTATTTCTTTCTTTTTTCCGTGTTTTGGGCTTTGCATTCGACGACGATAACAAAGAATTCGCGGGCTCTGTTTACCGTGAATTTTATTCTTCTTCTTTTTGGGGCAAGTGGGCAAAACGGGTTTTCTTTTCCATCGAAATGATATAAAGGATTGATTGCGAATTTTTTTTTTTTTTTTTTTTTTCAAAATTCACAAAATAAATTACTTTGTTTTTAAATTTTTATTTGGTAAAAGTTGATCAATATTTTTTAAATCAGATTTTCTTAGCGGTAAATATTTTAAAACCGATTTGAATTTAATCAAACGTAACATATTCGTTGTTTGGGAATTTTAACAAGTCTGTTTATTTTAATTTATTTATAATTATGTTTATTATAATTCCATTTTTAATGGCTTCGTTTGTTTCAAAAATATACCTTCAGATTATAACAATAAAATTCGCATTTTCAGAAAGCACACGTTGAATTGCCACAGAATGAAGCCAGCTTTATTTTCGGTGCTGTGTGAGATCAAGGAAAAAACTGGTAAATAAAAAACATCTTATTTAATAATAATTATTTTTCTTAAAATTATTGGGGTGAAAGAATTTCGGTATGAATTCGGTAGCGCAATTACACATTGTACACAACAACGCAATCTTGAAGTTTGTTTTTAAGCTAAGATTCTGTTGTCACAATTATTTGATAAATTCGAGTCTTATCGCACACCGTCGGTAATATGATTGTGTACGTGAAATCTCGAGTGTTCTTTTCTCACGATTTTGAATCGTGTTACTTATCTTTAGATTTTTACCAGCCAAAATAATATCTACCGTAATAATTTAAAACAAATACGCGAGTCCTTCAAATATTTTTATCTTAAACTTAAAATCAGTGACCTTGGAAATACCGGCTGATTTGCAATAGCTAACTTGTTTTAACAATTTTCATGTTTGGATAAGAACTGAAGAAAAGCGTTTTACATTATTTATCATCTTACAGTAAATTAAGCGAAGAAGTAATTAAAAAATTATGAAATTTTTAAACGATGATGGATCTTTTGAAAATGCCACATTTAATAGCTTTTAATCTGTTTCGTAACCAACGTGGTTTTAAATCTATGCTTTTTAGATCGTCGCTACGCGACATACCATCATATCAACAATCCATTATTCAGCCATAATTCTAAGCATCCTCGAAAAATATTTGTATTTCGTTGAAACTCGCTCAACGCGACTATACTCGTATAACTCTTTCGGTTATCTTTCCTTATTTCCTCTCATTAATAAAAAAATTAAAAGGAGAGAGACAGAGAGAGAGAGAGAGAGAGAGAGAGAGAGAGAGAGAGAGAGAAAGAAAAAGAGCGCATTACTAATCCAGCCGAAAGATCAATCGTCAACTCGGGAGAAGCACAGCCCAAATTCATAGCGATAAAATAAAAATAAACGAGAATCTCGGCGCATCGTAAAATAAGGATCAATTCATCCGACGAGAAAAAGAGGGGGTGGGGAAAGAGCTCCGACTGGAAGATAATGAAATTGAAAATTCTATCGCCCCCCCCCCCCCCGACTGTTTTTTATTTTTCGCGCGGTTACGCTCTGATGGTGTACTATACGAGGAGAGTCAAGTAAGAGTGCGTATATAGAGTGTGGGTGCCTCTCTCCCCCGGAAACACATTTGAAACTCGTAAACATAATTTTTATGCGTTGTTTAGATTACTTTACGCGCGGATAGAGAGACCGCGAAACGCGCAATTATTTCGAGACGAAAAAGAGAATAAAGAGGGGGAGATAGCGAACGCACGTAGTGGAAGGCTTTTTTCATCTCCCTCTTTTGTTGTGTGTCTCTCAAGGGAAAGGCGTCGGAAAGGCCCCGCGTAAAGTGGTCTCTCTCTCTTTCTCTCTCTGGCTCCTGATATACCACGCCCCTCGTATACGTATACGTACATACGTGTATATTTCCCTCTCCCGTACGATGTGCATCGGGAATAAACGGGCATACACATGCGTATCTCACTTTTGTCGGCAAGGCTTCCTTTCTCTCTCTCTCTCTCTCTCTCTCTCTCACACACACATATTCTCTCTGCTCACGTGCTGCTGCTATGCGCCTACGACGTATTTGCGCGCGCGCTTATACGTAGGAAACGTTTTCCGTGCTCGAGACTCACGCCGGTGGACTGCCGAGAAGGGAAGGAAAAATATACGGCCGAATGGAAAATTGACTTTCGCCGTCGGGAGACATATGTATGTATGTGGCTATTCTGGACTGCTCTTTTTTTTTTCTCGCTCTTCTTCTTTCGTACGTTTGCCAAGATTGTTCGTCTTCGTACGGAAACGTTCCGTTGAAGAGTTTGAATCTTTTATTTATATATGTCGAATCATTCAGAATAGGATTAGTTCGAATGAAAATAGATGGCTCAAATTATTATCAAGTTTATTATTAGCATATATAACATTCTTTGTCTCTAAGGTTAAATTAACATCGTTGCTTAATAATTTATTGTTTTTTTACTTTTACGCAATTACTTAGATCGGGTTACTGAACAGAGATAACGATTCTCGTAGCATTATGTAGGCTGATAATTTTTCATTCCCGTCAAACTAATTAATTTATTGAAATTCTCCTTTAATGAGTGGCTCTGCAATTTAAATTAAAAATTTGATCTTTGATATAAAGCCTCTGGTGGGTAAAAAGATTTTTTTCTTTTAAAAATTAAAACGAATAAAAAATTTGTAATTGCCAATTAAAAATATTTGATACTTTAAATGCGTTAATTATTTTTAATTCATAAATTATTAAAATCGTTATATATAATACATTAACACATTTTATTTTCATTCACTTAAGCAAAGGTAATTTATATTTAAATCCGCGAGTTTAATAAACGTTTAATCTCAAATAAATTTTCAAAGAAATTAGAAAGTCCTCAAAATACAAGATTGACGCGAACAATACAACTATGCCATTCCCGCTCTTCGACTTACTAAATTGCGCGCGAGCGCGCGTAGTTTTTGTGTGAATAAAACAAAGAAAAGAATTGGAAGAAAAGCTGCGAAAAGAATGGATAATTTATTTTGTCGCGAATAAAAGAGATGAAAGAAAAAAAGAAAGAGAGAAATAGAGGGAACGAGCTTTTGAGGGAAAACGAGCTCCGGAGTGAATGACGAAGATCGCCGTATAGCTGGACAAGAAGGAGGTACAGAGAGAGAAAGATGGAAAATACGGAAAATATCAGAGCGAAAGAAGGAAGAAAACACAAGAGGAAGCAGAGCTCGCGCGCGCGCAACGAGTGCTAGGAGAGTTTATGGGCAATGGCTGACGAGGCAGTGAAAAAGTAATAAAACCAAGAAGAGCATATAAACGCTATGTTAAGCAGACCGTTTTACCAGTCATTTAATATAATCAACATGCGAGCGCGCAACTTGGAATAACTTCAGATCGGTGTTCTTTTCCTTTCTCTCTCTCTCACACACACACACACGCGCGCGCCCTTGCTGTTTTAGCGCGTTTCTTTACAATATTTTAACGACCGTTTCTACCGCTCTTGTCGTGATTGTTTGTAACGCTTATAACTCTTTTAGTTTAATAAAAAAATTCAATGCTTTTGAGAATTATAAGGAGAGAATAAAAATCGTAGGGTTGACGCGCGTTATAAGCGCTAGTCGATTAATGGATTTTTGTCGTGTTAAGCTAATCCACAAAGTGCTGTATAATAATTTTTGTCTAAGTTATGCAAATAGTTCTTCGAACGTTATTTTCCAGATGAAAGTTATAATTTAGTGTTTTAGAAAGTAAGAAACTAAACTTCTGAGTTATTTATACCTACCGTGAAGTACAACCGCTTTTTTAAGTCACTCGACTGTAAACATTTATAACCTTAATTACATTAGGTTGCTCTATTGTAAACACATTGCGGAAATCAATTTATTTTAAAGGCTTGCTTCTTTATCGTGACTCTTTATTTATTAAAATCTGTACATAGTCCAATAATGTAATTAGGATTAACAAATCAATTCAACTTGATTATATACAATTATAAAAAAAAAAAAAAAAAAAAAAAGTAAATAAATTCGTGAGACAAACAAATTTTTACGTAGAAATTTTTTCGCGACTCGGCCAAACATACAAAAGCTTGATAAAAAGCGTATCGAGAAAAGCCTAATAACGTCCTCTCGAGCGCGCGATAATTTAGGTATTTCAATTTCCTACGCTGAGCCTCCTTACAGGGTGCGGGATTACATCTTTTTGGGCATCCTTGGTCATTTTGGACGCAGCGCGAGTCCGACTCCAGAAGTATAAACGATTGGGCTCTCGCGGGAAAAGAGAACAGCATCCATCGCACGACCGAGCGAGCTTCGCACGTATGCAGCGAGCCTCGCTCGGCCAAAAAACTCGCAGGCTTTTCCGAATCCTAATCCCCCCCTCTCTCTCTATCTCTATCTCTATCTCTATCTCTATTTCTATCTATCTTTCCCGTTCTCCCTCGACGTCGTCGCAGTAACTGCCTTTTTGGACATCCCTTGACAGCGGGTGGTGCTCCGAGAGAGATTCCAACTAGACGGGATTCGTTTGGCGTGGTCTAATAATAAGTTACCGCGTGAGCTGCCTCCTCTCTCTCTCTCTCTCTCTCTCTCTCTCTCTCTCTCTCTCTCTCTCTCTCTCTCTCTCTCTCTCTCTCTTTTCTGTTTTTATCTCTCTTCCTCTGTCTTTGGATAGTTGAGACTTTAAAGAAAGTCAAGGCTTGGAGAGATCTTATATCTTATGCTCGGAATACAGTGGGAAAAAAGCGTTGGTTGAGAGTGGGAGGAGAAAAGTCTAAACGTGAAAATCGAATTTAGATTTTCGATTGTAAGATTAGCTTGCATGCGAACGCCGTTGTTTTAAATGAATTTGAATTTTCGTTCGACGGGTGTCTAGACTGTTTTTTTTTTTTTCACCCTATTTTAAAAATTATTCAAATGTTCGTTAAAACAACTTGCAAGTCTCGTAATTTGAGCGATAAAACTTTTATTCAATATTTCTATAAATAAATGATTTTTTAATTCTTAGTTGAGTGGCAGACGTAGACACGGGTTTATCTACGAAATTTAATTTGGCGGTTTCAAATCAGTGACTCAATCATCGTTATGAAAAAAAAATAACAATTAAAAATCTATACCCCGAATTGGCTAAAATCCAGCGCAAATTCTATTTCCGTGGTACACGAAAATCGAATTATACTTGTGTTACGCTGTGCCCAAAAAACTCTCGTCGAGTTTTTTCTCCCGAAGCAAAACGAGTTATTCATTTAATTTCGCCGTATAGAGATATTCGATTCTTTGCTAGAACTTATAATGCAACGTCGGGGGAATCGTTTGCTGTCCGTTTTTTTTTTTTTTTTTTTTTTTTTTTTTTTTTTTTTTTTCTTGCCGAATCGTAGCAACTTCTCTCATCGGTCCGATCGAGCTGCGATAATTTATTCACGCAGCTCCCTACTGTTTTCTTTTAATTCCGCGCCTCGATCCTCCTACGTGTCTTCTCTCCTTCCTCCGATCATATATTCCTATCTTCATTATTCGTGACGTGCGAGCGAGCGAGCAGCGGCAAAAAGAAGGGGAAAAAAAAGAAGAAAGAAAAATAAGGAGAAAAGAACAGCAAAGATGGAAGTAGGAATAATAGAAAGGTCTTGGAAGACTTTCCATGTATAGGTAGAGAACGAGGGAGGAGGAAGGTATATAATCGGCGCACGCACGGATGCCTCCAAAGTCGCTTTATCAACTCTTTCTGCGCATTCGCACCTAAAGAGAGAAAAAGAGCGAGAAGGAGAGAAAGTGAAAAAGGAGAGAAAAAAGTAGAGGATAGCGAGCTCTCGCGATCTTTATTTCTCTCTTTTTCTCCCCAGTGGCATTGAAAACGTCAGCAGTTCGATATCGACTCAGCTACGCCATTGACGCTGAATACCCAAATACCCTTTTTATTCTACCTGCTCTCTTTTTGATGCTTCTTCTCCCGTTTTCCGTATATATAGCGTTACGATTACGCTGTCGGATAATTAGATTTATTCGAAAGTACGAGCGATAGTCGTTGCAGTGACGTTGATTTCGGATTCTGATGCTAGTTTTGTTATTTAAATCGAAAAAAAAAAAAATGAAAAAAAAAAAAAGAATAAAGGAAAAAAAAAGATACAAATTATTAACACTGCAATTTTTATTTGCAACGAACATCATTACGTGCCATGCGCGATATTAATATCATTATATAAATGCGGTTTATTGCATTTCTCGTATTTTACAATACCGAATTAACTTTGGCGGTATCGTTTTTCAGTCGGAAACTTAAATTAATATCAAAATCCGCGATTTAATTGTATTTCGGATGCACAATCCTCGTAATGCAAAAAAAAAAAAAAAAAAAAAAAAAAACGTAAAAAATGTCAATGAATTTTTTAAGCAAAAATACCGCGTGCTTCTCGTTTCTCTCTCATTCTCTTCTTCTATGTCTATCTCTTTCGTACACCCCGCGAACTCGCTCGTTTTCGGCGTAACACAAAAATGTCTTTCGCTTGCGCTCGGACAAAGCTAATCGTGAGAATATCATACGACTCTAGAGAGTCAACGTTCTCCTCCTGCTCCTCCTTCGCTTCTTTCTCTTTGTTTTTTTTTTTTTTTTTTTTTTTTCTTTATCCTCGCATCCGACTTATTTACGCTCGAAGCTCGTTCGCTCTCAGGTACGCGTTCTTTCATTCCCTTTCTTTCTCACTCTTCTCTCCAATCGCGTCCTCTTTTGGTCGCTTAGAGGAGGTGGCTGTCTCTCTCTCTCTCTCTCTTACTCTTTACTTTTTTCACCACAGGCAAATCTCTTTCTCTCTGTCGCGAGAGAAAGAGAGAGAGAGAGAGAGAGAGAGAGAGAGAGAGAGAGAGAGAGAGAGAGAGAGAGAGAAAGAGATCGGCATCTCTTTCTCTCTTGCATCGTCTTTTCTCCACTTGATCTTTGAATGCCTCGGCCCTATAGCATGCAGATGGGCTTCGATCTTCCGTCTCTTTCTCTCCTTCGGTACAGCAGTCAAGGTGAACCGGCCTTCCTTTCTGCCTCTTGGACGACGACGAGCTGCTGCCGCCGCCGCTGCTGTTGCTGCTGGTTGTTGGCTGCTGCTCGCTGCTCAAAACTTTTTCCCCCCTGCGTTCGTTCCTTTTTTTCTCCTCTTATATATACGACCCGACAGAGAGCTGTGCGCATCGCCTTACCGCCGCCTTCTACTCGCGCGCGCATATATATATATATACATACGCGCTTGAGCGCCTTCTCTTCTTCTCGACCCGACTAACGAGCCATCCTCTATATCTTTCCCTCTCTCGCTCTTTTTCTTCCTTTCTTGATGCCTCCCCATACGTACTTTCGTTCGTTCGTTCGTTCTTGCCGCTCTATAGAAATACCGAGGGAAAGAGCAAGATGAGCGCGCGAGCAGCGCGAATCGATGCATCGCTCGCCGGGCATTCCTTTTATAATCTTCCAAAGGTAGAGAGACGGAGAGAGAAGCCGATCGCTTCGTTGCCCTGCCTCGTGCTCTTTCGAATTTAAGGGCAAGAAAAAGAGTAGAAACCTGGAGAGTTACCGTGCAAACCGAGGGAGAGAGAAAGAGAGAGAGAGAATGAAAGAAAAAATGAAGTAAGAAAATTGTAGAGCGCGCGAATCGTAATCTTCGAGTGGCTCTCAAACACTTAAATTGTTTTCAAAGTATCCTTTTCTTATCTCGAAAATGTTCTCATTGAAATATAATCTAGCATGTAGTAAGTTTTTATTTTATTTATATTATTATTTTATATATAATTTAACGGCGTCGACTGTGATTTTTCGATTATTATGTTTATTATCAAATAATTATATAGCTGGATATTCATACCACCTATTATCGTTGCGAAAGCCAAATAAAATTAAAAAACTAATTCTTAATAAGCTTTAAATTCTTGACGCACGTTTTATAACCAAATCAAATGTTTGATCAGATAAAGGCGCTAATAAAAATTAGAGTTACGATAAAATTAATGTTTACTCGAGTTAGATATAAATTTAATGCCGCGGAAGCATAAAACGTTAACTCGAGTATTATTACATTTATATTTCAACTTGGATTTAAAACATTTACAATGTCGTTCGTAAAATCTCATGCGTGAGAACGCATTCTCAATTTGTCTTTCATATTTACAATTTTAATGCCAGGCCATTACCTACGCATAACGATGTTCGTGCTGCACGAAATTACCGATTTTCTCAAAATTCACGCGCGTAAGTAATAATCCATATAAAAAGCTTAACTTTGTTTTTAAATATTTGCCAATTTGTGTTTGCATTACCGATTATTACAAATTATAACCTGAACAAAAGAAAAAGAAAAAAAAAAAAAAAATACAGTAACTTCCACCTTTTCCTCTTTTTTATGATTTGAATTTCATTGTTTTTCAGCATACAGATAGTGTATGAGATATATTTAATCGCGATAAGCTTCTTTATAAACACGCATATCCCTTCTCTTACCGATACATTTTTTCCTCTTCTTTCTTCGTTCGTTCCGCGCCACTCTTACACGTACGTAAGACAATAACGACGGACATTAACCATTATATATTCTCGTACATCGTAAAAGCAATACCGTAAAAGCGTATCCTTCTTCATTTTTCCAAAATTACCATGCACGCTTTTGATTTTATAATATTCAACGGGCCAATAATTATAGCCGAAGCGACGGTCCGCGAAAAGGAATTTATCTAACGTATATTATACGGGTCGACGGCCCGAGAGCGCTTCTCATTCTCTCTATTACTACTTTAGGCTCGCGTGTTTACTTTTCTGTTCGCGCGCCGCTGCTACCGCCGCTGCTACCGCCGCTGTTGCTGCTTTTGTTGCGCGGTTATGTAACGCGCTTTTCTATTTTACCGCGCGAATTTTCGTTTGTTTGCCTCTCGGCGACGACTAAACAAAAATAACAAAAATTTTCCGGATTTTTTATTTGCGCGCGACATAATAATAAATTATATATACTCGTAGGGGAGGCGCCGGGCAAATTAAAAAAAAATAAAAGAAATGTTTGTTAAGAATATTCTTTGTGGTTAAGATAAAAAGGTAGCCAAACGATAATATTTTAGGATAGCTAAGCTTGGTAAGCCAATAAATTTTTTTTTTTTTCAACGTAGTCGTCGGTAAAAAGTTTTATTCGGTATATCGAACGACGCGTTCGTCTAATTAATGATCGTTTGATATTCATTCACAATTATAAATAATAAAAAAAAAGAAGTTAATTAAAAAAAAGTTGGCAGCGGCAAATATCCAATTACGTTAGATTACGTTCGATTTAAGCGTCTTCGGCTTAAAGCGATCTCGCGCGCGCCCGTACGCGGACGCGTGTAACGTTGCACAGACCGAGCGCGCAATTAAAATGCGCAACTTTATCGAATTTATGGAAATGCATAAAGTTAAAGGTTTAACGTTGTAACTGATAAGCGCAGCGTTATACCGAACTCGTGTAAATTCCATAAAAGCCATAGCACTCGTCGTTCGCGCGCGCGCGCGCCTGCGTGTACGACTATAAAGTTATCAAAAAGAAAGAAAGGAAAAAAAGGGAAGTACGAGAGAGAAGAAAGAAAGAAAGAAAGAAAGAAAGAAAAAAGAAAGGAGATTCTATCCGCGTCATCCATAAAATTTCGCAAGCCGCACTGTTATTCTCGTGTTTAAAAACAGTCTATTCCAACACATTTTCAAAGTGTATTTTTACAAGCGTGTGCTCGTGTACATACCACAACCGTACAAGTGCGAAGAATAATAAAAAGCCGGAATAAAGCCAATCCATGTTATCCCCTCATCTCTCTCTCTCTCTCTCTCTCTCTCTCTCTCTTTCAACCACGATGCACTTCTTTACTTTATTCTCCCTTCTTCACCTCTCTCTCTCTCTCTCTCTCTCTCTCTCTCTCTCTCTCTCTCTCTCTCTCTCTCTCTTTTTTTTTTTCTTTAGCCTTTATCAGAACGAAACCATAAAAAGCATGCATTTGCGTATACGGTAACGCGGACTCATTCGAGGACCAACATCATTCGATCGCCCGCTTTGCGGAAGTCGGTGCATTATGTGCTCGAGTACGATCGCGCGCGAGAGACGCGAATTAAGAAGAAACTTTGAAGAAAGGGTTGAAGAGGAAAGGGAAGATAAGAGCGGATCAAAGCCCCGATATGTATTATATGTAGATATAGATGTGGGTTAGGGGCCTAGCGATTTAACAAACCATACATTATGCCACGATAAAATCTCTCAAACCTATAAACTTCACTCGGATAGGCAGGCCGTACACGCGTGCCGCGTGTAGGTTAGTTGCTGAGACAGAAAGAGAGAGAGAGAGAGAGTATGTTACGTCATAAAAATCCAGTAAAATAAGCTCGTAAAAAAAAAAAGAAAAAGAGAGCTTGCTTTCCGCTCGAGTAAAAAAAGCCCCGCTACTATGTTGTGTGTGCGCATTTCTCGTGAATGTTGTTTCTCTCTCTCTCTCTCTCTCTCTCTCTCTCTCTTTCTCTCTTGCTCGCTCGCTCGCTCGCTCGTTGGTCTGTATCGTGCAAGGTGTGTTCGGATTCTTCCTTTTTTTCTCGTCATATCGCGCTCTCGCGTTTTAGTGCGAGACGAGCGAGCTCGTCGCATAAACCACTCCATTTTTTTCCCTCCTTTTCGTTCTTTACCTTTACACGCCGAATAATTGCTTCATTCGAGCGAGCCGAAAATCTTTGCGATTTTAATGCCGCAGATCAACTATGAAGAGTACTTTGCGTTATTTTGCTACAGTGTAGTAGTTTTCTAAATTTTAAAGCCAAATTTTTTACTCCGTATAAATTTTATTTGATATTTTAAAACGTAAACGAATAGTATTATGTACAAAATTTTTCCGTCAATAAAAATTGAGATTTTTAACAAATAGATTCTTAAAATGTATTTATACATTACAGTTAATTAAATAGCTGGGTGAGTAATTCACTTACAAAGCTTTCGACTTTCTCTCTTCGGATTCATAAAAGAAAAACTTAAAAAACTTAATTTTCATGTACGCAACAAAAGTTAATTAGCTCGAACACAAAAGCAAAGATAAAGAAAAAGAAGAAAAAAGAAACAATTAGCGAAACCACGATGCATATCACTTGACGGTTAAATCACGAGCTATCTCCTTTCAAATCCAGGCACATTTCTCCATCGGTAAATTTTTTCCGACGTGCCATCCGGACTATCTTTTTCTCTCTTTCTCTCACACCATAACTTCAGTACGAGAGAAAGCATCGAGGCGCACCTCGAGTAGCAAACATAAGCTAGACGTAGCGCACTGCAACAACAACTCGGTCAAATCGCTGTGCTTCTTACTCGTAAGATCGAGATCTTGCAAAGGAACTCACTTTCTCGAAAAAAAGAGAGAGAGCGAGAGTGAAGGTGTACACGTAAGCGTGCATATGAGGAGTACAAAGAGAGAGAGAGAGAGAGAGAGAGAGAGACTCAGAGAGTCGTAGCTAATTAGACTGCGTCATTCTTAAAGCGTTCCGCTTGAAAACCGGCCGCCATCGCCGCCGGCGGCCAGATCATTTCACCCTCTTCTCTCCCTCCTCTCTCTCTCTCTCTCTCTCTTTCTTTCATTCTCGTGTTCTGTCTTCGTTCCTCCTCGCTCTTAATCGTATGGTAATTCTATGGAGATTGCATGGGAGGAGAAGGAGAAGGAAGAGAAGGCGGAGAAGGCGTGGAAGGAAGCGCTCGCTATCTTTCGCCCCCTCGAATCGCTCCTTTTCTCTCTCTCTCTCTCTCTCTCTCTTCGAGCGTGTATGGAGAGAACCCTTGTATGGGTCACCGCGCTCTCTCTCTCTCTCTCTCTCTCTCTCTCGCTTATACTCACCAGTACTTTAGCTCAACTTTTTACGGGACTTTATCGGTACCTTTTGCGGTTCGAGAGAGTCTGGAAGGCGTTTGCGACGAAAGACTTTTTCGTTCGGACCGAGAGATTCCCTCAAAGATCACGGCTGCCCGAGATATGATACCCTTTGGTCTGCCTGTACCTGAAAGAGAATTTTCGATTTTGGAGGTTTCTCTTGGATTTTTATTCTTATTGGACCGTAGGATAACAGCTTTTGTACGCGAATAAGTTTTTTAAATTTATGAACTTCCGATATTTCGAAATGCGTTATTTTGTCCTGTATTTTTTTCACATTTTTATTTAAATTCATATGATTTGTTTTTTTTCAACTATTTTTTATTACCAAAAAATATGCAAATATTTTCTTTTTTGTAAATCCATGACAAATGTACCGACTTATTTAGCTTTATTTATATTTACTTGCTTATATAATAAAAATAAATAGGTTATCGATAAAACTTTCCTATTAATAAAACTAAGCGCATAACAACGCATATTACAATGTACTTTACATAATGCTATTGAATTACATAAAATATTTATTTATGTTACAAAAACAATCTGTTACAATTTATATTCTATCACCGAGACAGCATAAACAACTTCAACTTCCATCATAAAAACTTTCCTTCGCGTAAACGAAATCCTCTCTCGCGCTCACTTCGGAAAACGTAAAATCAATAAACACACGTGTTCGTCGCAACTAAAATTTTGCGCACAAAAATCGCGGAGTAGCCGATGCGCTTTAATTCGCGCGACTCACAAAATTTCCAAAGTGGCACGCACTCGTGCAAATACTCGTATAGCTCGACTGCAGGGTATCGGTAACCGCAGACGCCGCAGACCAAGGATGAAAACGAGTGCGCTCGCGGCGCGTAACGAGAAGGAAAAATGAAGACGAAGCGATAGGTAAATTGCGGCCCACCCTCGAGATAACCCCGAAGCTAATAGCCGTTGGCATTGCTACTATCGCCGCAGCTATCCCGTCGACGAATAAGCATCGCGTCGCTCTCATAATTCGCCTCGCGAGTTTACACGAGTTTCGCTAGCGATGTAACAAGATGCACACCGTGGCTTCACTCATCATGGATGAACGATCAACTTTTTGCGTGTATGTGTAATATATATATATTAGGCGTTTTTAATGAAAAGCCCTTCATTATTTCTCTCGGAAAGAGAGAGAGAGAGAGAGAGAGAGAGAGAGAGAGAGAGAGAGAGAGAGAGAGAGAGAGAGTTTCGTACGTTTGTTGGGTGATGGGAAAGTGCGTATACGATGATTTTTATCGGCGCTCGGCTTATCGTTAAATTTACCTTCTCGTCTTTACGAGTCGTAATCCAGGAATCGTCAATTTGGATCTGGTTAAATTTGAAGGGTTGCTCGAAGCATCTTTATTATTGTCGTTCGTAAGCAAAGTATCGAAATTATACATAAAATAGAAATAAAATTTAACATGGTGGAAATGCTTGTATAGTAATTTTGATGAAAATTATTTACTCTTGTATATTGTTATTGCGCATGTAAATTTGTAATTAGCATTTTGGTCAATTTTACCAAAATTTTATTTAATCCACAAAATGAAGGAAAAAATACTATATTCTATTGAACATTTTCGTGAACTACTGCAACGACGCTTAATTTTTTTTTTCCATTCTCATCTTAATTAGTCAAAATGTTTTAATTAAATTGAGGATCAACGCAGATCTACGACAGTTTGAAGAGTTAAAAATTAAAATATCACTAGAAAAGTTCTTTCTATACGAAGTTTAAGAAAAAGTTTACCAATATAATTTAGCCTTTCCCCTCCCTCTCCCATTTTCTCTCCCTCTTTTCCTCTTTCTCTCTTTCATCAAGGGGTTAAGACTAGGGTATAGTTCTCTCGACGGGACTACTACAACTACAACAGTAGCTTCCCGAAGTATTCGCGTCGGTGGTGGAGCGCGAGTGAGAGCAAAGTTCGCGGGGTGCATTGGTATGCGCTGTTATATATGTATATATATATATATGTGTGTGTGTAAGTGTATTTATGTTGAAGCAGAGGCGGGCAGCGCGCGATGTGATGGTGCTTTCAGCGCTCGCAAAATTTCATTAAAATTCATGAAGCGTGCCGAGACGCGCCGCTGACTTCTGAATTTCTCTTCCGAAGAGAGAGAAAGAGAAAGAGAGAGAAACTACGAGACATACTAATATAGATATATAGGTATACAGATATGTATATCTGCTCTCGTGCATAGAAAAGAACAAACCGAAATAGGAGGAGTTTAGAGAAGATTCAAAGGGCAGAGAGTAAAGATTCGAAATATATAAGACGCTGCAACTGTTCTGTAGCTAAGGGGTGAAGACGAAGGAAGAAAAAAGAAGCATTGGCTGAGCAAGTGAGAGAGAGAGAGAGCGATAGAAGTGCATGAGCGAGTTATGAATAATGCAGAAAAGTTCTAATTGCGTAAGACAAAACTGTACTTGCAAAGAGAGAGAGAGAGAGAGCGAGCGAGAGAGCGAGAGAACGAGGGGGAGAGAGAAAAGTGAGCACGCGCGCGCAGGAGACTAACGTCGAGGAAGTTTGCAGCGCGGAAAAGTTGCCGCTTGTATTTTTTTTTTTTTTTTTTTGGCCTCTTGCTACACCGATGCTTTTCCTCTTTTCTTTATATATATATATATATATATATATATATATATATATATATATATATATATATATAAATAATGTCTTGTATAAGCTCGTGCATACTTGGATTACTAAATTTTTTAAAGCAAAGTTTCCCTTCAAGAATTGAACGAATGACATTAGGCATATTTAATGAGATAAAAATAATATACTATTACGAAGATTTCTGATCCGCGACAATTTTATAATAAATTTTACTTTCCTACCAATTGTATAAATTATTAATATCGTATGGAATATTAAATTTTGTTTGCATTTGATTAAATCGAAAATCAATTATTCCTTGTACACGTTTCATTTCTGAAAGTGGTTATGAATTTTTTTTGTTTTTAATATCTTCATGCATTAAAAATTTAAAAAGCATTTGTTAAATTCATTTCACTTTATCAGGCTTACGTTGTAAAAGTTCAACGTAACATTGAACATTCAAAAATATTCTCAAACTAATCAAACTCGTGAGAATAATTGAAACGGCGGATAAATAAAACATAAATGCAAAGCGAGTCTTTTTTCATAAATCCATTCATAAGTTCGTAATATAGATGTGCAAAGGGGTTACCATCGTAATATATTCACTCGGAGGCTCGTTCGCTTTTTCACTCGTGAATATTCATCTCCCTTTCGTTCTCTCTCTTTGTCTTCCGCTCGACCGAAGGCACACCGGCAGCGATAATAAGTAGATGTATGCACAATCGGCTCTCGCGCGGCGATATACTTATATATCCTCTCTCTCTCTCTTGCTTTTTCTCTTTCTCCCTCTCCCCCTCTCCAATGAGGGCTGCGCGCAAGAAAGTAAGCCAGCGCGATCGCGCGAGCCACTTTACACAAAGTGCAAATATCTCGATGCGACATAAAGGGCCGGCACTGAGAGATATTCCCCTCCTTCCTTATTCTATCCCGCCGCGACCGACGAGGACATCTCTCTCTTTCTCTCTCCCTCTCTCTGTATACGCGTGGGTATAAATGCGAACGCGAGTATGTGACTATATAGGCGTATATACTCGGAACGGACTGTAATGTCGCTCGTAAAAACACCGTAAACTCGACAGCAACAGGTCCCGTGTGTCTAGCAGCAGCCGCAGCGGTGGAAGAACCGACTTTGCCTGCACACACCGGAGTCGTCCTCTCTTTGCTGATGCTTATAGTTCTCCCCCCTTCCCTCCCTTACTACGCCTCCTTGCCTGCTCCTTCTTGCGAATAATATTATAGTCTGTTTGGATGACGTAGGAGCAAGGAGTTGCGAGAACGAGCTTCTTATCGTAATCATTCGCTTGTTATGAACCATCGAGATCTCTCTCTCTCTCTTTCTCTCTCTCTCTCTCTCTCTCTCTCTCTCTCTCTCTCTCTCTGTAGTATTTTTTATAACGTATTTGGTTTTTCGATGGTAGTAAAACAATGATTGTTGATTGCGTGCGCTTAATGTTTTCTTGACATACTGTACTTTCATAATTTGGTGAATTAAATGCGCAATTTGATTAGGTGACAATTTAATAAATTTTCATTCGTTATGGCAATAATCAAATTATTTTATTGGTCGAATATTTGATTAAAATTTAATTTAAACTCAATTAAATCATCAAAGTTGATTTGGTGGATGTCCGTTCAATAAATAAACAAATTTAAATATTTGAATTCGATATTAATACTTTCAAAAACAATTTTCATTCATCTTCGGTCATCCATAATTGACCGCAAGAAAATCTCATTCGAGCGAACCGATCGACGATATGCGTTCTTGGTATCCATAAAATTTGGTAGTCAAGTAAGGCACGCCGGATTTTAAGCTCTTTCTTTAGTCGTCCGAGTAAGCGAGCGAGCGAACGAGCGAACGCGTTATTTCGTACGTTATCGCGATTTCACCGTGAACTCGGGAAGCCGATTCCGTTCGCTCGTTCGTGCATTCTCCGCGAATTTGGAATTCCCGTCGTCGCCCGCGCAAGAAAGAGAGAAAGAGCTCGGTTCGTTCTCTACGATGCACCGATGCATAATGCATGCACCGTCTGTGTGCGTTTATGTGTGTGTAAAGCTACGTGTACTAAAAATATATGTATTGTATATTTGTAAGAGGAGAGCGAATTCGCGCGCGAATCATTGAATCTCTAGCGTTCTTGCTCGGCTATAGCTGCTTCTTTCGTTTTATTTTTAATTTGAAACTTTATTATTTGGAATATTACTGGCATGGTTTCGTTTGTATCCGCTAATGTAAAATTTAAATATAAATAATACAAATTCGTAAATATGCGATAACGAAACTTTTAATCCAAAGTAATGTTTGTTTCTATTCTTCGAATATTATTTACTTGCAGCAAACAATGTCTAACGGCATAGTGCAAGTCTGTGCAATCAGAGTAGCGCGGAATAATGCAAATTTCTATGTACACGTCCGTCAAAGAAGACATTTCGTTACTGAAGAATTGCCGGATTTCCTTGCGCGCATTCTATGTGCGTACCTCTAATGCATATGCGCCATCAATTTACTTACTTGCAGTTACTTTAATATATCACCGTGAGCTAAAAAAGCGCCACTAGAAAAGTTTTATATTTCGTTTTTAGAAAATAATTATTTATTCGGAATTTTGATCACAGATAGTTGAAAATTCTTGAAAATTATTTTTTATTATTTCAATTAAATAAATTTGAAATGATTAAATTTACCAATCGGCCATAATAAATCAAGAAATATATTATGTTTCGTTGAAATATAAAATTTTCATTCTTGTGATACGAATCTACGCAGATGGAGCAAGCCAAAAAAATTATATCGCGCTCCAATTTCCTTCGAATTTAAGTTTTAGAAAACGCATTCAGCTGCGTCATCCAATAATTCCGAGTAAAAAATTTGCTTTCAAGATCTTAAGTTGCACGCAAGATAAATATTGACCAGAGTCATATAATTCCGCTCATAATATATTCGAAAACCTTGAATAATGCTGAAACTTTTCTCCTCTCAAAAATCCCATCGCTGCGTCCTTGGGTGCTTATCCCGCGACAAAAGCTTCGGCAGCGTGGACGGATTCTTCTTGGCTCTCGAAAAGTACCAGCGCCGACAGAGAAAGAAAAAGCGGATAAAAGCAGCGCGGAGTCGCCGCAACCATAAAAGTAACGCTTCGTTTGCTCCGGACTCGCTTCCACTGCTTTTTCTTCTTCTTCTTCTTCTTCATCTTCTTTTTCTTTTCTTACGTTTTTTTCCACGATTCCTTCCCCGAGTACGAAGCGCGAGCTCCGTAGAGCGGAATTCCTCGCGCTCGCTTCTTCGATTCGAGTAAGAAGCTCGCGGAGGAGTCGTGGCAACCCCGGAAGCAAGCGCCGCCAGGAAGCGGAAGTCTCCGCCATTGGCGCGAGAAGCCACCGCGACTCGAAAACTGGCGGCGGCGGCGGCAACACCCCGCCGGCATCGAAAAATTTTCCCGAGCGTGTATTTTTCGCTGTGGAGGCGAAAACGCGCGGTGCACCCGCTGAGCAACGTAAAGATAAAAAAATACAGCGAGCAACTTGCTGCTCTACGATGTCGGTAAGGACCTACCGCACCAAAATGCTGATGGATTATTATTGCATTGGAGATTTTGTTTGGATTTTCCTTAGATGCGAGCTTCCCTTTTACAAAAAAGAGCTTAAATTATGTATCGTTTTTAAATTTTGGGATTACTTTTCTTTTAATATTAATTTTTCGTTGTATGCAATTTTCAATATCAATTAAAATAACTTTATCGATGTTTTTTTCTTCTTTGCTTTTAAAGTTATGATTATCATTTTCCAAAATATAAAGCCTATCGATATCGATGCGGGACTTTTTCTCGTTTCTATTAGTATGAAATTGCTCGTTACTTGTAAACTTTCTTTGAAATATTATAAGGAAAGATCGAGACTTTTATAAGAGCAATTCAGGATATAGAACGCGAGGCATATATTCATGAGTCTCTGGGGAAGCAGCAGTCGGTAGATGAAAGAGAAACGCAACGAGATGTATACTGCGCTACATCGATATTCCTGTATATTTATTCTTTTTTATAATTTCTATTAACAGATCAAGTATGTAAAAACGTATGCGAACGATTTATTTTAAATGAAAAAATAAATTGTTAAAATTATCACTTGAATGCATAATTTAGCCTTAAGATCTCAATGTTGTTTCACTTTAAATAATATATACGATACCGTATAACTCGTAAACTATGCATTACCATTCGCCAGTAACGATCCAAACATTTAAAGCGCTATTTATACATGCACACCCACGAGTGTGGTATAGAAGAAGGAGAGATAGAGAGAGAAAGAGAGAGAGGGGGGGAAGAAAGGGAAAACATTCACCCCTTGTGGAAAAAGAAAAGCCGAAAATACGCTACTACTGTAGCTTTTCGCTTTTCTCGTGTATATATACATACCTACGTAATCGATTCTCGCATCAGTCTGTGCAGCGAAGCGCACTCAAGACTCCGCTAAATCTTTGGTATATATGTTCTTGCAGCGTTCCGTCGCTTAGCGGAACACTATCCGACGCTATCTTTAACGGAAAAAAATTTACGCGCCACCAAACGATGCGATACAACATAACGTTTGATTGAAGTTCTATTCAACCACTATACGCGATCGACGATTTTTATTCCAATCAAAATTAACGGTCTGATGAAAATTATTGTAATTAACAAACGTAAGACATATCAAAAATAACGAAAACTCAAACAGCAAAAGCTTCGTTATTTCGTTTGGGCCAAACGTGGCTTACGTACGTGTAAACATCATCGGCGGTCTACCACATAGACGCCAGCGATCTATCGAGAAGTTCTTCGACCCTTTACATGCATGTACACACTCACCCACGTTTAAACACAAACATATTCTCGATATATAGAGTAACCTCTAACGTTATTTCTTTCAAAAGAGCGAGAATCCATAGACGCGGGTAAGGATAGACATCGCTATAAGCCCGGCGATTCGTTTCTCTCTTTCCCAGCCCGGGCGAATTGTTTTCCCCGGGCATATTGTTTCTTTCAGCGAGTTGAAGCGAGCCCGATACACGCAACACAATGCATGTACATACTCGTTCCTCTTCGTTTCTATCTCTTTTTTTCTCCCTCTCCCTCTCTAGCCGGCGGCCGGCTTCGTTTGTCGTTTCTCCTCTGACGCGCGCGACTCTTTCATTCGATATCCACGTCTGCCGGATCTCTCCTCCCTTTTCGGGGGGACGCACGGATACTCGTCGCGAATGTCGCTCTCTTTTTCTCCCTTTGGCTCCTTTTTTTGCTCCGTGTGTTATCTGTTTCTTTGTCCAAGTTAAACTCCGTTCTCTCTCTCTCTCTCTCTTTCTGTTTTTTTTCTCGACCAACGACGCCAGGATGATGTGTATAAACTTTCAAAGCCCTCGCGCCTGCTCGTCATTTTTCTTTACCAAAGGGTAAAGTGTTTTTTATTGATATTTGTTTGATGTTTGAAGTGCGGTGATGACAAATCGGTCCTCGTTAAAACGCGTCAAAAACGTTATCAATTAACGTTTCTAGTTGAATAACTACTTTTCACTTATGCCGAGTATGAAAATATTAATAAAAATGCATGTGGCGCCTTTTCTTTTATTTTATTCTTTATAAAATTAAGAGTCAATCTAATAAATTATAAATGAAGAAGGAAGCCGATAAAATTAAGCGTTCATTCAAAATAATTGTAAGAAATTAGCTCGCCTTTAAAGGTTCATAAAATTTTATAACCGTCATAAAAATTCCACCATTAAAGTGGTCTACAAAATTCAGAAAAACATACGATACAGCTCGTAACTTTACGAAAAAAAAACCTCGTCATTTTGTAAACGAAGCTTATGACTATCTCTGTCCCCATGTACGAGCAAAAATGACGCGCGATGCAAATAAAACTATCCCTTTTCCTAGGAGTATCCAGCGATCCAATGGTCAAAATTCAAGCGCCCTTATAAAACCACCGTAAAGTTTCGCAGCGATACCTCAAAATCGTCCGCCGTCCGATATATTCTGCAAACACATACAAGCGAGTCAAATCCAAAAATTCCACCCCTCTTTCAACCATCCTCGGTATAACAAACATCAACCCCCGTAGCAAAGTAATAAGAGGGAGAAAGAGAGAGACGACGGCGCTTTCTCGCTCTCCGACGCCGTCGGAGAGAGAGAAAGAAAGAGAGAGAGAGAGAGAGAGAGACAGACAGACAGACAGCCAGCCAGCCAGCCAGCGAGACAGGAAGCAAAAGAGAGGGAGAGCGCGTGCACACACGGATACAATTGCCGCTCGCGCGCGTAGGTACATAAAGGAAGGAGGAGGGGCTGCGTCGGCGGGCGCTCGCGCGCTCGAGAGCCACTCGATCAATACGCCACGCTGCCTCCGCATACACACACTTACACGCGCGCGAGTGCGGCAGCCCCCAACAAACGCCCGGCGCGTTTCCTTCTATCCGCCGGAGTCGACGGCAGGTTCGCCGGTCACCCTCGCGCGCCATCGCCACCCAACCCCCGGTGCTTCGAGAGGGGAAACCAGCCGACGGCTACGTGCACGCGCGCCTATCTAGACGGAGTGGGAGCGAGAGAGAGAGAAGGGGGGGTGAGGGAGGGAGGAAGCGGGAGATAGGAAGCAGGAGAGACACAACGCGCGCGCGATTGTGCGTGGATACGAATCCGCGCTACGGCGGAGAAGCTACGGAAAAATCGGATGCACCCACCGTGGCTCGCACGACCCGAATATTGCGCGTTCTACGCTTTTGATTTCTTCCCTCTTTGTGCTGCGTCGATCCGAGTTACCCTGATTTCTCGCTCTTCCTCTCTCTCTTTCTCGTACAACTTTTCAGAGACTTGTTTTGTTTCCCCGTCTTTTCAATTTTATTTTCATACGATTGAATTTTACAAGGTTTAACGACGCGTTGGGAGAATCGATTTTTTTTTTGATATTTTAACGAAATTAAACGTTTTGATTTAAGGGTATAGTTGCTGTTGATTTGACCGGTGAAGTTTTCAAGCGATAAAACGCATTTATTTTGGCTGCGACGCGCGGCTACGTTAAATTTCCGGTCAGAATGCATTATCGTTAATTCAATTTCGATTTTCGAGCGAATCCTACCTTTTTTGCATTTATTTACCGGAAGAGTTGGCTCGTTTATTCGATAAGGACTTTTAATTACAGTCGATTGTGCCGCGGCAAATATTATGCTTGAATATTTTTTGAATGGTAATTTTCGTTTTCAATTTTTCCGATTTTCATGATTTATGAACATCCATGATTGAATAATACGTTATTACCGCTTATCATCGCACCCGCGAATCCGCGTATGTAAATTAACTTAATAATTTCGAGCAAAATTTAAATCTCTTTAATAAATAAATGAATGCGCTTCTACCGTTCGAAAAATTACTTTTCAACTGTACACAATGCGTGTAAAAAAACTTCGTTTTCATTGTCACGTTACAATTACGCAAGCTTTTGAAATCAAATCAATTACGCGAAAAAGAAGGAAATTTATTAAAAGACAGACGTTGCTCGCCAATCCTTTTTCCGACGTTCGGTTTCTCAAATGCTCCGGAAAAAAGCCTTCAACCTTCCCTTAATTCTTGAAAAAAGACGAACTGCGTACATGTACATACACTGGCAGAAAGAGAATCTCGGAAAAAATATATAACGAGGGTTTTGTCCGATCCGAGGAAGCAATGGTCGACAGGCACGAAAAGACCTTTTCGTCCAATCCTCGTGTGTAATATACACGCAGAGTCGAAACTAGTCGAAGAGAAAGATACATCTATATATACATGTGAGTAAAAGAAAGAGAAAGAGAGAGAGAGAGAGAGAGAGAGAGAGAGATGGAGGGAGAATATAATAAATCGAGGGTGGCATTCCGTACACCTGCTCTGTATATTGCAAAAATGCCGAACTTTGCTCGAGTAATAAGAATTCCCCTTACGCTTTGCTATTTTTCTCGTGCGTCCACGTGTGATAGATTTTATTTTTGCCTTTTACTCAATTTCTACATTTTTTGTTCGTACGCGCTTGTATTCTCGAAAGTTTCGACTTTATTTCATTTTTTCATTTTTCCGTTTGTGCACATATGATACTTTTGGTAAATATTTTGGATTGGTAAAATTTACGGTTCTGCGTTTTGTGCTTCTATTGGATTGCCATGGAAAAAAATAAGTGTGCGAGTTGCGAAATGAAAAGAATATCTTATTGTTTCTCTACATAAATCTGATTCAGATATACTGAAATACTGTTTTAATAAAAATAATTACAACGTATGCTTGTTTTTAAAAAGGTTTCGAATTTATTTTTTGAAAACTTTAAAAGAAATCATCGTTATATTAGCTCGAAACTAAAAAAAATTAAACAAAAGAATATGACAATGAATCTAATAATATTAACGAATAATCTTGGTAACGTAGAACCTATAAATGGAAATCAAACGTGTAAAGGTCTCCGCTGCATCTACCGTCCTCATACATAAGACAACTTCCGGAATTCAAAAAAAGAATTCACTCTCGTCGTGCTTGACGTCTCTCGCGCTTACATGTGAAATGCCACGCGTTTTTCTCTTTTTATTTCTCTCTTTCTCTCTCTCGTTCTTCTTTGGGTTAATTTTCTCGGCTGGGGTATGCGCCACATAGCGCCGTCGCTTCTATTTCTTTCACCCTCGGCACTGAACCATGCGCCAGCCAAGATGTACGCTCGTTCTCTCTTTTGCTCTCGTGGGAGAGAGAATGAAGAGGAGAGAAAGAGAGAGCGGGGGAAGGGGTGGGGGAGAAGCGCTCGCTCGGGCCATTTTCCAGCATTCCTGCCATTCTAACGCTCGCGCTTTCATTAAAAGGGTGAACTCTCTTTCTCTCTCTTTCTCTCTCTTTATCTCATTCTCTTGTTAGTCTTCTTCGTTTTATAAAGGATGAGGGCGAGGACGAAACGCGGCCTCGGTAACGTATTATATTCGGAATAAAATAGTCGATGCTCCTGGAAGGCAAGCAGTAATAATGGCTCGTAAAAATGACGAAAATTGGGTTTGTCGAAGCGGAAGAGAAATAAATTAAACATATTAATTTGATAAGCTGTGTTGATATTCATTTCATTTTTACAATATATATCAATATTAAGATTAAAAAATACATCGTACAACAAATTATTTAAAAATGTTGTCTCGGTGCATGACAAATACGAGATATGACTGTATTAAGTTGAATAAAAGTTCATTTAAAACATCTAATTTTTATTTAACATTCAACAATCGTTACTGGATAAAACCCTTACTCGACGACGATACAAAAAAAAAAAAAAAAAAAAAAAAAAAAAAAAAAAAAAAAAAAAGACGAACTCTCACAAAATTTGACAAACAAACTTTAGCCAGGACACGATTGAACCATAGCCAAATAGAGGCGTAAGAAAAATAATAGCTGCCGCCACCGCATTACCGGCTTACATAACGGCGGTAATTTGCGCGTCCGCCGTGGGGCTCGGTGTCACTCAACCCCCGGCAACGCGTTTACTTTCTCCTCGGGCGCAACAACCCTGTCCCTCGGCTTTTGTTCGCGTTTATTTAGCGGCATCTCTGCACCTTTTCCCTTTCGATCTCTTTTTCCCGTGCCGTATATGCTCTGTCATTTGCATCCGCCGGTTATATGTGAGAAAAGGAGCCGAGAACGCGTTCAGTTGTTGGTATAAAAAATTCATTCTTTGACGACGTCGGGAATTTCGACTTTTCTGCTTCTTTTCCTTTTATCTCATACTTAGACCTTTTACCTTTTGTGTTTTTGGAAGACAAAATATAGTTTATCGTTTGCATAATATATAATTCTTCGGGCCATTGTTTTCAAAATATTCAAAGTATCGAGTTAATGTGTCATTTATTGATTTTCAATATTGTCAATAACCGAGTAAATCTAAATACTTGCGAAAAACAGAATTTTTTTTTTTTAACGAAAAGAATAATAAAAATAATAAAAAAAGTAAAGTTATTTAAATTATATTCACGAAATTTCAGAGCAAATTTATTACAATTTGGAAAAATAATTAAATTTTTTTTTGCAACTCTTTAATTAAACAAGTATTTATAAGCTTCGTCGTCCTCTTCAAATTTATATATTCGCATAGGTTCATGCGAGCGGAAAAAAGTGGTCTAGACTTATTGACTCGACAACTTCTTGCGGCGATATTAGAATTGTAGTTTCTGAAGGGGACCTTTCAAGTATATAGGAATGATACAGAAACGTCGCCGAGTCATGAAAAACTGCTTTGTTTTTAGTCTTATATCATATAGCAAACGAGTTGATAAGAAAAATATCAAATATTACGATAAAAATAGTAAAGTGAATATTAGGTAAATATTTTTAAAGATTGAAATATGTTAATCGATTGAGAAATACGTTATTTACATTTAAATATATAAAAATAAAACTTTTAATCGAAAGCTAAAGGCAATACGTTTACCTACGTTACCCTTGATTAAATTTTTTGCAAATTTTCGTACGTCTGATTTCACGAAGAAACTTGTCGAATATGGTAATTAAGTGCTTCTTAATTATACATTCTCAAAAATTATGGCTTAAAAAGAAAGCTACAGGGTTACTGGCTCCGGCAACTTAAAAATTCATCGGATCGTAAATTTGGACGTCAAAAATATGATGTAACTTTGACGTCACAGCTTTGAAGATTTTGAAATATATATGTGTAAATATATATATATATATATATATATTTTTTTTTTTTTTTTTTCATGTCCGATTCTTACCACGCTATGATGTAATGCTATACCCATCCGTTAACTTAATTTTTATAATTTGTTTTTTTAATTTCTGATAAAAATAAAGAAACGCAACTTCAAAAATAGAATGTATCGATCTGCTTGTGTTCCTGCATCGTTAAATAATCAGTAAGAATAATTTATCTTTAGTTTAAAAATAAAATAAAAGAGGGGACGAACGATAGAAAAGTACGTACAAGTAGCGAGAAATCGCGCACATATGTTTACGCGTAGACGAAACTCGGGTAAAGCCGGCATTCACGGGTCAATAGAAATAATGCGACCGGCTACGGGAGAGAGAAAGAATAAGAGAGAGAGAAAGAGAGAGAGAGAGAGAGAGAGCAAGAGGCTGTGTACATACAGACGGAGTGTGGCAGTGGCGTAAAGCCGTAGATAGAGAGTCCGACGGGGGGATGGTAGCAGCTCGAGTGTAATTCCGCGTGGGCGCGCGCGTGTTCTCTTCTCTCACCCCCGCCTAACTCTCGACGCGCTCTATCTTTCTCTCTTTCTCTTTCTCTCTCCCTCTCTCCCTCGTCGTCTCCCGACGTTTACGACGTGTTTTACGCGATCAGAGCCAGCCCGTAACAATTATTGGGCGATTTAGCGGCCGTAAAATTTTATACCTCCATCTTTCTCTCTCTCTCTCTCTCTCTCTTTGTCTCGCTCTCTCTTACTCCTGCTCTATGCTCGCTAGCTCGTGGCTCGATGTACGGTCAATCAAGAGGATTGTATTTTCACTCAAAGTCGCTATGCCCTTTCGATTATACATATCCGATGACGCGTATGCGATTGTCACCAAATTGCTAATGTCATGGACGACGGCGTTTAGAGATTAGCACCTTATTGCGAGCTAAGTGTCATTGCTGGATTTATGGTTTGAGTAAGGTCGAACGAAGAAGCTAATGTTTTTCTACAAGCGAACCATGAAGTTAAAATAGATTACGCAAATACAAATAAAGAATTTTATTTATAAAAAGCATTTTTATTTATTTAAACAATACAAAATTATAATTTTTTTTTTTTTATTTCATTAAAATAAATACATAAAATTTTCTAGTCCGATGATATCCAGTGTATCCGTGGAGAATATATCTAGTTTTCCATTTCGGAATCTCGACACCGTACGTCTTCGCCGTTTATATCATTTTCCTCTCGATATTCAAAGGAAAGCTCCAGTCGATTTCATCGCGTGAGAGATATTTTTTCCCTTCTCGAAAAATAAGAAGAAAAAAAACAATAAAACAGCAGAGATATCGTGTATTATGTATCGAGAAAAACTTGCTTCGAATATAAAATATCCTTGCAATTTTCTCTACTTTCTCTTGACGTTGCTTTTTCAAGTTTCTTTTTTTTACCCCGAAGATAATTGTAAAAAATAAAACAAAATGTTTAATATATTTCCAAAAATAATCTACGGGAATGTATTGTTTTATATATTTCTTATTTATATTTTATAGCGTCTTTTTCTAAAATATAACAAATTGCCTTATAAGCGTTGTTTAACGATAAAAAAAAAAAAAAAAAAAAAAAAAAAAAAATTAAACACCGAGCGACGCAAACATTAAAAAAAAGAAGAGAAGCTCGTAACAAAACGCAGTAAAGTTTCTTAGTACGCATTTGCTTTCCAAAGTTAGCGCGCCGTATATGTCCGCGCACATACGCGAGACCGGAGTAGAGGTAGAGAAAGAGCGGCGTATAACCTTTGGTTCGTATCACCGGGAGTGCGGGAGGAGGGCACGAAGAGTCGTTTCGAGCAGCCGGTGTACGTATAGTAGCTGGCGGGCCTCACCGGATTCGGTTCGGCTTTTCAACTTGTCTTATGATTTACGAGGGCTCGAAACCGAGCGAACCTGGATAGAAAGAGAGAATACACCGAGGAGCGAAAGCTCCGAGTGTAGTCTCTGCACTGGACGTTCTCTTTCTCTCTCTCTCGCTCTCGCTCGGTTCGATAGTATACACCGTACCGCGAAAGATCAAACGCGAAACTTGCGCTCGCGAGCGCGCGCGTGTCGCTTATATTGGATTTTTCTCCTCTTCCTTCTCCTCCTCCTCCTCCTCTTCCTATTCCTTTCCTTCCGATAAGTGGATTTCCATAATTTTCCTATTATAGCGCTCACGCGCGCGCTCGCACCGAAGAGAGATTCGGAGTTTATCTCTCGCTTTCTTCGCGCCACGGGTGAGCTCCCGCTATCGCTACCGGACAATTTAACGCGCGCCCCTCTTCTGCATCGCGCGCGCGGCACGTACTACTTCAGCTATGAAGTGCGAATCGGGAAAAGTAAGGAATGGAAGAGAGGAGAAGGATAGACTAAGCTCTTTCCTAGCGTCCCCGAGGAATATATTTCCTTATCTCTCTTTATTTATTTCTCTTTTTCTCGTGTGTACGAGAAAGACGTTTTCTTTCGAACGGATCTGGATGGATTCGTCGGTATGGATTAAAAGAGCAGCCGCTCCTGCTTTTATTTATATATATATGTATGTATGTATGTGTGTGTGTGTGTGTGTTGGCAACTCCATGGCTTGCGATGACTATCCCTACTCTCTCCTGCTACCCTCCCTCTATGGCCAAGATTACCCTCTGGGTGTCTTCTCTTTATAAGAGAAAGGGAAAGAGCGATGATTCCGAGCGATGTGCTTTTGAGCTTCTATTTGATAGGATACGTGGGATTTGCTACTTTTCCGGCGACGTATACGGCTTTGCTCGCATTTCTTTTTGTACATGTATGCGTATGCGCGTGCTTAAAGCATTTTTATTTTATTTGTTTTTTTCTATTTTTTTTTTTTTTTTTTTTTTTTATATGTATATGTATATATATACAAACATTTGTCTGGGATAGTTTGGAATTTCGGTTCGGTATTTGAAGATTTACATGTTTATTTACGCTACGTGCTCGGATATTATCGTTTTTTTTTTTTTTTTTTTTTTTTTTTTTTTTTTCTTTCTTTTACGAAATGGATTTGAAGTATAAGTCAATGTTGTACCGCAGTGTGAATTATTTTATGGTTTTATTTTTTTCTCTCTTTCTCTTTCTTTTTAAAAATTGCACTTTACAATGTTTAGTATTTCGAAATAATAAATATTGTTACACATAAAATGTACACTTGTAATAAAGCTATAAAGATAAAATATTTTTAATCTCTATTTCTTACATAAAAATCGCGTTTGTTCTTTTTTTTGTTAGTAGAAAGTTTAAAAGAGTAAATTTTTTTCCTCTAGTCTTCGTATTTAAAAAAGTTCTAAAAACTCTTTTAATTACCTCGTAAAAACTTGCCCACAAAACGTTTCTTTAATCGTTATAAGAGAGAGCGAGAGAGTCGACAGCTATCTTTGTCCCTCTCACTACCTCGAAAAGCATTGAAACTCCATGCATAAAATAGTTGTCGAATCGTCGTAACCGCGTACATGCAAATACTCATGGCGGGAGAAAGAAATTTATCAAAAACGAGCACATCAACGTTACCTATCGTTTGCGACTTTGCGCGCGCGTGCGTGAGCGAGCTTTTTAGCCCACTTGCAGGCAACGGCAACAATAACAACACACATCATCCGCATATCCTGGTGTCGCGCTTTTCATAAATTCGCTCTCTTGTGTACGCGACGTATATCAGCGCTCTCTCGTGCTTCGTACGAAAAAGAGAGAGAAAAGAGCGGGGGCGTGTGCACAAGTGTCGGACGGCAGATCGTCTGAGTCGTAAAACGTTAACTGCCAGTAAAAGTGAGTTTACGCGCTTGTAAGGACCCCCCAGGAGCGACGAGTCGCTCTACCGGCTCTCTTCCCTCCTTCGACTTGCTTCTCTCTCTCTCTCTTTCTTTCTCCCACTTTCTCCCTCTTTTTCCCTCTTTAGCTCCTACGCCTTTTCCACGATTTACTCTCGGCGCGTTGCATCAAGGCCGTGCACCGAGTAAACAAAAAAAAAAAAACAAAGAAAAAAAGAGAAAAGCAGAAAAAAACATGTACACAAACAACAATGCTCGTGGATTTCTTTGTGTTTACCGCGTGCGTGCGTACCTAAATATATGTGTATAAAGTGTGCAAAAGCGACGAAGCTTTGAATTGGCGACTCCTCCGCTGCAAGGACTGCTTGAAAGCCTCGAGGGGACAGTTGTTCCCACCTCGGGGGCTTGGATACTCGAGCCCTTTCGCGCGCGCAACTCGGGTGCGAACTAAGAGAGTAAGAGAGAGCGAGAGAGCGAGAGGAAGGAGGGAGCACTTTAATTGTAACACTTCGTGTAATTGCATTAGGCGCCCGCATTCGTTTCATGCTCCCTCGATCTTACGGAAACTTATTTTGCTCCTTCTTTTATTCCACTTACCTTTTTCGAAGTAGCTTCGGAAAGGAAATATTGCGCGGTTCCCACTCAATTGTGTGTCGAGGCTTCCCCATTTTTAAAATCATTATAACGTATTAATTTCGGTGAATTTTATTTTCGTTATTAAAATTTATAAACGATAAATAAGTGACGCATACTGTGTTAACATTTTCTAATAATAATTTTAATATTTTATTGTTTTTACAAAATGTAGTTGATTTTTAAAAAAGATTTTGAATCGAAGTCTTATGTGAATTTATTTCTGGTCATTAAATTAAATTTATTTAAAATTTTTTACACAATTTAAAATACAAAATTAAATATTTTAAAAATGTTCGTCTTTACAATGCAAGAAAATTACATTAGATATAAAGCATATGAAATATGTGAATATTATACGGCAAAAACCTTATTTTACTTTTTTATCGAAAAGTAATTTACGAAAATGCATCATCCATTTTTTCGTACAAACATCATTTTCCACTGAAGCGTAAAACATTAAATTTCAAAATAGAAGAAAAAAGTCCCGAGTTGTGGTGTTATACATAAAATCATTTTAAATCATGAATAGAATTTTTAGAGTACATAAATGAAAGAGTAACCATCGAATAGCAATCGGACCCATACTTGCAGATCCATGAAAATTTCGACGAGTTGCTTTCCTTGCGCGAAATACTAAATTAAACACAATTCAAAGTATATCAATCGTGGATCGACTTTTTTTTTCTTTTCACAAATGAACGAACTGAATTTTTCCTGAATTTTTCCATCTTTTTTTTTTCGTCCGTTTAACTTTTTACAAAGTATAAAAAGTCGCTTCGCGGTGCAGAATGTAGCCTAGTTTGAGTTAAAAAGTGTAGCGAAAAGACGAAAAACTCAGGATGGAACGAGGTTTATACACACTAGTGGAATACTACCGCGACGTGATCTCGTGAAGGCGAGGCACGGTGTGGAAAAAAAAAAGGATGCAAGAGGGTTAAAGGTGAAAACATAGCTAGAGAGAAAGGGAGAAAGAGAGAAAGAGCAAGGAAAGCCTTTCTATATATAAATACTCGAGCGAACGTTACCACTGTCGTTGTGGCTTTTATGGCTCGTCCAGCTTCATCATGTATCGTAAAACTACGATAAAAGCACTGTTACGGTACTCGCTCTCTTCTATTTCTCTTGCGTAGCCTTACAACGCGACTCCTTCGCAACGTCTTCGCAAAGAAGCTACGGTGAAACGGCTTTTCGCGAGCGTCGGAGAGATGAACATCTCCTCGCATAAGCGTAGAATGTCTGGAAATTGATTCCTTTACGATCGGTAAACGTCGCTCGGCGCACGAGTAACGCCGCTGACCTTTTACTCCTCCTCCTTCTCCGTCGCAGGACTTTTCGGCCTCGGGGCTGCGCGGGCCCCTTTTATTACGGCCTCGATCGTGCTAAGATTCTCCTTTCCTCGCTCCTCTCCTCCCACCTTTCGTTCGTTCGCATTGCTAATTTATAAGTGAGCGAGGCGCCGTTGCCTCTGATGTACGCTCCGCTCTCTTGCTTTCGTATAACCCTCCTTTCGTGGTTCTCTCTCTCTCTCTTTTTTTTTTCTTTTTTTTTTTCTTTTTTTTTCTTATTGCTCGGAGGCTCGATAATACGTCTAGATACGCGTGACCAAGCGATTCGATACGTGCTTAGATATATATATACTCAAGCGTGAGAAGAGAGCGAGCGATCATTGTTATTATCGCGGAGGAGATTGGACGCTTTTACGCGCCTTTAATTTGCTTGAAATACGTTGAGATTGCGAACAATCTGCTCTCGAGAGCCTTTTTTTACATATGTGTAGCTGTGTATGCATTACGAAGAAATTGAAAATTAATAGACTATGAATATAAAAATGTGTATACTTTAACGTTCTTCGTAAAGAGCGATAAGATCATTTATATGTTTTGTTTAATATTAGTAATGAAAACTATTAAACGATTAAAGAAATGCAACGATATTTTAGAAAAAAATAAAAAAAAAAATAAAAAAAAAAAAAGAAAAAGGCCAAATGTAACGTTCATCAGAATTTTCAACGAACCTTTTCCCGTTCGATTTTTACAGTCCTGTCGTTGAGAAACACGCAGGAGGAGGAGCCGCCGGATCCCCAGCTGATGAGGCTGGACAACATGCTGATAGCGGAGGGCGTCGCGGGTCCGGAGAAGGGCGGAGGCGCCGGTGCCGCGGCCTCGGCTTCCGCGGCCGCGGCAGCGGGCCCGCCCGGACAACCCGACAACGCGATCGAGCACTCGGACTACCGTGCCAAGCTTGCCCAGATCAGGCAGATCTACCACCAGGAGCTCGAGAAGTACGAACAGGTGAGAAATAAATATTTGTTTGTTTGTTTGTTTTTTTTTTTTTTTTTTTTTTTTTTTTTTTTTTTTTCCAATTTTCACAATGATTCTCGATCGTTCAAAATCGATCAAGTATTTGCGTTGTTCTCTCTGTCTCTCGCATGCAAAACGGCATTGGCGATGTTTTCAAAAGTAAAATTGAAATGGCTGGAACGATCCGAGCGTTGCGTATATTACAGAAATTTATATTCTTCGCGGCGTAATGCATTTAAAATGCAAATTTCTCTTTCGCGCTACAAAATACGAAAATTTCGTTAATCCAAGTAGAAACTTCAGATACGCTTTAGTTTGAGTTAAAAAAAAGTTTCATTACCTCAAATAAACTTTTTTCTCAGTGTAATTAAGCTCGTTTTTCTCGTGGTAGCAGGAAAGAATTTTCATTTCCTTAAGGAAATACCATTCCTTTTCCTTTTTTACTTTTCCAACGCAATTTTCGAATATTTTTAAAACAATGCACATTATTACTTTAGCCCAAAAGGAATCTATTATTATCTAAACTTATTTATTTTTACTTTTTAAAAATACTCTCTTAACGATTCGTTGAAATTTCGATACAATACCGGATGATTTTTATTTTAAATTTCATTTAAAACATAATAGCTACTTTTTTTTTTCTAATCGATGTATTTTTGATATAATTTATAATTATACAATGAACGATAAGCGATGAAAAATTTCAACGTTGAAAGAAATTCGTTTCGCTTCGTTTTATTCGATCCTTCGACGTTTTTCTTTTTTTCTTCCTTACTTCTATTTTCGTTTCTCATACGAATCGCGTATAAAAATAAAAATAAAAAGAGAAAACGAGTATGTGGTAAAAAATGAATCCTCGTGTTTATGATTTCGGTCGCAAGTTTCTGGAAAGGCAAGCGGACAAGAGAGCGAGAGAGAGAAGGAGGAGAGGGGAAGAGACGGAAGGAGGCGGGAGCGTGTGCAGGGTTAATGTCTGCGTGGCTATGCAAAATGGCGTGACAGCCACGGAAATAGACGCGCATGAATTTAATGCGATCGCATGATCGCCACCAGCTACTGTCTGGCACGGATTTAACGAATGCAACCGAGAGAGGAGAACTGCAGCATTTCAATATGCGAGCGCGAAAAACCCTTTAAATTCCCTCGATGCTACCGTTGCTTTATTTCCGTGTGCGTGTTTTTTTTTTTTTTTTTTTTTTTTTTTTTTTTTTTTGATTTGGGGATTAGGCCAATTTTTATCGGTGCACGTATCGAATTTAATAACGAAATTAATCGACAAACATTGTTCTCCCGAAATTTAAGAATACATACTGTTCGATATTAACATTTATCGCATTATCCCCTTAATGACCCTTTCGTAAATCTTTTTTTTTTTTTTTTTTTTATTAAAAAAAAATTCGTTCATTCCTAGAACAAGTCTAGCTACTTCGATTTATAGGAATAAAATCAGCTTGGAAAGATTTGTCGAGCGAGCGGTTCTACATTTATTTTATTTTAATTTATTTATTTATTTTTTTTTCGCGGCACCTAAACGGCGAACGTCAGCGTACGACTCTTATTCCAACGAGCGAGAGAC